>CM066033.1:674989770-675376921 GCA_033557465.1 Ichthyophis bannanicus
TATAGAGATGTAGGCCCACTGGTTACTTTACTGACTGTGGAGGCAGAGGTCATGGGTTTGATCCCACAGTGGTGTTATTTGATAGGGCTGTCTGAGGCATTTCCTTTTTTAATTTAAATTAGTGTTGCCAGCAAAAACACCCTCACAGTGCTATAACCTTAAGGTGCTTCATAAGGCGCCCTATAAGGTGCCCTATAGGGAACATTATAAGGTGCCTTGGCAGACAGTGCACTCTATAATGTGCCCTCTGGAGTGCCTTAGAGGGTGCATTATGCAGCACCTTAGGTTACGGCACTGTGAGGGTGTGTTTGCTGGCAGCACTAATTTACATTAAAAAAGAAAATGCCTCAGACAGCACTGATTTAAAGTAAAGGATAATGCCTCAGACAGCCTTACTCATTAAGCCCACTGGGGAATCAACCTCATGACCCCTTTTCATCAGTCAATGTATTAACCATTGTGCTACACCTCTGTTGCTGTGCTTACAGGTCAGCGCACCTAATTAAGGCTAACGCACGTTAACGTGCCACAGCTCCCTCTATCACGCGATAACGGACTTTATCGCGCGATAACCCAAAATGCTACCTTAAGACCGGAATGCCCACTACCTTATATGGCATTCGTCACAGTAAGGGGTATGTTTACTAAACTGTCTTAACATAGCAGCGGCGATATTATCATGCAATAAGGTACCTTATTGGGCGATAACGCGCATGCGGCATTAAGGCACCCTAACGCCGTGAAATCCAGCCCTAAAGGGCTGAGGAAGGCTTCCCAGAGGGCGGGGAGAGGGGGTCAATGGGTGGAGAGTAGGAGGGGAGAGGCTCCCTGCACACTAACGCTGTGGAATCCGGGGCTGAAAACTAACGCCAGTGAAACCCTCACGTTAGAGCAGATTTAAAGGGAAGAGAAAGCATTTACGTCAGCAATGGACAGCAAAACCAGGGAAACCTACAAAAAGTGATAAGTGTGATACATGTGCATGGAACAAAACAGCAAATAAACATTGAAAATCACCTCAACAAAATGTAAAAAAAACATAACCAATCTGGCCAATAGTGATATTAATGGGAAACATCAAAAAACACTACTGAGAAAGCTCCAAAAAAAAGATATTAACTGTGGAAGGGTCTATGCTCTGTCCCCATACAAGGTGAATGATCCCACAGTGAAATAGCTCTGATCAGGGTTTTCCCTTGTTATTGGACAGGTTTCCTATGGCATCCACATGTTCCACAACAGCAGGGTTGGCATGTTGGAATGGGCAACTGGACAGATGCTGGAAAAGGGGATACAGAGGGCTGCAGGCGGCACATGCTGTGGTGCAGCTGGGCCACAGTGCGGACCAGGGTGATGCCTAGGTGGCCCATAGGAATGGTGACACAGTAGAGCAGCCAGGATATACTGTCCAACAGATGAGCACAGTCCACGTGCCAAACAACAGACCCAGTTAAAGACGTGGAGGCAAGGAAGGAACTATTTATATACCACCTTTATTTCATAAAGCCAGGCCCGACACAGGCCGTGTTTCGTTTATGCCTTCATCAGGGGCTTTGGCTATATGATTTTCCTGCCACACTGCTATAAC
The DNA here is from genome assembly GCA_033557465.1 of Ichthyophis bannanicus. Lineage (NCBI taxonomy): Eukaryota > Metazoa > Chordata > Amphibia > Gymnophiona > Ichthyophiidae > Ichthyophis > Ichthyophis bannanicus. The sequence goes on from CM066033.1 coordinate 674,991,359, forward strand.
GGATCTTTCATGCCAGAACTAGCAGAACATAAACTTGTCGTTGTTTTCTTTTGTGGCAGGAAAATCATATAGCCAAAGCCCCTGATGAAGGCATAAACGAAACACGGCCTGTGTCGGGACTGGCTTTATGAAATAAAGGTGGTATATAAATAGTTCCTTCCTTGCCTCCACGTCTTTGACTGGGTCCGACAGTAGAGCAGCCAGACAGCGACTGATGAGGGCCCAACATGGGCACGAGTGTGTTTCCCACAGTGTCACAGGGGATAGTACCCAGCAGATAACCCCAAGGGCATAGAACATCGGCAGGCGATGCTGGGGGGAAGCGTGGATGTCTATGCAGGCACCCTACCCCAGAACCCACATGGTAGGCAGCCACCTACTGGCATACTGGATGGCCTGAGACTGCGCACCACCAGCACCACCAGCAGAAGGGCATGTCAGCATAGCGACAGAGGGGTACCGGTGGTGGAGGGGGCAGTGGCAGCTGCCCACAGCAGACCATGGCCTAGCCCTGTTTAGGTGGGTGCCGTGCACTGCAACAGACAGGCTCTGGCTGACAAACAGTCATGGTATCCCCAGGGAATGGACTGTCCCTGTGGCAACAGTGTGGTGCAGTATGCACAGCCAGTGTGTTTAGGAGTAGAAAGTCACAGGTTCAAGTCCAAGCTGTGGCTCCTGCCAACCCAGTCCCCATATTTTACCCACTACTAAACCATGGTAATAAAGAGGGAACCTTTATTTCACATAACATTCCCGAAATGTCTTTAGTTTACCCTACAGAGCACAGACACCATAAACATGTGCAATACCGAGAGCAGAGTTTCCCAAATGCAGTCCTGGAGGGACAAACGCCATTCAGGCGTCATGCTGTCTCTAATAAAGATGCCTGTGCTGCATTAGTATGCACCGCCCCCATTGTATGCAAATGTATCTCATGCATATTCATTAGGGACAGCATGAAAACCCGAACAGTGTTTGGCCCACCAGGACTGGAGTCGGGAATCTCTACCCTAGAGCAGCGGCCAACAGGGGCAGAAACACCCGCACCCACAGGCGCCATTATCCAAAGCCTCCTGAAGAGGTAGGATGTTGGGCCCTGCATGCAGCACCATCTCCCAATACTAGCACTTGCATACCATAGCACTGCCACCCTAAACCTGGGAATATGGTACACATATACCAAAAGGTTGCTATGATTACTGGCAGATAGCAATCCCTAGGTTAAGCACAATCTGCTCATTGAGCTGTATCATAGCAACCTCTCTGATGTCTGTGGAGTGTGTTTCAGGTCTGGTGTCTGACAGTGTTTACCACCCCAGGGAGTGACCCCAACAGTGTTGCGTACCATAGCCATGCCTGCACTGTGCCCAGGACTGGTGCGGTGGCCAGGGCTGCCAAAATCCTGTATAGTTGCACAATGCTGGCATAGGTGTGGGATTGTGTGTCTGTCCACCCAGTGTGTGGTGGCTGCCAACACCTTCCGCAGCCCACACTGCTTGCACTGTTGCCAGTATCAGCCTGCCAATGTGCATAATGAGGAGCAAGGTACCATGGGTAAAGCCCAGACAGGGTGGCCTGGCCAGGATGCATCTGCACAGGGCATAGGGCAATGGCTCGGACATTGTAGTGGCCGGCCACCACCAGCATGGACAGGGTGGCCACAGCATGTCCTGCTGGGAGGTCACTCTAACCCTGACTGAGCAGTGACCACGGCATGGCTGGGTTCCCCCATAGTGCTATGCTATGTTTCTCTCAAGTGAAATGTATGGGTTCTGTCTTCTGATGCCCAATCACTGACTTATCTGCTTGGTAGGTGTGCTCACATCCCCTGGAGCATGCACTGTGGACTAGCTAGCAGTCTATCTGCAGTTAGATGTGTATGGCTGGAACACCTTGCAGGGTGTAGTAGCTGTTGACTCACTGTGTTTACTGCTGGAGAATGTCAGATGGTGGTGGGGGGCAGCTGAGCATTTCCAGGCTTACTGTGTGTCTGCCATTGTCCTATGGAGGTGTACAGCTCTGCATTGGCTGCCCTGTAGTGTGTCTGTTCCCCAGCAGGACTGGGGTTGATGGTCCCCCTCTTCACCATTGCAGGGAGGTAGAATGTGGATCTGTTGGTGGGGAATCCAGTCTCCCACCCTGAGTCATGGAGGGGAGGGGAGGGGAGGGTTGGGTGGTGGTACATAATCTGCCTATGAGTCCAAGCACACACACACCCTCCCTCCCTTCCTTCCTTCACTTGCATCATGTCACCAACACAGAGTATGCACTATTCTGGGTGCATCATAGCCCATAAGGACTAGACCTGATTGACAACTACAGAGAGACACTAATGTAGCCTAGGTGTGTTTGCAGGCACTACCTATCACACATACTGGCACTGATGGGTACCTACAACATAGCCTATTTCTGCTATGAAAGGTGTTGAAAGACCTGGTGCTGGCCGCCCCACCTCACCCTCAAGGTGAGCACAATACCCACACAATGTGATGGTCTGTAGCTACTCTGTGCCACTAACACACACCGTTGGCACCCACTACCAGGATGAGGTGCTGTGGGGTGCATACCCCATCTTGTGATCATCTGTAGCCTGCTGATTTGCATGTGCTGTGCATCATGGGTACGGGCGGGTTGACCCTATCCTGGTAACCACAGCAGAATGTTTGTGTGGTGACATACAGCCCTTCTGTAGCCAGCCAGGGGCTTGCTAGTAGCTATAGAGCTGTAGCCCACTGGTTACTTCACTGCCTGTGGAGCCAGAGGTCATGGGTTGGGTCCCACAGTGGGGTTATTTGATAGGGCTGTTTAAGGCATTGCCTACTTTTAACGTAAAGTAGTGCTGCCAGCAAAATCACCCTCAAAGTGCTGTAACCATAAGGCGCCTTATAAGGCGTCCTATAGGGGACATTATAGGTTGCCTTGGCAGACAGTGCACTTTATAATGTGTCCCCTGGAGTGCCTTATAGGATGCCTTATGCAGCACCTTAGGTTATGGCACTATATTTTGGTGGTGGTGAGCAGCAAAGAGGCATGTGACAAATTCTATCTACCCTTTTGATGTCTAGGACATCTGCACCTTGCCCACTCACAATCTTAAATGACAGAGGTGTAAGGCAGGGGTCTCCAAATCCAGCCCTAGAGGGCCACAAACCAGTCAGGTTGGCAGGCTATCTCTAAAGCATATATATTTCATGCATATTCATTAGGGATATCCGGAACACCTGACTGGCCTAGGGGTTCAAGGAGGACTGGTTAAGAACCACTGCCCCACACCTATGCCAGCATTGTGCAACTATAGAGGTGTTTGGCAGTCCTGGCCACCACACCAGTCCTGGGCACAGTGCAGGCATGGCTATGGTACGCAATACTGTTGGGGTCACCCCCCAGGGTGGTAAACACTGTCAGACACAAGACCTGTAGCACACTCCACAGACATCAGAAAGGTTGCTATGTTGCAGCTCACTCAGAAACTTGTACTTAACCTCAGAATTGCTATCTGCCAGTAATCATAGCAACCTTTTGATAGCTGTGTACTGTATTCCCAGGTTTAGGGTGGCATTGCTAAGGTATGCAAGTGCTAGTATTGGGAGATGCACGCAGGGCCCAACATCCTGCCTCTCCAGGAGGCATTGGATAATGGAGTCTGTGGGTGCGGGTGTGTCTGTCCCTGTTGGTCGCTGCTTTAGGGCAGAGGTTCCCGACTCCAGTCCTGGTGGATCAGACACTGTTCGGGTTTTCATGCTGTCCCTCATGAATATGCATGAGATACATCTGCATACCATGGGGGCGGCGCATAGAAATGCAGCACAGGCATCTTTATTAGAGACAGCATGGAACTTGAATGGTGTTTGGCCCTCCAGGACTGCATTTGGGAGACCCTGCTCTAGGTAATGCGCATGTTTATGGTTTCTGTGCTCTGTAGGGTAAAATGTAGGTGTTTTGGGCATGTTTATGTCATCTGCAATAAAGGTTCTGTCTGTATTAGCATGTTTTAGTAGTGGGTAAAATATGGGGACTGAGTTGGCAGGAACCACAGCTGGGACTTGAACCTGTGACCTTCTGCTTCTGAATACATTGGCTGTGTGCACTGCACCACTGTGTTGCCACAGAGATAGTGCATTCCCTGGAGATACCATGACTGTTTGTCAGACAGAGCCTGTCTATTGCAGTGCACGGCACCCACCTAATCAGGGCTAGGCCACGGTCTGCTCTGGGCAGCTGCCACTGCCCCCTCCACCACCAGTATCCCTCTGCCACCATGCTAACATGCCCTTCTGCTGGTGGTGCTGGTGGAACGTAGTCTCAGGCCATCCAATGTGTGGGTAGGCGGCTGCCTATGGTGCAGGTTCTGGGGTAGGGGTGCCTGCATAGGTGTCCACGCTTCCCCCCAGCACCGTATGCCAATGTTCCGTGCCCTTCAGGGTACCTGCTGGGTGCTATCCCCTGTGACACTGTGGAAAGCACACTCATGCCCATGTTGGGCCCTCAGCAGTTGCTGTCTGGCTGCTCTACTGTTTCAGCATTCCTATGGGCCAGCTAAGCATCACCCTAGTCCGCACTGTGGCCCATCTGCACCACAGCATGTGCCGCCTGCAGCCCTCTGTGTCCCCTTTTCCAGCATCTGTCCAGTTGCCCATTCTGACATGCCCGCGCTGCTGTTGTGGAACATGTGCACGCCATAGGAAACCTGGCCAATGGAGTCGGAGACCCTGCTCAGCGCAATTACACTGTGGGCTCATTCACCTTGTATGGGGACGGAGCATAGACCCTTCCAAAATTCATATCTTTTTTTTTGGAGCTTTCTTGGGAGTGTTTTTTGATGTTTTCCATTGATATCACTATTGGCCAGCTTGGTTATTTTATTTTTACATTTTCTTCTGTACATTTTCAAAGTTTATTTGCCCTTTTGTTCCGTGCACATGTATCACACTTATCACTTTTTGTTGGTTTCCCTGGTTTTGCTGTACATTGCTGACGGAAATGGTTTCTTTTCCCTTTAAATCGGCTCTAACGCCAGGGTTTCACTGGCGTTAGTTTTGAGCCTCGGATTTCACAGCGTCAATGTGCGGGGAGCCTCTCGCCTCCCACTCTCCATCCATTGACCCCTTCTCTCCGCCCCTGGGGAGCCTTCCTCCGCCCTCCGGGAGCCTTTCTCCGCCTTCAGCGCTCTTTTGCGCCGCTGCGCCCGCTATCGCACACTAAGATGCCTTATCTCCCAGTAAGGCGCCTTCATTGGGCGATAAGGTACCTTATCGCGTGATAACATCGCAGAGCGCATGTTAAGACGCTTTAGTAAACATACCCCTTAGACTCCGCATGCAGTGCAACATCAGATAAATAAGAGATGCAGTTCCCCATGCTGTCTAAATTATAAAGATAGCACAAAGTCCAATCACTAAATTGAAAATAAAATTAATTTTTCTATCCTTGTTGGCTGACCATTTTATTCTCTGATCATGCAGGTCCCAAACTGAGGCTTCTGCTTTCCTGTCTTCTCTTAGCACTCTTTCTGTGGTCTATAGTCCATCTGCCATTTCTTGTCTCTTCTTTTTTCTTCACTTCTTTCCATCAGCCTATTTCCAGTCCCAGTAACCCCCCCCCCCCAGTATCAGCCCCCTTTCCAGACCCAGCCACCTACCAGTCCCATTCCCAAGTGGCAGCTCCCTCCAGTCCCACCCCCAGGTGTCAGCTCCATTCCCATCTGCCTCTAGTACAATCCCCAGGTATCAACTCCCTTCCTGTCCCCACCTCCCCCCATGTCAGCTCCCTTCCTGCCCCCACCTTCCCCCTTACCAGCTACCTTCCAGCCCCCACCTCCCCCCCTCATGTCAGCTTCTTTTCTGCCCCCACCTTCCCCCCTTGTCATCTCCTTTCCAGCCCCCACATCCCCCCTTGTCAGCTCCCTTCCAGTCCCTCCATCCCCCCTCTTACCAGTTCCCTTCCTACCCCATTCTCCTCCCATGTCAGTTTCCTTCCTGACCCAACCTCCCTCCCATGTCAGCTCCCTTCCAGCCCCATACCTTCCCCCCTTATTGGCTACCTTCATGAGAGCATAAGATATGCCATAGTGGGTCAGACCAAGGTCCATCAAGCCTAGTATCCTGTTTCTAACAGTAGCCAATCTAGGTCACAAGTACCTAGCAGTTTCCCCAAAAGACACAGGTTCCACAATGCTTGTATTGGGTCAAGCAGTGGATTTCCTGGGTCCCCTTTAATAATGGTTTATGGACCTTTCCTCCGGGAACTTCTCCAAACCTTTTTTAAACCCAGCTACACTAACAGCCTTTACTACATCCTCCGATAACGAATTCCAGAGTTTGATTACACGTTGAGTAAAAAAATATTTTCTCTTATAAGTCTTAAATAGGATACCCTGTAGCATCATTGCATGTCCCCTAGTCTTTCTGTATTATGATGGTGCAAACAATCGATCTTGGTTTACCCGTTCCACTCCATTCATTAATTTACAGACCTCTATCATATCTCCCCTCAGCCAACTCTTTTCCAGGTTGAAGAGTCCTAACCTTTTTAGCCTCTCTTCATAGGGGTATCCTTCCATCCCCTTTACCGTTTTGGTGGCTCTTCTCTGTACCTTTTCTATTAATGCTATATCCTTTTTAAGATACGGCGACCAGGGAGGTCACGTGATGCGGGCAGAGTAGTGGTCGCATCCTAGGTGTGCTCCGCAACCCCCTAGCCCAAACCGGCATTTTTACACCGTTAAAACCCCCGAGACCGGGTTCTGATTTGGCGATCTTCAGACCGGAACACTTACCGCTTCTATAGCCGGCTTCGGTGTGGAGAAGAGGGGCATGGCGACGGCGGTGAAATCCACCCGGAGAGACAGGGAGCGCATGGTGGGAGCCGGAAAGATGGCGGAGACGGCCATGGCGCCAACTTCCCCGAAATCTCCTGCCTACCTGGACGAGGTGTCCGCAGCCGTAGCAGCGGCCCTGTCTTCACAATTCACAGCCCTCCATGAGAAAATGGATGGGCTACAGAGCTCCGTTGATGCATTGGGGAGCCGACTGCGGGAAGTGGAGGACCGGCTTGGCCAGGCAGAGGACAAAGTGGAGACGCTGACCCGGGAGGTAGCAGACCTGAAATCCCAGGTTGAGTCACAGGCCACAAAACTTGACGACCTGGAGAACCGATCCCGAAGGAAGAACCTTCGGATAATGGGGATTCCCGAGGCAGTGACAGATAAAGATCTTCTCCCCTACCTGGACTCCCTGATAGCCACGCTGCTGAAGAATGAAGAGATGGACGACCCGCTACAGATCGAGCGGGCCCACCGGTTAGGCCCTGTCCAAGCCCGCGATAGCCGGCCCCGGATCGTCCTGGTGAAATTCCTGCGGTTTCCCCAGAAGGAGCGGATACTGCGAGCGGCCCGACAGCTGGGAGAGCTGGTCTACAATAACTCGAGGCTCCGCATCGCTCAGGATTATTCCATCGCCCTGAGCCGGCGACGCCGGGATTATGCACCGCTCTGTGAGAAACTGATAAAGGCCAAGATCCGCTTCACGGTGCAATATCCAGCCCGACTACACGTGACGCATGAGGGTGTCCACCGTGCCTTTGACTCTGCAGCTGCCGCTCAGCCGTATGTGGACCAACTTGCTGCACGAGAACGGGTAGCGCCAACACTCCCCGCAGCGACCTGAGGCATTGGAGGCCTTATCCGGGTATTCCCATTGTGTGCGGACTCGCTATCGACTTCGCTTTTGAGGAGCACTGCCCTGCGGACCTGCAGTGTGGAGCCCTACAGAGACTCAGTGACCGGAGAGGGATTGGGCGGGCCTGCCGGATGGGGTGATGAAACTCTGCTCCCTTCTCCTTTGTTACTTGCTACTGTAACTGTTATTTTGCTGAGATGTTGCCATGTAAAGATACTGTATCTTGCTCTGTCTCTGGGGTGCTTGGCTAGCCGCTCGCCGGGTGGGAGGTCCAGTAGGATTTTATCATGGCGAGGTTGGGGCTTCCCCCGTGGCTCTGGCCTCGGTTGGGCCTGCGGGTAAGATACTCAGCGGCCTGCAAGCGGAGGGGGCAATCAGATGTGGGTGGCTCCCCCTGCTTCTTTGGTTTTTTCGCCTCCCCCCTCTCCCGTCTTCTTTCTCCCTTCATATCTTGTTTACTTTTTCCTTCCACCATTATGTTAATGCTGTTGCTGAGATTGGGGAGTTGGAGGGCTGCTGGTTAGCGGGAGCAGTGGGTTACAGCAGGCTTGCGGCTGGGTTAGCCTCTAGGCGGAGGGGGGGGGAGGCAGACGTGAGGGTTAGTAATGGGGGGGGTGGGGGGTGGAGGTGGAGGGCACCTAGTGGGACCTTTATAGGCTCCCTAGGGAGGAGGGGGAGGAGGACCTAGGGGGGGGGGTTACTGTAGTTCAGGGGGGGGCAGGGACAAGTGGGATGGGGGGGGAGGCGGGACGAAGCCAGGCAGGGAGGTTCGGTGGGTGAGCGGTGTGGTGCTTGGCCTGATAGAGCTGATGAGGGGAATGGGGGGGCTGGGAGGGGAGGGGGAGGGGGGGGCGATTGGGGGGGGCGGGGGTCCAAGGTCACCGAGTGCACCTAGATTGTTCGTAGTAATAGATGGATGGAGCAATGTCTTCCTAAGGGGGAGACCTCAGGCTGGGGAGGTCCTACCCCACTACTACCACATATTGGAAATATATACCCTGTTTGAATATGATCCACCCTGAAAGTAGTCTCCTGGAATGTGTGTGGTATAGGGAATCCCATAAAGCGATATAAAGTGTTGCAGAATCTAGCCAGACTAAAATGCGATGTTGCCATGCTACAAGAAACCCACCAGACGGCCGACGAGCATGCTAAACTACAGAAAATGTGGGTGGGGCAGAGTTGGGGCACCCCGGCTAAGGGGAAAAAGGGTGGAGTGGTCATTCTGGTCAGCGCCCGGGTCCGCTTTGAGATGGAACAGCAGTGCTCGGACCCAGAGGGGAGATTTATCCTGCTTTATGGCTACTTGGAGGGTAGGCCTATTGTGCTGGGCAATGTATACGGACCCAACGTTGTGGATCGGCCGTTCTATGCCCGACTGGCATCCTGGGTGGAACAGCTGCCAGATGTGCCGTTAATCCTGGCTGGGGACCTGAACGGGGTGTTGGACATAGACCTGGATACATGTGGAGGGGGGAGTGTGAGAACGCGGGTTGCAACTACTAAAACGCTGCGAGGGTTGTGTCATCGTCTGGGGACGGTAGACCCCTGGCGCTTACTTCATCCCCTCGAAAAGGATTTTACTCACCAGTCGCGGGCGCACGGCTCCAATGCGCGCATTGACTATGTTTTGGTTTCGGAGAGGCTTTTCGAAAGGGTAATGGATGCGCACATAGCCCCGTTGGTAATCTCTGATCATGCCCCAGTCTGGGTGGAACTCCGATGGGGAGACCTGTCCACCTCCACGCGTATCTGGCGGTTTCCCATGGACCTGTACTACGATACTAATTTCCGCACTCACCTCGGACAGTGTTGGCAGGATTTCACGACGTACAATAAGCAACATGAATCAGAATCAGAACTGTTCTGGGAAACAGCCAAGGTTGTATTGCATGGTAATATTATCGAATATGCCGCGCGGAAGCGTAAATTGCTTGCGGCGCAAATCGTTCAGCTAGAAAAACAAGTAGTCCGTGCCCGACGGCGCTGTGCGGGGGATCCCAGTAGAACACATAAGCGCAGGCTTTGGGAATTGCAAACTTCACTCAATGAATTGGTGCATCAGAGGGCGAAGAAGTCCCATGAGTACTACCGCTATCAGCTATACCGGTTTGGAGACAAGCCGGGGAAATTATTAGCACGCTGCCTCCGCGGCAGTCGGGCATCTAGGCTGATTGTGGCACTTCGGGATGAGCGGGGGGGACTGCAGAGGGGAAAGAGGGAAATAGCCCATACGTTCCGTGCCTTTTTTCAACAGCTATATGCACGGCGGGATGGGTCTCCGGCTGCCATGCAGAATTACTTAAGTAAACTAGACCTGCCCCAGGTGGGGGCGGACCAACGGGCCTATCTGGATGCCCCGATCACAGTGGAGGAAGTTTGTAGGGTTATACAGACAGCTGCCTGCTGTAAGGCGCCTGGCCCAGATGGATTCGGGGCAGAGTTTTATAAAATCCTGGGGGATTGCGTGCCCCCCACCTTAGTGGCAATGTATCAACAGCGCGTGGCACAGGGTAGATTTAAATGGGGCCCCAACCATGCCTATATTACTTTAATCCCCAAACCAGGCAAAGACCCCACGCAGGCGTCGTCCTATAGGCCGATTTCTTTGCTGAACTTTGACCTCAAAGTGATGGCTAAAGTTCTGGCGGACAGGTTGGCATCAGTATTGGGGGATCTGGTACATGATTCCCAAGTTGGTTTTGTCCGAGGGCGATATGCCGTGTGCAACCTGCGTAAAATCTTGCTATCGATGGAATGGGTGCACGAGCGCGGGATGCCGTCGTTGTTAGTCAGCTTCGACGCGGAGAAGGCGTTCGACCAAGTGCAGTGGGACTATCTGCACGGCCTCTTACCGTATTACGGGTTGGGCGATTCCTTCTGTAGGATGGTGGAGTTATTGTATGCGGATCCAACAGCGGGAATATTATGCAACGGGGAGGTATCGGAGAAATTTAACCTGGAGAGGGGCACGCGTCAGGGCTGCCCTCTTTCCCCCCTGCTCTTTGTGCTGTCCCTGGACCCACTGATAGGGCGCATAGAGGAGTCGCCCGATATCCCGGGGGTGCGCATTGGCTCTTATGGGTTCAAGGTGGCGGCCTTTGCCGATGACCTACTGATGCATCTTACGAAGCCTCAACAAACATTACCCCGGTTGTTGGAGGAGTTTTCCCTCTACGGTAGATTCGCAGGCTTAAGACTTAACCTGGCTAAATCGGAGGCGCTAGATGTGGGCGGGAACTTGAAAGATAGCTGGCCTGGGAATTTTCCGCTTCGATGGGCTATGGATTCCTTCGTTTATCTCGGCATTTTGCTGACTCGAATACCATCTCAGATTTATAAAGCGAATTTTGAACGCATCTTCTCTAAAATCAGAGCGCAGATGCAGGCATGGGCACCCCTTCCATTGTCCCTTCTGGGGCGAGTAGCAGCTTTAGGGATGGTGGTTCTTCCCAGGATGCTTTATTGGCTGCAGACCCTTCCGGTCTGGCTATTGAAACGGGATTTGCGGCGGGTTGAAAGAGCTATTAGAGGGTTTCTCTGGAAAGGTGGCCGAGCACGTATTCCGTTGGTCCGGATGAAGGGGGGATGGAAGTCGGGAGGGGTGGGAGTTCCGGACATTTGGAAATATGCCTTGGTGTGTCAGGCCCGACATCTTGCCGATTGGATGGGGGATACGGAGGTTTACACCCCCCGGGCCTTAGAGGAGGCCTTTGTGGCGCCGCAAACTCTTGATGCGGTCTTGCATCTTGGGCGGGGGGTTATGCCGGCACGCCTGGTTGGAAGTGTTCTGTTGCAGGCTACTAGACGTACCTGGCAGCAGTTGAACAGATATTGGGGGAGTAGCCCGGAGGTCTCCAGCTGGCTACCCCTGCGGGGAAATCCCTCCTTTACGCCGGGGTCAGACTCGGTGTTTTTTCAGCGTTGGGAGCAATCGGGGATTACGCGGTTAGGCCATGTGGTGGACACCGAGGGGCGATGTAAGGCCCTGGACGTTATTTGTGGGGAATATGATCTGAACCCTGGGAACTCAGTCTTTGCATACATGCAATTGTCTCATTATATTGGAACACTGCCTGGGCGAGAACTGCAAGCGGAGCGCTCTGCGAAGATTCTGGATTTTCTTGCCCTGGGGTCGGAAACGCCCCCGACGATTGCTCTGTTTAAGAGAAAACTTGATTCATTCGACCCACCCCCGGATCATGCGACGGTAGAACAAGCATGGGCGAGAGACTTAGGTAGGGAGATACCCGCGGGCTCGATCCAGGGCGCGTTGGGTAGGATTGCGTGCCTTGTGGAGGGGGCCCGGTGGCGCGAAATCCAGTTTAAAAGCATTCTTCGAGCCCATTTTTCGCCGCGAAGAGCACTGAGAAGCTGTCTTACAACACATGGGGGGTGTCCCAAATGCTCCTGTGGCCTGGCGGACTTGGGCCATATGTGGTGGGGGTGCCCAGTCATCCGCCGGTATTGGCTTCGGATCGGCGAGTACCTGGGCGGTCTGCTACAACAGCGGATTAGCTGGTCCGGGCTGTCGGTAATCTTGGATCAGACGGGACCACTCCACCCTAAGGGCAGATGGGAAGGTTTATTGGTGCGAAAGGCCTGTCTGGTGGGTAAGGGTCCCATCCTTCACCGGTGGAGGGAACCTACGGGCCCTACGTTTTGGGAATGGCGTAACACCCTGCATCAGTTTATGCTTTTGGAACGGCGGAGTGCGCAGCGGCACCCCCGGAGATGGGCCACCTTTTTGTTAATTTGGATGCCTTATATACAATCACTAGAGCCCAAAATCCGCAGCGAGATACTCAGGGTAGCATAGTGCCGTGGGAGGAATAAAGGGGGGGGCTCCTTAGTTAGGAATGCACCGGTGACCTTGGGTTGGGGGGGGATAAGGGGGGGGTAAGAGGGGGATGATTGGGTGCACTTGATGTGATACCTTGCTGTATTTGTTTGCTGCTGCTATACTCCCAGGGTGGTGGACAAGACACAGCCCTACCCGGGAGGTGCTATGGAACAGGCCGATTGTACCCACTTGGATATTGTTTGGTTGTTTGCTTGTTATTGTATTCTTTACCATCAATAAACAGATTTATCAAAAAAAAAAAAAAAAAGATACGGCGACCAGACTTGCACACAATATTCAAGGTGCGGTCGCACCATGCTACTATACAGAGGTATTATAATATCCTTTGTTTTATTCTCCATTCCTTTCCTTATGATACCTAGCATTTTATTTGCTCTGTTGGCTGCCACAGCACATTGGGTGGAGGGTTTCAACATGTTAGCCACGATGATGCCTAAATCTTTTTTCTGGCAGGTGGTTCCTAATGTGGAACCTTGCATCGTGTAACCATAGTTTGGTTTGTTCTTTCCTAGGTGAATAACTTTGCACTTGTCTACTTTAAATTTCATCTGCCATTGGATGCCCAGTCTTCTAATTTATCAAGATCCTCTTGCAATTTTCCACAATCCTCATGGGTTTTAACTACTTTGAATAGTATTGTGTCATGTGATTACCTCACTCGTTATTCTCATTTCCAGGTCATTTACAAATATGTTAAAAAGCAGCGGACCCAGCACAGTTCCCTGCGGTACTCCACTATTCACCTTTCTCCTTTTGGAAAATTGGCCATTTAGCCCTACCCTCTGCTTTCTATCTTTTAACCAGTTCCTGATCCACAATAGTACACTGCCTCCTATCCCATGATTCTTTAATTTTGCCAAAGGTCTCTGATGAGGGACCTTGTCAAAGGCTTTCTGAAAGTCAAGATACATGATATCAACCGACTCAACTTTGTCTACCTGTTTATTCACATCTTCAAAGAAATATAACAGATTAGTAAGACAAGATCGTCCTTGGTTAATGCCATGTTGACTGCCTCCCATTAAGCCATGACTATCTACATGTTCAGTAATTTTGTTTTTTATAATGGTTTCTACCATTTTTCCCAGTACTGATGTCAGGCTTATCAGTCTATAGTTTCCTGGATCACCCCTGGAACCCTTTTTAAAAATTGGCGTTACATTGGCCATCCTCCAATCTTCAGGTATTACAGATGATTTTAATGACAGTTCACAGATTACTAATAGTAGATCTGCAATCTCATATTTCAGTTCTTTCAACACTCTCAGATGTATACCATCCTTTCCAGGTGATTTGCTACTCTTCAATTTATCAAATACTTGTAATACATCTACCTGTTGTATTGATATTTCTTTTAATTCTTGTGCGGCATCACCTTTAAACAGGGCCGGATTTAGCTAGAGTGAGGCCCTACGCCAAGAAAAATTGTGGGCCCCCCCCCGTGCAGTCCTGGGCCCCCCCCCGTGCAGTCCTGGGCCCCCCCGTGTCCCCCACCGTGCAGTCCTGGGCCCCCCGGTGTCATCCTGTGAAGCCGCGAATGCTGGGAAAGGTTAAAGGTTGCCCTTTAACCTTTCCCAGCATTCGCGGCTTCACAGAAACAGCCGCCAGCGTGAAGGAAAAGGCTCTTCACGCTGGCGGCTGTACAGAGGGAGCCGGGGCCTCGCGCGGGCTTCCCTGGCTCCTTCTAAAGCCCTCCGGTGGGCCCTTGCCAGCTGTGGGCCCTACGCCACGGCGTACGTGGCGTATAGGCAAATCCGGCCCTGCCTTTAAATACAATTTCAGTCATGGGTAACATCCCTACATCTTCCTCATAAATACCGAAGCAAAGAATTCATTCGGTCTATCCGCTATGGCCTTGTCCCCTCTTAGTGCCCCTTTTACCCCTCTTATCATCTAATGGTCCAACTGACTCCATCACAGGGATTTTGCTAGGAATATACTTGAAAAGTCTTTATTATGCTTCTTTACTTCCACAGCAAGATTCTTCTCAAATTCTCTCTTTGCCTGCCTTATCAATGCCGTGCATCTAACTTGCCAGTGTTTGTGCTGTTTCCAGTTTTCGTCATTTGGCTCTTTTTTCCATTTCCTGAAAGATGCTTTTTTGCAGCAACAGCCTCTCTGACCTCCCCTTTAAACCATGCTGGCAGTTTTTTGGACTTCCTTCCACTTTTCTTAAAGCGTGGAATACAGCTGGTCTGGGCTTCCAAGATAGTATTTTTAAACAACACCCAAGCTTGATGTAAGTCTTTAACCTTTGCAACTACTCCTTTTAGTTTTTTCTTAACTATTTTCCTCATTTTATCATAGTCTCCCTTTCGAAAGTTAAAAGGTAGTACTGTGGATTTCCTTGCCATCCCTCCTCCATTAATTAAATCAAACTCGATCATGCTATGATCACTATTGCCAAGTGGCCCCAACACCCTTTTCTCTTGCACCAGATCTGGTGTTCCACTAAGGACTAGGTCCAATATGGCTTCCCCTCTGGTTAGCTCATGAATCAGCTGCTCCAAGAAGCAGTTATTTATTTTGTCGAGGAACTTTATCTCCCTAGCATGTCCTGCCGTGACACTGACCCAGTCAATACCAGGGTAATTGAAATCACCCATTATTATTACTCTGCTGTAACTTTTGTTAGCTTCATTTGATTTCTTTGAGCATTTCATCATCCATTTGTTCATTCTGGCCAGGCGGTCGATAGTACACCCCCACTGCCATCTCCTTCCCCTAATCTTTGTAACTTCTCCCCTTCATTTTTTCTTAACTATTTTCCTCATTTTATCATAGTCTCCCTTTTGAAAGTTAAAAGGTAGTACTGTGGATTTCCTTATCCTCCCTCCTCTATTTATTAAATCAAATGCGATCATGTTAAGATCACTATTGTCAAGTGGCCCCAACACCTTTATCTCTTGCACCAGATCTTGTGCCAGATCTTATCTTATGTTAGGTTCCCCCTTACTTTCCCTTCCATAACTCCTTCCCCATTGTTTCCCCTTGTACTCTCCCCCACTGCCTTCCTCTTCTCTCCCTTCCTCTCACTCCCACTCCCAGGGCTAACCCAACCACTAGGCAAACTAGGCGGTCACCTGGGGGGGCAGCAAAGAACAAAGCATTAAAAGCTAAACGTAAATTCTGATAACCACCCCCTCCCCTACACTCACTACTTTTTTTTCTACGTTTTTCTCCAAATCCTTTAACTTTTTCAGCAATCTTTCTTCTTCTGTCATAGGGTATGTGATCCCTGCGGCACACCGGGCAGAAGTTCACCATGCAGCTATTCTTCTCTTCACCTATGGCAGGGCCTCCTCTTCTTGTATCATGGGGTCTGGGATCCCCGCAGCATAGTCCACGGCTTTGCCACTACCACAGCAGAGTCTCCCCTTCTTGAGATGCCAGGCTTTGAGTCCAGGTTTCTTTCTGTCACAAATCGCCATCGGGCAGCAGACCTACTCTTCCCGCTACTTCCTCTCAGCTCCTGCCACACTTAATGAATGGGTTTGCTTGTGTATGTACAAACAAACCTATGTATATAGATAGATGGACTAACAGACACACAGAGGGAAAGACCCTTACTGCCACACATCTTTGAAACACAATTCACATTTCAGGCTACATCTACAGTTCGTTCGTCCTTCTGTGCTCTTCATCAGATTTGCTCATCCAAGCCATATCTTTCCAGCTCCGCCCTTCATTCTCTGCTTCATGCATTAGTTATATCCCTGGCTCGATTATTGTAATACCATTTACTGTGGTCTCCAGACATCCCTGATACAAAGATTACTACTGGTTCAGAATACAGCTATCCGTGTGGAGCCCAATCCTAGAAGGGGCATGCCCGGGCTATCTGGACAGCCCAGACCAGGATGAGCCCGTTAGGACCTGATTCTGCACCATAGGAGCAAGAGATACAAGATCAGGTCCTGGGAGACAGCTCGGTGTGCCCCTGCAATGCCACAGGGACGTCCTCCCTGCAGCACAACCTGCATGCTGCCTTGGAGTGCTCCTTTTCTCTGCTGCCCACCCCCACCAGGGGCATCTGGGACCCAGATTGGGTGGTGGGGACTCACCCTGCTTGCTACCGTCACTGCTGGGGGGACTGTCCAGCTGATCTGGAGGGATGGCCAGTGCTTATTCCAGCTTCAAGGTGGAATAGGCTGGCCATCCCCCCAGCGATCCCCAGACGTACAAGCAATGACCGGAATGGGGTTGGTCCCGCCTACGCTTTGCCTACTCTCCGCCCCCCATCCCCTATAGCATGCACAGCTGCTCTGTGTGTGAAGGGGTGGCAGGAGGTGGCATATGGTGAAGGCAGATAGTGGGGCTGGACGTCCCACCGGGACATCCAACGCTGCTATTCGCCTTCCTGGATCAGGCCCTCATTGTCTAATGCTGTCAAGTATGATCATGTCACTCCCTTATTTAATCAGAATTAAAGGTTACCTCTCGCCTACCAATTTCACTTTAAAGTGCTTATGATGGCTCATCGAGCATATCATACAGACCTCCCGCTTTGCTTACTCGACCCTTCTCACTCCCGACTGTCCTTCTTGGGTTCTTCATTCCAAGCACCAATCTCTTGGTACTTCTCTCCATTACTTGTGCTCATCTACATTTTGCTTTTTCACTTCTTAGTCCCTCATCTGTGGAACATTTTACTGAACTACCTGCACCTTGAATCCAAGTTTAGGAAATGTAAAGGGATCCTTAAAACATACTTCTTTCAGAATTTACAGGGACAGGGGTGGCACCAGACCCTGGATATTCATAACTGTTTACCTGGATACCTTTGTTTATGTAACATGCACTGTTTAATTTTATTGTTAACTGTCTCCTTGTCCTTCTAGTCTGTCCTATTTGTTTTATTGAGTTCCTTTCTCAAGTTTCATTGGATTTGTTTTCATTGTAAACAGCTTTGCCGCTAGCTAGCTCCAGATATAGTGTATCTGGACTTTCAGAAAGCCTTTGACAAGGTCCTTCATCAGATACTTTTGGCAAAACTAAAAAGTCATGGGATTGGAGGCAGTGTACTATTGTGGATCGGGAACTGGTTAAAAGATAGAAAGCAGAGGGTAGAACTAAATGGCCAATTTTCCCAGTGGAGAAAGGTGAATAGTGGAGTACCCCAGGGATCTGTACTGTGTCCGCTACTTTTTGACATATTCATAGATGACCTGGAAAAGGGAATAACTAGTGAGGTTATCAAATTTGCAGATGACACAAAACTGTTTAAAGTTGTTAAAACCCAAGAGGACTGTGGAAAACTGCAGGAAGATCTGGATAAATTGGAAGACTGGGCATCCAAATGGCAGATGAAATTTAATGTGGACAAGTGCAAAGTTATGCAACTAGGAAAGAACAACCCACACTATGGTTACACAATGCAAGGTTCCACATTGGGAACCACCATCCAGGAAAAAGATTTAGGAGTCATCGTGGATAACATATCAAAACCCTCTGCCCAGTGTGCAGCGGCAGCCAAGAAAGCAAATAGAATGCTAGGTATCATAAGGAAAGGAATGGAAAATAAAACAAAGGATATTATAATGCCTCTGTATCGTTCCATGGTACGACCGCACCTTGAATATTGTGTGCAATTCTGGTCACCGTATCTTAAAAAGGATATAGCGTTATTAGAAAAGGTACAGAGAAGAGCCACCAAAATGGTAAAGGGGATGGAAGGCTACTCCTATGAAGAGAGGCTACCAAGGTTAGGGCTCTTCAACCTGGAAAAGAGACAGCTGAGGGGAGATATGATAGAGGTCTATAAATTAAGTGTGGAACGGGTTAACATAGATCAATTGTTTACACTATCAGAATATAGAAAGACTAGAGGACATGTAATGAAGCTACAGGATAAACTATTTAAGACAAATAAGAGAAAATATTTTTTCACTCAACGTGTAATCAAACTCTGGAATTTGTTACTGGAGGATGTAGTAAGAGCTGTTAGTGTAGCTGAGTTTAAAAAAGATTTGGACAAGTTCCTGGAGGAAAGGTCCATAAACCATTATTAAAAAGGGACCCAGGATATCAATGCTTGACCCAATACAAGCATTGTGGAACCTGTGTCTCTTGGGGATACTGCTAGGTATGTATGACCTAGATTGGCCACTGTTGGAAACAGGATACTGGGCTTGATACTGGGCATTGGTCTGACCCAGTATAGCATATCTTATGTTCTTAGCCATGCAAAAGGCAGTGCTTTACATTAAGATTTTAATAAGCATAAACATAGCTGCTATCACTTAAGCAAAATGCACCTAAAAAGATGAGATGCAGAGCGTGCAATAGTTAAAATTGGTGCTAAAACCAGAAATAAAAGTTAAAAAGTGCACTAAAACAGAAGTAATATTAAAAAGTGCACTTAACTTTACTACCTTATTAACTTAGTTGGGTAAAGGTGGAAGTTAAGTCTAACTCAGACCACTAAAAAATTGGAGGTTCTCATGTTCAGACCAAAAACCAAGACTTCCCAGTCACGGGCCACCAGTCTAGAAAGACTTTGGACCTAGGTTTGATGTTAGACATGCTGGAGCTTACGGCAGAAATTTGGAGAGGGCTCCAAGACCTCTAGCAAGGTGTGCCTCCTTCAGCTTCAGGCAGGGGTCCCAGGGCAATTGCCCTGCCTGTACCCCCTTCTCCTAATGCTGGACCCAGCTGATGGTCTCTTTGCCACTTCTTTTGGAATTGCTCATGAATATAGTGCTACAATTTGAAATATTGTTTTACAAAACATTCTATAAATTAGTATCCTAATGCAAATTGCAGAGAGAAGCTAGAGAACTTGTAGCCCTAAGCTACAGAATGTAGCTGGGTAAATTTCAGATTATAAATTCACTTGGACAGGGAAATAACTTGTGGACCTGCTTGTAACTCATCTTGAGCTTGGATTTGGAAAAGGCAAGTAAGTAATTAAATAGAAAATCCCAATTCAAATCGAGGCGGGGAGACAAAAAGAAAAGGGGTGGCATTGAGATCTATGGAGGAAATTGACTTAACAATATTTAGCAGAGTAATGCTACAGAGCTCTATAAAAGTGAAAGACATGGAGACCTATTTGAAGGGGTGCAGAAAGAACCTTGTGGACAATTTCCTCTTTTTCCTTAAGCTTTCAGCTTAGCTGGAACTAGGGTTGGGAAGTGACACCATGAGCTTTCATTTACAGCTGCTCAATACCTTTTTCTCAATTATTTCATATTCCCTCCCAACTTACTTAGCCCAGTTGTCATGGTAGTTCTCGGCCAGGGGCCATGCACCAGGGCTTTTTCCAGAACCCTGCAATTATAAGCCCTAAATCCAGTCATTAGGTGTCGCTGTTGTATGAAGATTACGACTCGCTCCCTGCAGCATTCTAACTCTAGCTAACCTGGTAATGGGATGACCTGAGATGGGACTCGAATCCAGGTCCTGTCATGTGGCAGTGTGTAGATCTTAGCTAAGAGAAAAGAAAATGTGATATACTAGAGGTGGTCAAGTTTGTATAACTGACAGCTGGGAGATATCCTTAGAGCAGTGAGTGAATGGTAAAGGTGATGGCCACAGCTTCAACAGTGCAGACAGAAAACTTGTACAGATAACAGCTGGGAGATATCCTTAGAGCAGTGAGTGAATGGTAAAGGTGATGGCCACAGCTTCAACAGTGCAGACAGAAAACTTGTACAGATAACAGCTGGGAGATATCCTTAGCATGGCAGATGCAAGCAATTTGCTACCCTCCATGGCATCAAATTTTGGAACTCGTCTCTCTCACTGGAGTCTGTAGTAGTGAACAATGTGAGGAAGAAATATTTAAGAGGATAATACTATTGAAATCTCCAGACATGAGGAGTGGAGGAGTGGCCTAGTGGTTCGGGCAAGGTACTTCAGGCCAGAAGGTCAGGGGCTCAAATCCCACTAGAGGACAGCAACCTTGGGCTGGAAGGACTGGGGATTCTAGTCCCACAGGTGCTCCTTGTGGTCTTGGGCAAGCCACTTAACCCTCCACAGCCCATGTTCCCTGTAAAATAGTTATCTCCAAGTTATAATGCCCTGTTCAATGTAATTTCAGTTTGTTCAATGTAAACTGCACTGATGCAGAATAGCATGGTATGTAAGAGAATGTAAATTAAATAAGTGAGTGACAGAGGTAGAGATATTTAGTAACATGATATTACTGAAGTTGCTAGAAGTGAATGATGTTGGGAAAGTCAGGTAACAGTGATGAGTTTATAAAGATCATGATATGTGTGTCTGCAGATGTGAATTATGTGGGCAAGAGATATCTAAGAGGGTGAAATTTAATTCTCTAAGGGTGAATTACGCATGGAAGATAGACTGAAGAGAGTGATACCTTAGAATTCTATGATAGCGAATGCCGTAGATAAAAGATATTTGATAAAATGAAATGGCTGAAGGTTAAAAAAATTGAATAATATTGAAATCTATAGAGGTGAAAAGTGTGCAAAAGAGGCATTCAAATCTATGGAGGTAAATGATGGGGTTGAAATATTTAAGAAAGTGAGACCATTGAAGTCTATAGAGGTAGATGGCAGGACTGTGACTTATTTAATGGTATTTACTGACAAGTTCCAGATAGCTTCATTTATGCAAATTGAAAGAGAGAGCTCTCTCCTGAAGAGGGGCTCTGTGTGATCTGGAAAGCTCACGCATAGCATCACTATTAGATACTTTTTGAGCAGATTCAATAAAGGGCACCAAGGATATTCGGTGTAAAGTTAAACAAATCTATCTGACTGCTTTTCTTAACCACATAAAAAATAAAGGGGATCAATATTCTCAAGCACGTATCTGGATAGCAACACCCACTATCTATAGAAGTGCCACTGGAGGGCACTAATTGGCAATATTCAGCAGCACTGTCCAGCTGTCCAAACTTTATCCGGATAGCTACCTGCATAACAGGCTAAATATTACTCTCTTTGGATAATAGCATCAGCCATCACATTATCTGGATATTCGGTGCTGGCCACTATCCCAAACACTAGCACTGCTGCAGTGGGCATTAAAAACAACACCCAACATGGCAGATGAATATTGGTCTGTACATTTTTTTAAATTTGCTTTGTATTGTGGACTGGCTCAATAAGTGCTGCACACTGCTATGTGGAGGACCTAGGTTCAATTACAAGATCAGGTCTTCTGCTCCCTAAGGCAGTTCGGTCTGGTGATGCTGTGGAGACAACACTCATAGCTCCTGAGGAAGAAGGGTGTCATGGTCCCTTGTGTTTGTTGTAATACTGCTTAGAACCAGCAATGATTTGTGGGACGTGAATGCTTTTCACTAAATGATAACAACTCAAGGGTGACATCTAGTGGCCAGATTAAAGGGTTCTGGAAGGAGCTCTGATGCATGGCCATTAAGCTAGGCTAATCACTGTAATGACTAGACTAGGTATGTTAGGGGTAGAAGAGTAGGAATGATATGAAATAGGGAGAAAATTCTGAGTGTTTGCAAATGAAGACTCACAGGACCAGAATACTACTCAGACTGAGCTGGAAGAAAAATAAACAGGAAGAAACTGCTGGGTCAAATACAATTCTTACTGAATGGTTCCTAGTTATACAAGCCAGAAATTTCATTGTCTCCTATCCAGAGTCGATCTTCAGTCCTTTGGAGTGAAAGTGTCTATCATTGAGCCTGGATTCTTCAAAACCAACATTCTGAACACCTCGATTTTTCAGGATCAATGCCAGCAGATGTGGAATCGGGTGCCGATGGAGATAAAGGAGATCTATGGCCAAAGAACCTTTGAAACTCGTAAGAACCTTTTGCTTATTCTCGAATTTATTGAGAGACTCTTGTTATGCATGTCAAAAATTTCTTTATAGGAAGACCCTTTTAGCACTACCAAGCAGTGGTGTAAATGTTACCCATATAGTGCAGGGGCCCTGGGGAAGGAAGGAGGCTTCTGGTGTTCTGGGGGATTCCCCGCTCTGAGGGCCCTTTCCAAAATTTTATTTGGGGTTCCTCGGTTTGAAATTCTTCCACTGTAGACCAGTGATGCCCCTCTGTTGACTGGCGGACTGGTCTGCTATCTTACATGCCAGCTAACTAGCTCCCAGTGATAACTTACAGACATAAAAGGTGTTGGCAGATAAAGGACAAAGCCCATGTGGTCTGCTCATTCCTAATACAATAATGCAAAGCCTATACAACCAGGCTACATTTATGCTCACATCCTTGTTTCAAAGGATCTGCTGTGCATATCCCAAGCTTTCCTGAATTCTGTTAAAGCTTTTGCCTCCCCACCTCCCCTGAAAGGTCCTTTCATGCATTCACCACCCTGCCCATGAAGAAAGGTTTTCTGATTTTACTCCTAGCTTACCTCTCTTGGGCTCACGTGTCATGGTGCCGTGCTCTAGAGCAGGGTTTTGCAACCCAATCCTAGAGGCACACTTTACCAGTCTGTTTTTTCTGGATAGCTGCACTAAATATGTACAGATACATTTGCATATACTGTGTCTCCAGTTTATTCAAATGTGCTTCATGCATATTTGTTATGGATGGCTTGAAATCCGACTGGTTAGGTGTTCCTCCAGGATGGAGCTGGGAACTAGTGCACTAAAACTTCCTTTCTGTGGTTAGTGCTGTTGATCCCTTTCAAAGCCTGCTACACGCCTCGATGCTCTGTGGTTAGCATCGGGACATGTTGGGGGGAGTGTTCCGGGGTGAAGTGGAAGCGGAGACTGTTGCTAACCAGGTAACGGCAATATTGCAGCACTACCCAGTTATCGATCCACGGCTAAAACCAGGCCAGCTTTTGGCTCACCTAGTTTTAGCTGCAGATGCTGACCGTGTAGCGGTGCAATATTGCTGCTATCTGGTTAGCCACGGTGGCTCTAGGGCATGTGTGGCAACGCTGGCTATCCAATGCCATCTCTGCGGCATTGAATACCCGGCGTTAAGAATCAGTGGGCAGGGTTATGCACCATTGCGGCGCATAGCCTGCTCAGCTGAATATTGGGCCCTTACTGTCTTATCACCTCTGTCTACCCCTCATCCCCTGTCACTAAGCTATAATGCCATTTGCAAAGCATAAGACCTAGATGAAAAAGTGAGCTGATGCCTGGTGACCCAGCCTCTGTGTTTTCTTGGCAAGGTGCATTCAAAAGTAGATTCCCAGGCTTGTCTTCCACACAATAAGTCTACAGCACCGTGTATTCCAAGGAGGTCTCCATCCAAGTACTAGCCAGGTCTGACTGAAGAATTGAAGGAAATATCGATACATCAGGAACATGTATTACAACTATTAGATAAACTGAAGAGTAGGAAATCACCTGGGCCAGATGGTATACATCCAAGGGTGTTGAAAGAACTGAAATATGAGATTGCAGACCTGCTATTAGTAATCTGTGAACTATCATTAAAATCATCTCTAATACCTGAAGATTGGAGGATCGCCAATGTAAAACCAATTTTTAAAAAGGGTTCCAGGGGTGATCCGGGAAACTACAGACCGGTGAGCCTCTTGTCAGTACCAGAAAAAATGGTAGAAACCATCATAAAGAATAAAATTACTCAGCATGTAGATAGTCATGGCCTGATGGGAGACAGCCAACATGGCTTTAGACAAGGAAGATCTTGTCTTACTAATCTGTTATGTTTTTTTAAAAGTGTGAATAAACAGGTGGACAAAGGTGAGTCGGTTGATATAGTATATCTGGACTTTCAGAAAGCCTTTGACAAGGTCCATCATCAGAGACTTTTGGCAAAACTAAAGAGTCATGGGATAGGAGGCAGTGTACTACTGTGGATCAAGAACTGCTTAAAAGATAGAAAGCAGAGGGTTGGGCTAAATGGCCAATTTTCCCAATGGAGAAAGGTGAATAGTGGTGTACCCCAGGGATCTGTGCTGGGTCCGCTACTTTTGACCTGGAAAGTGGAATAACGAGTGAGGTTATCAAATTTGCAGATGACACAAAACTATTTAAAGTTGTTAAAACCCAAGAGGATTGTGGAAAATTGCAAGAGGATCTTGATAAATTAGAAGACTGGGCATCAAAATGGCAGATGAAATTTAATGTGGACAAGTGCAAAGTTATGCACCTAGGGAAGAACAACCCTAACTATGGTTACACAATGCAAGGTTCCACATTAGGAACCACCACCCAGGAAAAAGATTTAGGCGTCATTGTGGATAACATGTTAAAACCCTCGGCCCAGTGTGCAGCGGCAGCCAAGAGAGCAAATAGAATGCTAGGTATCATAAGGAAAGGAATGGAAAATAAAACAAAAGATATTATAATGCCTCTATATAGTTCCATGGTGAGACCGCACCTTGAATATTGTGTGCAATTCTGGTCGCCATATCTTAAAAAGGATATAGAGTTATTAGAAACGGTTCAGGGAAGAGCCACCAAAATGGTAAAGGGGATGGAAGGATACTCCTATGAAGAAAGGCTAAAAAGGTTAGGGCTCTTTAACCTGGAAAAGAGACGGCTGAAGGGAGATTTGATAGAAGTCTATAAATTAATGAACGGAGTGGAACAGGTAAACGTAGATCAATTGTTTACGTTATCAGAATATAGAAAGACTAGGGGACATGCAATGAAGCTACAGGGTAAACTATTTAAGACTAATAAAAGAAAATATTTTTTTACTCAACGTGTAGTCAAACTCTGGAATTTGTTACCGGAGGATGTAGTAAAGGCTGTTAGTGTAGCTGGGTTTAAAAAAGGTTTGGACAAGTTCATGGAGGAAAGGTCCATAAACCATTATTAAGAAGGGACCCAGGATATCAATGCTTGACCCAGTACAAGCATTGAGGAATCTGTGTTTTTTAGGGAAACTGCTTGGTACGTATGACCTAGATTGGCCATTGTTGGAAACAGGATACTGGGCTTGATGGACCTTGGTCTGATTCAGTATGGCATATCTTATGTTCTTATATGTTCTTATTGTGCAGACTCTGCACCACTCTGAGAGTCCTCTGAAATGCTTCTACCTTGTCTGTTTTCTGGAAATTCAGGCTCCAGAAGCTGTTTCACTTGTACAGAGAAAGAGAGACATTATTCTAGTGTTCTGCTGGCTCTCACCACTGTCTGAGTAAAAACAATAACAGAATTTAAGAAAGTCTGAGATAAATACAGATGATTTTCAGCAGCCAAGATACAGCAGGAAAACAGATATTAAATGGGGCCTATATGGCATTGTTCTAGGAATTAAACCAGACAGACTAAATGGTCCTTACAGCCCTTATGTTCAAGTTCTGGTTCTTATTTTGCTTTCTTGACCCCACCAAATATGCTCACTCTGAGGACTTTCTCCTCTGTGATTGCCAAAGGTAATTCATCCTCTGATCTTGTACAGCTTGGATTTCTGTGGTCCACATGCATGGCTCTACTCATTATTTTAAATTAGATCTTCGTCAACCTTTTAATTACTGCAGTTTTTCCAGATCACTTCTCATTTTCTTCTACCCCATCAGGAGTGTCCACCCTGTTGCAGCTCTTTGTGTCTGCAGAAAGGTTATGATTATCCCAAGAAAATTAACAAATTAAACACTCCCAAAGGGTGAGGCATAGATCTCAGACAGGCTGAGCCATGGGCTGGCAACAGTAGAACTCAACCAAAGAACAGTATTTTGAGGAAGCTGCAGCTGATTCTCAGCTACGGGGGTTCCCTGAATTCGGCACGTGGTTTCCATTTGGGAGAACTTGGGGAGGAAACCTATCAGAATACTAGAGCTTGCGTGACAGGGCAAAGGCAGAGAACCTGTATGTAGGAGGCTTAAAAAGGGGAAAGAAAGATATTGGAGAGAAGGGGAGGGGAGAAATGCTTGTATTTGATTTTGCACTACTGGTGCTGTTCGCTGTCAAAAAGTATGGTAGCCGTGATGAGCTATTCTAGTGTTGATCTTTGCCGGGGAAGTCACAGCTGCGGCTTTCTCAAAGATTTTGTGCAACGTGCCAAGATTTACACTGACCGGTATTCTCTAAGAGATTTGTAAGCATGAATTATGTGGTGTGCTTTTGAACATTTCTGCACACAAACTGCACCAGCAATGACATGTGATCACTTAGACACATTTCTCACTATGAGAGTTCCGAGCAGATTTTCTAAGAACTGGAGTCGGAGCAGGTGAGGTGCTTCCAGGACCCACTTTAAAGTTATTCTGTGGAAATATAGGGGCATGTTTGCTAAAAGTTAACACACGTTAAGTAAAGTTAAGACGCATTAAGTGCTTCTGCTGCCCATTTACTTCTTTGGTCCATTGCAAAACTTGGTACACTTTAACCTTTAGTAAACATGCCTCTTAGTGTGAATTACTGAGGGAGACGGCACTTGCAAGAGCCTCTCGATGAGGAATTGATTGTGCATCACTGGGGTTGCCTTTTGTCTCCATATCTCTCATCAATTTTTTCATTTCTTCTGTATCTTCAGACTGCAAGAAATTCACTAAGCTGATGTTGGAAAGCAGTACAAAGATCTCCCAGACGACCGACTGCATAGAGCACGCTTTGTTGGCAGTGCACCCCCACACACGCTACTCTACCGGCTGGGATGCCAAATTTATTTACATCCCCCTTTCCTACATGCCGACAGCATTGGTGGACTACCTGATGGCCTTATCAGTACCAGAAGCTGGACAGTGTTCCTAACGGCATGGCCAAACAGAACACGCAATGAGGGATTTCTGTGGCATGTGGGACTCTTGCGCTTCTCTCTTGGAGCTGTTTTCCTTATTATTGTGGTTTATAAGCTTAATTTTACAAAATGGAACCTAGGTAATGTATTTTTTCATGCATGTACTTTATGGCTATTTTGTAAAGTCAAGCACGCTTGTTCTTGACTTTATAAAATAGAGGATAAGTGCGAAAGTACCCATATATGTCAACATGCCTTAGAGCTAGTATGAAGGACCGTGCCTACCTTTTGTAATTATGCATGTAAATTAAAGAATTTTGTAATTTACATGCAGATTTCTTGCACCACCCATGTTCTATCCAAACTCTGCCCAAGTACACGCCCACAGTGAACGTAAGCACGATGCAAACTATGTGTGTAATTGCCATTTTAATAGGGGTCATTTATGTGGGTAAGGTGCCCTGTATGCTTGTAAATGACTAAAATCCTGGAATTTATGCATGTTGTTTATAGGGCCGGCCCCAGAGTTGGTTCAGATTGTTGGTACCTTAGGTTGTCCTTAAACTTTACGCACCCCCTTGGCTGTCAAAATGTATTGTTAGCTGCTCTTTTTTGTCCCACAGAAGTTGTCACCCTACGCAGCTGTCTAGTTTGCCTAGTGCTTGGGTCGGCACTGGTTGTTCATGCGTCAGTCTAGGCAGCTGCTTATAAAATCACCCCCTCTATGTCTATCCTACTCAGGTGTTTGCGCACTCCTTCGATATGATGATGCCATTTTTAATTTGTGCTAACTTTGCAGGAAACCTAGCTCCTATTCTTCAACATCAGTCCCAGAATCCCAACGTATTTTCTTGTCCAAGACTGGAACTAGGACAGGATCATTTTCGCAACCAGTAAATGTGTGCATTCTGACGAAGGCAGTGGGGAAAGCAGCCTACCAAATGTGGTTCGAAAACTGTCCTTCTGCTTTGTCAAGTGGTTTATGGTTTATTGGTCACTTAAATGCTGGACTGAGCGAAACAGGAACAGGCTAGAAACCCCAGGCTAGAAACCACTAGCCTGTTCCTGTTTCGCTCAGTACAGCATTTACAACATAATGACGCTTTTGCATGGTTTTGTATGTCGTGAATGATGTCTGTTTGTGGTAGATGGTATAGTGTGTGGTATTCCCAATAGTAATGTTGTGGTCTTGAAATTAATAGTAAGCATTGAGTTTTGGAGAGACTGGTGGCTCTTTGACCTATGATGTGAGCGTCAGCTATTCCCTATAGTGAGTAATTCACTAAATGTAGGGTTTCAGCCATCCTGAGGTCAATTTTGCCTTGGATGTTTTGTTAAGTTATTTTTGAAATATTGATATTAATGGTATTTTGGAGTTACTCTTTGGATTAAGAGCATATTGTGCGTATTTTATGTACAAAACTAACCCATTTGGAGAAACTGCCCCTAAATGGACTAAGCAGGCTCTGACACCTGACCAACATGTCTCAGTCCTGGATTCATTCTGAATGCTGCTGGGGGCAGGGCCGTAGCAAGGGCGGAGCGAGCAGTGTGGCTATACAGAAGGGGGCTCTGGCATCATTACTGGGCTTCCAGAAAGCCCATAAAAGTGAATTCTTGTGTGCAGCTGGGGAGGGAGGGGCCGCAGGTTCACAAGTTGCACAGGCCACATTTCTAGCTTTGTACGGTCCAGGCTAGGGAAGTGGGGAGCCAGAGTCTCAGGGCCCACCAAGATAGAACTCACAGTCACGCAAAAGCCCTCTCCACTCCAAAGATGTTCTAACCAATCACAAGTTTGCTGAAGCAAACCTCAGTCTCTAGAACTCTTGAAGTGTCACAGGAATAGACACTGTGACATCTATAATGGGGGATGTTTACAGGAATAGGTTCAGTCCTTTCCTACATACTGTCTCCAAGCACACATGTCCTTTCAGAGAGACATATTTTCTTGGGAAGGATCCATTAGGTCCTTTTAGGACCATCAGACAGGGGCAGCCCAAAGGTGATGCGGGGCCATGTGCGGAGACTCATTGTAGGGCCTCATTTGCATATCCACAGGATTTTATTTGCATACATTTAATTTATTTTATTTCAAAATATATATGTTGCCTGTATAAAATTTTACTCCTATAAAAGAAGGCGCATATAGACCATTCAAATGTTAAACCATTCTAATTTCCCAAGATAAAGCGGACAGAGTGTATTCGCTATATTAATTTTTTTGTCGGATCGCCTCTCGTGAGGATGATAAATCACTCTCTTGAAACAGGCCCTCCATTTTAATCAATTTAAAAAAAACAGCCAACCAGCCCAAATGCGTGAGGCTATATGTTCCCCAGTACCAACCACCACATAATTCATAGAGTTCTTTTATAAAAAAGCTAAATGTCATTCACGGTCTTGCTTAATATGCCTAAATACATAATGCAATCACACCTACAGCACTCTTATACTCATCTGGAACACATCCAGGGTGGAATACGTAAACAATGTATCACGCCGAGAATACAATCCTTCACATATGGATACTAAATCCAGTAAATTCAACCGCCGGTTTAAATACCGAAGTAGAATGGTGGTCTTTGCACTGAGGTTGAAGTTTAAAGTGCCTTGACGTCTATCATGACCTAATGGTAACAAGTAATTCCCAATGACGTCATCACGCTGATATCGGAGCAGGAAGTTGGGTTAACATAGCTTGATAAAGAGCCGTGGGATGAACAGGCTTGAAACACAATGATTATGTTGCAGTACCCAACAGACTGATGACAGCACCTAACAGCACGGCAGTACCATCTGGGGACCGGCGGTTGAATTTACTGGATTTAGTATCCATATGTGAAGGATTGTATTCTCGGCGTGATACATTGTTTACGTATTCCGCCCTGGATGTGTTACAGATGAGTATAAGAGTGCTGTAGGTGTGATTTCACTATGTATTTAGGCATAAGAACATAAGAACATAAGATATGCCATACTGGGTCAGACCAAGGTCCACCAAGCCCAGAATCCTGTTTCCAGCAGTGGCCAATCTAGGTCATACGTATCTAGCAGTTTCCCCAAAAAACACAGGTTCTGCAATGCTTGTACTGGGTCAAGCATTGATATCCTGGGTCCCTTCTTAATAATGGTTTATGGACCTTTCCTCCAGGAACTTGTCCAAACCTTTTTTAAACCCAGCTACACTAACAGCCTTTACTACATCCTCCGGTAACAAATTCCAGAGTTTGATTACACGTTGAGTGAAAAAATATTTTCTTTTATTAGTCTTAAATAGTTTACCCTATAGCTTCATTGCATGTCCCCTTGTCTTTCTATATTCTGATAACGTAAACAATTGATCTACGTTTACCCGTTCCACTCCGTTCATTAATTTATAGACTTCTATCATATCTCCCCTCAGCCGTCTCTTTTTCAGGTTAAAGAGCCCTAACCTTTTTAGCCTTTCTTCATAGGAGTATCTTTCCATCCCCTTTACCATTTTGGTGGCTCTTCTCTGAACCTTTTCTAATAACTCTATATCCTTTTTAAGATACGGCAACCAGAATTGCACACAATATTCAAGGTGCGGTCTCACCATGGAACGATATAGAGGCATTATAATATCTTTTGTTTTATTTTCCATTCCTTTCCTTATGATACCTAGCATTCTATTTGCTCTCTTGGCTGCCGCTGCACACTGGGCCGAGGGTTTTACCATGTTATCCACAACGACGCCTAAATCTTTTTCCTGGGTGGTGGTTCCTAATGTGGAACCTTGCATCGTGTAACCATAGTTTGGGTTGTTCTTCCCTAGGTGCATAACTTTGCACTTGTCCACATTAAATTTCATCTGCCATTTTAATGCCCAGTCTTCTAATTTATCAAGATCCTCTTGCAATTTTCCACAATCCTCTTGGGTTTTAACAACTTTAAATAGTTTTGTGTCATCTGCAAATTTGATAACCTCACTCGTTATTCCACTTTCCAGGTCATTTATGAATATGTCAAAAAGCAGCAGACCCAGCACAGATCCCTGGGGTACACCACTATTCACCTTTCTCCATTGGGAAAATTGGCCATTTAGCCCAACCCTCTGCTTTCTATCTTTTAACCAGTTCTTGATCCACAGTAGTACACTGCCTCCTATCCCATGACTCTTTAGTATTGCCAAAAGTCTCTGATGAGGGACCTTGTCAAAGGCTTTCTGAAAGTCCAGATACACTATATCAACTGACTCACCTTTGTCCACCTGTTTATTCACACTTTCAAAAAAACATAACAGATTAGTAAGACAAGATCTTCCTTGTCTAAAGCCATGTTGGCTGTCTCCCATTAGGTCATGACTATCTACATGCTGAGTAATTTTATTCTTTATGATGGTTTCTACCATTTTTCCCGGTACTGACGTGAGGCTCACCTGTCTGTAGTTTCCCGGATCACCCCTGGAACCCTTTTTAAAAATTGGTGTTACATTGGCGATCCTCCAATCTTCAGGTATTAGAGATGATTTTAATGATATTTCACAGATTACTAATAGCAGGTCTGCAATCTCATATTTCAGTTCTTTCAACACCCTTGGATATATACCATCCGGCCCAGGTGATTTGCTACTCTTCAGCTTATCTAATAGTTGTAATACATCTTCCCGTTGTATCGATATTTCCTTCAATTCTTCCGCACATTTAAATACCACTTCAGTCATGGGTAACATCCCTACATCTTCCTCAGTAAAGACCAAAGCAAAGAATTCATTCAGTCTCTCCGCTATCGCTTTGTTGCCTCTTAGTGCCCTTTAACTCCTCTATCATCTAATGGACCAACTGACTCTCTCAAAGGTTTTTTGCTACGAATGTACTTGAAAAAAATCTTTATTTTGCGTTTTTGCTTCCACAGCAAGCTTCTTCTCAAATTCTCCCTTTGCCTGCTTTATCAATGCCTTGCATTTGACTTGCCAGTGCTTGTGCTGTTTCCAGGTTTCGTCGTTTGGCTCTTTTTTCCATTTCCTGAAAGATGCTTTTCTGGCAACAATAGCCTCTCTGTCCTCACCTTTAAATCATGCTGGCAGTTTTTTGGACTTCCGTCCACCTTTCTTAAAGCGTGGAATACAGCTGGTCTGGGCTGCCAAGATAGTATTTTTCAACAACACCCAAGCTTGATGTAAGTCTTTAACCTTTGCAACTGCAGCTTTTAGTTTTTTTCTTAACTATTTTCCTCACTTTTATCATAGTCTCCCTTTTGAAAGTTAAAAGGTAGTACTGTGGATTTCCGTACTATCCCTCCTCCACTAATTAAATCAAAGGCGATCATGCTATGATCACTATTGCCAAGTGGCCCCAACACCCTTATCTCTTGCACTAGATCTGGTGTTCTACTAAGGACTAGGTCTAATATGGCTTCCCCTCTGGTTGGTTCATGAACCAGCTGCTCCAAGAAGCAGTCATTTATGTCATCTAGGAACTTTATCTCCCTAGCATGTCCTGCTGTGACACTGACCCAGTCGATACCGGGGTAATTGAAATCACCCATTATTATTACTGCGCTGTAACGTTTGCTAGATTCCTTGATTTCTTTGAGCATTTCATCATCCATTTGTTCATTTTGGCCCGATGGTCGATAGTACACCCCCACTGCCATCGCCTTCCCCTTTTTACGTAGAATTTCAATCCATAGAGATTCTACAGCAAATTTTGTTTCCTGCAAAACTTTAATCCTTTCTGACTCAATGCCCTCTCTAACATAGAGCGCACCCCCTCCACCAATTTTATCAGTTCTATCATTATGATATAGTTTGTACCCAGGTATCACAGTGTCCCACTGCTTGTCCTCCTTCCACCTTGTCTCTGATATTCCAATCATATCTAACCTCTCATTTAGTGCTGTATATTCTAACTCTCTTATTTTTTAGACTTCTAGCATTTGCATACAAGCATTTTAGAGACTGTATTTTATTCATATTAATTTGGCTATTGGTAGACATGGGTTATTTGGGATCTTTAAGCTCTGTCTGCTCCATACTCGAGGGCATTTGGGCTACTTTACTCTTTTTTGAAACCTCACTGCTTTCGGTAGTATCCTTTAAGGATACATTCTTCCGAACCATCCGCTCTTGGGCGACTGTCAGCTTTCCCCTATTATCTAGTTTAAAAGCTGCTCTATCTCCTTTTTAAAGGTGAATGCCAGCAGCCTGGTTCCATCCTGGTAAAGGTGAAGCCCATCCCTTCGGAAGAGCCCCTCCTTTCCCCAGAATGTTCCCAAGTTCCTAACAAATCCAAAACCCTCATCTCTGCACCATTGTCTCATCCACGCATTGAGACTCCGGAGCTCTGCCTGCCTTTTGGGTCCTGCACGTGGAACGGGAAGCATTTCGGAGAACGCTACCCTGGAAGTTCTGGATTTCAACTTCCTACCTAAAAGCCTAAATTTAGCCTCCAGAACCTCCCTACCACATTTTCCTATGTCATTGGTACCGACATGTGCCAAGACAGAAGACTCTTCCCCAGCACTATCTAATCAAGACCGTGAATGACATTTAGCTTTTTTATAAATGAATTATGCGGTGGTTGGTTCTGGGGAACATATAGCCTCACGCATTTGGGCCAGTTGGCCGTTTTTTTTTTAATTGATTAAAATGGAGGGCCTGTTTCAAGAGAGTGATTTATCATCCTCACGATAGGCGATCCGACAAAAAAATTAATATAGCGAATACACTCTGTCCGCTTTATCTTGGGAAATTAGAATTGTTTAACATATGAGTGTTCTATATGCACCGTCTTTTTTAGGAGTATTATAGTGGTGGCATAGGTGGGTTAGTGATTTACCTCAATTTGTATAAAATTTTAGGCAGCTTTCAAAGGAGCCCTTCACAAGCCTCATCTTTGTCCTGGCAATGACTTAGGGGCAAGTTTACTAAATATTAATGTGCGTTAAGTGCCACTGTGTCAATAGAAATAAATGGGTGTTCCTGCTCTTAATGCATATTAACATTTGTGAATGCTCATTAACGTTTAGTAAACATGCCTCTTAATGAGTGTCTGAATACCATTTGCATGGGCAGTGAGGATAAAGAAAGACTACCATATTTCTACATTACTATACTCCAGTGCCAACTGCCAAGCACATTATTTATTTTATTTATCTGCATTTATATCCTGCTTTTCACTGGGTCAAAGTGGTTGGGGGATACATTTAACACGAGGGGATATGAGACACATACACTAATACTTACAGGGAACATGGGCAATGGAGGGTTAAGTGGCTTGCCCAAGACCACAAGGAGCACCTGTGGGACTAGAAACCCCAGTCCTTCTGGCCCAAGGTTGCTGTCCTCTAGTGGGATTTGAACCACTGACCTTCTGGCCTGTAGTACCTTGCCCCTACCACTAGGCCACTCCTCCTCCACATTAGGAAGTACTATACACCCTGCTCATTTAGAACCCATAGCAAACCCACCGTATCATAACAGCATTACTAGGAACTCACAAAGCACCAAACCCTACCTATCAAAAGGTAATACTGCAAATATTAGATCAGTATATCTCAGAGAATACCAATACATCTCCTAACGGGGAAAGAGAACAAGTGGCACTGTCACATAAAAACTAGATGAATAGAATACTGCAGTTGGTTACACATGCAAAACATAGCCTGTCACTAAACACAGAACAAGGGATCACAATTTAAAAATATGAAGACAATAATTAAACTGGGAATGCCAAAAGCCAAACTTGGAATGTACAACAACATTGGAGAAATAAAACTACACATTAATTTCCTCTTGTACTAAAGAAAATGCAAAACGTTAGTGATGCACATTTCCCAAAGCTGACATATTCTAGTTAATAAATTCAAAATAAATTATTTTATTTCTACCTTTTGTTGTTTGCACATTTTATTTTTCAGTTGCAATTGCCTCCATTCGCTTTCTTCTACTTTTTCCATTGTCCGCTTTCCATTTGTCCTTTTTTTCTCATTTAGTTTTTTCCATTCTTACATCTGCTTCTAACATACTGATCTTTCCTATTTTGCTCTTTCTTCCATTTCTGCCTTTCTTCCTTTCTCATCCACTCAAATTTCACCCCTCCATCCTCAATCCCCCCTACTCCCCCCAATACTCAGCCAATCATAGATTTGTCTTCCTTCCCACACAAAATATCTGTTCCCCTCTCCATCCTTACTTCCCCAGCTTCTTTTTTTCTCCTGCTAGTCCCAGCCCCATCCCCTTCTGGTCCTCCCCCAGCATCAGCTCCCTTCTAGTTTCAGCCCCTC
This sequence comes from Ichthyophis bannanicus, assembly GCA_033557465.1. NCBI lineage: Eukaryota > Metazoa > Chordata > Amphibia > Gymnophiona > Ichthyophiidae > Ichthyophis > Ichthyophis bannanicus. The sequence continues at coordinate 675,026,730 of CM066033.1, forward strand.
CCAGCATCCACTCCCTTCCAGTCCCATTCACCCATCCTCCCGCATCAGCTCATTTCCAGTCCTAGCCCCCCAGTATCAATCCTCCTCCAGTCCCTCCCAGCATCAATTCCCTTCCAGTCCCAGTCCCCTATACCCCATCCCCAGGCCATTTCCAGCCCTAACCCCCAGGTCTATCAGTCCTCCTCCAGTCCATCCCAGCACCAGCTCCATTCCAGTCCCCCAGCATCAGCCCATTTCCAGTCCTAACCCCTAGTATCAGTTCTCTTCCAGTCCTAGTCCCCCATCCCCAGGCCATTTCTAGTCCTAGTCCCTCCCCTCCATATCAGTTCTTGTCCAGTCCCTCCCAGTATCCGCTCCCTTCCAGTCCCAGCCCCCCATTCACAAACATCAGGCCATTTCCAGTCCTAGCCCACCCCTGTTCCCATTCTAGCCGCTAGCCCTCCCCTGTTCCCATTCCCATTCTAGCCCCCAGTCCCCCTCCCCCCCCCCCATCACACACCAATAGGGGCCCCACGCCTGATTGGCTTCAGAAGGAGCCGGGGAGGCTTGAAGCCCCAGCTGATCTCTGAAAAGCTGCAGGAGTAAAAAGTGGCATTTGCCTTCTCTCCCGTGGTTGTAAAAAAGGAACCCACCAGCATGCTGAGTGCCGGGAGGTCAGGCCACGTCAGACATGCCCCCGTTTAACCTCCCAGCACTCAGTGCATCTGTGGGTTCTTTTTATCTTTATTCCCACGGCTGTTCAGAGGTCAACCAGGGCTTCGAGCCTCACCGGCTCCCTCTGCAGCCAGTCAGGTACAGGGTCCCCCCCAAGGTGCAGGGCCATGTGAGGACAACATTCCAGCACAATGGATGTGCCGGCCCTGCTTTCATGGCAAGCAGCTCTCTCCTCCCCCACCCCCATCAGCCCATTTCCAGTCCTAGTCCCCAGCCTTCTTCTAGGGTTAGCAGCTCTCTCCTCCACCCTGCCCCATATGACCCCACACAAGATGAGCCCCACATCTGCCTGACTAGCTTCAGAGGAAGCCGTGGAAGCCCAAAGTCCAGCATTCTGGTTCACCTCTGCACAACCGCAGGAGTGAAGAGCAGTGTTTTTCTTCACTCCTGCGGCTGAACTTGCAGTCCGCCGGTGTGCTGAGTGCCAGGAAGTTAAACAGAGGCATTTCCTGTCTTTTCTCTGAAGCTCTGAAGCAGAAATAACATGAATACCAATATTTTAATAGCAGAAAGCAGTGATACCTGACAATTCCATTCAAACTCATAGTTGATGAGAACAAACTAAAAGCTTTCTTGTGGACTTCGGAATTGTCACTCATAACCCCACCCTTGCCCCTCAATTACTTAGCTGCATTGAAAGGTAGAGTACATAGTTAGATCCATCTTTGCTAAATAATTACTGAGCATGAGATTCGCAGAGCTGTAGAAGTCATGGCATAAGCAGTAGAGAAGAGAAAGAGGAGGAAATGTCTAGGCAGTACAGTGAAAAAAATCCTGATTAGAAAAAAAACATGTTTCTTCTCAGGGGTATGTTTACTAAGCAGTCTTAACGTGCAGCCGGCGTTAGTGTGCAGGATGCCATATAAGGAGTGGGCGTGTCGGTCTTAACGGAGCATTTCTGGTTACCATGCGATAAGGTACCTTTTCATGCGATAAAGGGAGCCATGTCACGTCAATGCACATTAGCCTGAAGTAGGCGTGCTGACCTACAAACACAGCAAGAGAGGGGTAGCACAATGGTTAATACATTGACTGCTAAAACAGGGGTCATGAGTTTGATCCCCCAGTGCACTGAATGAGTAAGGCTGTCTGAGGCATTACCCTTTACTATAAAGCAGTGCTGCTGGAGGCATTTTCCTTTTTACTTTAAAGCAGTGCCGCCAGCAAAAACACCCTCACAGTACTGTAATCTTCATGTGCAGAGACACAAAGTGAGCACCAAACTCGCAAGGAGACCAAACAAACCAAAGGGCGAGCAGGATACGGGTCACTAGCACTTTATTAATGAAACACCCCAACGCGTTTCGGCTGGTGCCTTCATCAGGGGGTAGAAAGGATTATTAAACTTCTAGTCATACATAAAAAAGCGCATAAGCAGTATGTGACCAATAGAGCAAAAAAATAGCTTCAAACCGGCAGGATACCGAAACAGCTTGAGGATGCAAAAAAATAGCTTCAAACCGGCAGGATACCTCAAGCTGTTTCGGTATCCTGCCGGTTTGAAGCTATTTTTTTGCACTATTGGTCACATACTGCTTATGCGCTTTTTTATGTATGACTAGAAGTTTAATAATCCTTTCTACCCCCTGATGAAGGCACCAGCCGAAACGCGTTGGGGTGTTTCATTAATAAAGTGCTAGTGACCCTTATCCTGCTCGCCCTTTGGTTTGTTTAATCTTCATGTGCAGTGCATCATGGGTACGAGTGGATTAGCCCTATCCTGGTAACCACAGCAGACAGTTCATGTGATGACCTGCAGTCCTTCTGTAGCCAGGCAGGGGTTTGTTCATAGCTGTAGCCCACTGTTTATTTCACTGCCTGTAGAGCCAGAGGTTGTGGGTTTGATCCCACAGTGGGGTTATTTATTGGAGCTGTCTGGGGCAGTTTCTTTTTTAAATTTAAATTAATACTGCCAGCAAAAACACCCTCAGAGTGCTGTGATCCTCAGGTGCCCCATAAGCCATGCCGTAGTCACTGCTCAGTCAGGGTGAGAGTGATCTCCCAGCAGGACATGCTGTAGCCACCCTGTCTGTGCAGATGGTGGCCGGGCACTACAATGTCCCAGCCAGTGCCCTATGCCCTGTGCAGATGCACCCTGCCCAGGCCGCCCTGTCCGGGCTATACTCACAGTACCTTGCTCCTCATTATGCACATTGGCAGGCCAATACTGACAACAGTGCTAGCGGTGTTGGCAGCCACCACACACAGGATAGACAGACACACACTCCCCACACCTATGCCAGCATTGTGCAACTATAGAGGTGTTTGGCAGCCCTGGCCACCGCACCAGTCCTGGGCACAGTGCAGGCATGGCTATGGTACGCAATACTGTAGGAGTCACTCCCCAGGGTGGTAAACACTGTCAGACACAAGACCTGTAGCACACTCCACAGACATCAGAAAGGTTGCTATGATGCAGCTCAATCAGCAAATTGTGCTTAACTTAGGAATTGCTATCTGCCAGTAATCATAGCAACCTTTTGATAGATGTGTACCATATTCCCAGGTTAAGGGTGGCATTGCTAAGGTATGCAAGTGCTAGTATTGGGAGATGCACACAGGGCCCAAAATCCTGCCTCTCCAGGTGGCTTTGGATGATGGAGCTTGTGGGTGCGGGTGAGTCTGCCCCTGTTGGCCGCTGCTCTAGGGCAGAGGTTCCCAACTCTGGTCCTGGTGGGCCAAACACTGTTCGGGTTTTCATGCTGTCCCTAATGAATATGCATGAGATACATCTGCATACCATGGGGGCGGTGCATAGAAATGCAGCACAGCCATAGTTATTGGAGACAGCATGGGACCTGAATGGTTTTTGGCCCTCCAGGACTGCTTTTGGGAGACTCTGCTCTAGGTAATGTGCATGTTTTTGGTGTCTGTGCTCTGTAGGGTAAAATGAAGGCATTTTGGGCATGTTTACATTATCTGCACTAAAGGTTCTGTTTGTATTACCGCATTTTAGTAGTGGGTAAAATATGGGGACTGGGTAGGCAGGAACCACAGCTGGGACTTGAACCTGTGACCTTCTGCTCCTGAACACACTGGCTGTGTGCACTGCACCACTGTGTTGCACAGAGATGGTGCATTCCCTGGAGATACCAAGACTGTTTGTCAGACAGAGCCTGTCTGTTGCAGTGCACGGCACCCACCTAATCAGGGCTGGGCCATGGTCTGCTGTGGGCAGCAGCCACTACCCCCTCCACCACCAGTAACCCTCTGCCACCATGCTGACATGCCCTTCTGCTGGTGGTGCTGGTGGTGCGCAGTCTCGGGCCATCCAGTGTGTGGGTAGGCGGCTGCCAATGGTGCGAGTTCTGGGGTAGGGGTGCCTGCATAGATGTTCACGCTTCCCCCCAGCACCGCCTGCAAATGTTCTGTACCCTTGGGGGTACCTGCTGGGTACTATCCCCTGTGACACTGTGGGAAACACACTTGTGCCCATGTTGGGCCCTCATCAGTTGCTGTCTGGCTGCTCTACTGTTTCAGCATTCGTATGGGCCACCTAGGCATCACCCTAGTCCGCACTGTGGCCCTCTGTGTCCCCTTTTCCAGCATCTGTCCAGTTGCCCGTTCCGGGGGGGGGGGGTATGAAGGAAGTAGTATTCCCTAAAACAGGGGTGGGCAAACCTTTTACACAGGGCCACATTAGTGAAGTGCCTAAGTGGGGGTCAATCTCTCCCTTGGTGTTTCAGTTGACTGAGGGGGGTTATCTCCCTTGGAACCTCAGTTGGAGAGTGGGTGGAGCCCCCCTGGGTCCTCCTGCAGAAAAAAAGAAGTAGTCTGTAGTGCTCCAAAGAAAAAATAGGTGGCAGTAACTCAGGCTAGAAGTAGCAAAATAATAAGTTGAAAAGTGACATAATGGCGCATTTCCCCCTTCTTCCATTCACAGACTCAGGTCTGTTGATGTGGTGGATTGGTTGAAACAGCCATGATAAAATGTGTCTCAGAGTGATAGTGGGGGACGTGTGAGCGGGCTAGCGAGCATAGCGTGAGTAATGACTAATGGTATATGTGAGCTGTGTGGTGTGTTTGTATATCAGTAGTATAATGTGGATATCTCCATGAGCAGAATTTAGCTCTTTATCTGTGGGGATGTGAACATAGCATGTCAGAGATTGGGGGAATGTGTGCTTGTGTTGGGTGTGCATGCTTGAAGACAGTGGTGTCGGGAGCTGTGTATATGTGCCCATCATTGGTGTGTGTGTCTATGTGTTTGTCAGAGGCTATGCATGCCTCTAATCTGTCAGGGCCTGTGCATGTGTGTATATGTATGTATGTATCTCTGTGTGTGTGTATATGCGTGTTGGCAGTATATCTTGGAGCTATGTTGTGTGTCATGGGAGGGGTATCATGTGATGTGCTTATTGGCGCATGTCATGTGGTGTATTTATGTATGTCTCGCAGGGGGTGTCAGGTCTTCTATTTGTGTGTCTAGCTGCCTGATGAGGCTTTGCACAGTTGACAGTATGTGCTGGAGACCTGTGTCTATCTATGTGTATGTGTATTGGAGCCATACACATCTTGGTGATGTGTGTTGGGGGTCTGTATATGTGTGTGTGTCATGGAGGGTGTCTTGCAGAGTTTGTATATGTACGAGGGTTATTTTTAAAGTAAGATCCGATTGGCTGTAGCTTTGTAGATTTTTTCCCCCCTGTACGGCCCCAATGCGATGAGTGACAGCAAAGTGCGTAAATGGGTGAGATTGTTCCAAGGATGGGCGGGACAAACTGTGCTCACGATGGGTTCCCTGATGCTTTCCGAGGAACACCAAAAAAGGAGAATGGCTAGTGCTTTGACATTTTTGATCCGATACAATGAGGAAGGAGATGAACTTTTGGACCACATTGTCACAGCGGACGAGACATGGGTTTCTCACATGACTCCAGAATCAAAGCGGCAGTCGATGGAATGGAGACACACGTCATCTCCAATCAAAGTGAAAGCCAAACAGACAATCTCAACACGCAAGATTATGGCAACTGTGTTCCTCGGAAAGCAGCCTGGGAACCCATCGCGAGCACAGTTTTCTGAACTGCAATTTTTCAGAAATGATTTTGTATAGCACTGACCTTGAAACTTGTGGAAATTTCAGTGACAAAGTGGAAATCGTGAATCGCCGTTCTTCATGAATTTTTGCGTCAACTGTGCGCACCAAATCTTCTGTGATTACTGAAGGTCGACCCTATCGCGGTTCATCATGGACATTGTACTGCCCGTCCTTGAACCATCTCACCCATTTACGCACTTTGCTATCACTCATAGCATTGGGGCCATACACCTCACATATCTGGCGATGAATTCCACTGATGACACAATCCTTGCTGTCAAAAACCAAATCACAGACCGTATTTCACAGTCGGAGGGCCGCTCAATTGTCTTAAACATTTTAATGTCTCAGTATAAACCATACAAAGTGACGCTATGACTGCAAATGGCATCTGCTTTTGCAGAAGGCATGCCAGGAGCCGGCATGCATGCTTGTTTCTACAGGGGGGAAAATTTTCCAAAGCTACAGCCAATCGGACCTTACTTTAAAAATAACCCTCGTATTTGTAAGTATCATGGGGTGTCAGATGGTGGGGTTGTGTGTGTGTCATGGGATTGTTGGCTGGGTTCTGCTAGTATGTAAGTGTCTGTGTCATAAAGTGTCGTGTGGGGTGTGGATGTGTCATGGGGTGTTGGGTGGTGTGAGATGGGGGGTCGGTGTATGTGTGTTATGCAAGTGTTGAGGGGTGTGTGTGTGTGATAGGGATGATGGGGGTGGGGGTGTTATGGGGGTGTTGGTGTGTGTGTATCATGGGGGTTTGGGATGGTATGCATGCGTGTGTCATGGAGGGTGTGAAGTAGTGTGTTTATGGGCACACAAGCTTCACTGACCCTTGAACATTTCTTCGATCCCATGCACTGACTCCCTCTACCTCACACCCTCTTGCAGTATTTCTCCTCCCTGCCTTTTGCCACTGTTCCTACTTTACTGTCACCCATATATGCACCAGAGTTGCCAAGTTATCCAGTTCCAGGAGTGAGATTTTAAGCCAGTCCTGGATTTATATTGGTGTAATTAACAAAACACTAATATGGTCACCTTCCAGAGCAAATTTAACTTGTTAAATTTATAATTACCACACTAATATTAACCTTAAGATTGTAATGTTATAGCATTTCAACGTTGTTAAACAGTTGATTATTATGAATTTCTGTGATAAATAAGCAACAAGGTCTCAGATTTTCATAGGGGCTTTGATTCGGACTTTAACATTTCCGATATTCTTGTACCCTTTAACATAAATGACCTTTTCTTGTGTCGCTTAATCTATACTCAAATTAAATCAAACCATTTGCTTAAATCAAAAAATAAAGAAGTGCTTAACTTTAACATGTTGTCCTCAACGCCATACTTCAGTGTCTTGTCTGCGTTTCACTATGGTGAAGTTTCTTCAGGGGGTTTCTTTTAAAAGCACTGGTAACAAGATAAATAGAAATCTAGTTTATTAATCACAATCTCTTCATTTTTTGCTTAAAAATCTTAATCCGAATTTGTGTATTGAAACATAGATCACTAAACGCTTTTAAATTCCTTTACCTCAGTTTTATGCGTAGTTGATTCTATGTTGCAGACTTTCTATGAGCCTGTCGGCTTCTCAGACCAACGCCGCACATGCGGGTTGGCTATCAGCAATGTCACCTTTATTGCATTGATCACTTCAAACTATTCAGCTGTGTTCAATTGATTAACTCATTGGTTTGCCTGTATTCAACCTAAATTTACTCCTGTCCGTCTTCCTTTATGCACATACATTCCAATCTATTTGGGCATTTAATATATATAGGCAAAATGATACGTCCTTTTAGAGTGCGGATGAATGAACATAGAAGCAGGTTGAACTTCAAGAAAATAGAAGCAGCATTAGTGCCCCATTGTTTGGAGTACAGCCATAAGTTTGAAGAGCTGCGTTGTTTTTGTTTAGAGCAAATCGATGCGGGCTACAACGGAAGATCAAAAGACCAAACTCTATTGATCCGCGAGCAACGATGGATTTACAATTTGCAGTCAGTTATTCTGGCTGGCTTAAATGCCCAAACAGACCAAGACTGAAGTCAGATACCTCGGGGTCACCCTTGACCAACATCTACTATTCAAACCCCATAGAAATAAAATCACCCAAACAATTTACCACAAAGCAAAGACTTTCTAGCACTTCTGGCCACTCCTCAAACCTGCAGACTTCTGTACTGTACTACAAGCCTTAATAATACCTCATCTGGATTACTGCAATGCCATCTACCAAGGACATCCACACTCCACACTTCTACCACTCCAAACAGCACTCCACTCGACAGTCAGTACCCTACAAACAGCAGCAAGACAAGATCACATCACTCCAATACTAAAACAGCTCCACTGGCTCCCACTACAGATCCGTAGAACATACAAATCCATCATGCTAATCCACAAAGCAATCCACTCAGACATCCCCCCACACACCTCCACTCACTTCTTCAGCTCTCCCAACCACATAGATATAAATGGACATCCACAATGAATATCCTTGTCATATCCCACATCAGAACCAAATCCAATCAGCAAGCATGCAAATGAACCTTCCAGCTATATGCATCCTCCATGTGGAACAAGCTACCAGACCAACTCAGGAAGATCACTGACCTAATGACTTTCAGAAAACATCTAAAAACACATCTGTTCAACCCAAGCTCATGACCCCTCCCTCAGAAAAAACATTACAAGATGATGATCATTACAGCTGTACATAGCCAGAAGATCTATGATCTGTTATATAGTTAAGAACACAAGGGTTCATAGTTGCATGTTTGTATATAGTTTAATGACACAGTTATAATGTCTTTGTAGTTTTGTTCCATGTAAACCGCCTTGACCCGGTGGAAGGCGATATATAAATACAGCTAAATAATTAAATAAATAAACAAGGTTTGGGCAAGGATTACATTTAATGGCAGCTTGTTATAAATGGTAAACAGGTGCAAATGGGAGTTGGTGGAAGCCACCCATCACAGCTTTTTGACTGCAGTCAACACCTTGTGTAATATGCTTTCCAGCTTTTCTGGTCCCTGCTGCAGAGTGGCAGAGCAGGCATCCTTTTGGGACCATTTTCAGCTCACCTATTGGGCTCAGAATGAGGGGAGGGGCAGGCAGTAGTTTTAGTCAATGCTGGAAGGAGCTGTATTCTGCTCAGATCGATGTAGCTTCAGTTTCAGTTAGCAGTTGTGAGAGCAATGTGTCTGAGGGTTCAAGCTTCCTCTTCAGTGCTTTGTGACTGGAACAGTCAGCAAGGGGTGGGCTCAGGCACATACTGGGTTTTGGCTGGGTTCGAGATCCTTTTGTTGTCGTTAAGTGCGGTTGAATCAATGTTGTCTCATGGCGGCCCTCTGGATAGTTGTCCTGAACTGGCTAATTGTTGATAGAGTGGCATCCATAGCTGTTTTTATTATATCCATCCACCACATTGCTGGCCTTCCTCTTTTGCATTGATGTCTTTCTCTAATAATCTCTCTCTTTGCATGATGTGTCCAACGTATGAAAGTCAATTACTTGTCATTTGAGCTTCTAAATAAAGCTTAGGTTTGATCTCTTCTAGTGCCAACTGATTTGTTCTTCAGACAGTCCATGGTATACGCAGTGGTGGAGGGAAATTCAGTGGAAGTAGCTAGCACTTGTAAAGTGCTTAGCTGTTGTGACTGAACTCTAACTCTGGATATTCAATGCCAGGACCACTGACATTGAATATCCAGGTCGTCACAGAGTCCGGAAGATAACTGGGCAAAGGCAGTATTGAGCCGCTGCCTTGTTAGCTCCCATGGGTAAAGTTAAGCCAGCCTTTGCTGTGCCTTAATTTACTCACATGGCACTAACCAGGCAGCAGCTCAGTATCTCTGCTACCTGGTTAGTGATGGGTGTCACCTCTGTTCTGCCCTGAAATGCTACAACACACCCTGATGCTTAGCATCGGGGCGAGTAGCGGCGGCACCCACGGATATCCAGCAGCACTAACCATGTTAGTACCACAGAATATCCCATTCAGCAGTATTTACACAGTATGCAGGTCTGCAACCCATCTAAATGCCTTTGAATATCCTCCGTCAGCATTCTTCACCAGCATTATAATTTAAAGATTTCAATTTTTTTCCTGCCGTTCTTCTTCACTGTCCAACACACTCATCCATTAACTTTACTGAAAAGACCATGGCTTGGACAAGTCAAATCTTTGTGTGCAGAGCTATGCCTCTGCATTTGAGCATCTTGTTTAGGTCCTTGTGGTAGTGTGGCATGCGGTGGGATGGGGTTTTCTTTAAAACACAACCCAGACAACAATTCAGGGAAAACAAAAGCAGCTTTACTTGTTAAACCTTCACAACCTGGTTCTCTTGGCCCTTCCTCCAGCCCCAGTTAAAGTTCCTACCTCAGAACTCCTTTGCATGGCTCGCCTTGGAAAGAATTCTGGCTCCATAGGTGTCTTTGCTTCCTGCAGCCTGCTGGGTTCTTAACCTCTCCCTCTGAGTCACTCCCTCCCAGCCCTGAACTATGGGCTGCAGACTCTATTAAAGGGGACTGTTGATACTCCCTTTGGAGAGGGATGGGTAACATTCTATAGACTCCTTCACAGTTCTTCGTAGCCGTTTTGCCAAGATCAAGGTGCAGGCCCATTTTAAAACTATGAGGGGCATATTCAACATGATTAATGTGGATGGCAGACCTGTTAACCATGTTAATTGCAGTCACAGGGATATTCAGCACTGAATATCCCTGGATGCTGCTGTTGCACACCCCAATGCTAGCCAGCCAGCATCGGGGAATTCTGTGAGTAGAGCGGGGATGGTACCACAAGTTAATTGAGCAGCAGTGATATTCAGTCGTTGCCTGGTTAACCCTAATAAGCTAAAGTTAGGACATCTGAATGGCTTTCGTAACTTTAGCTGGTTTTGCAATCTGGCCAGCGCCTGAATATCTCTGTTGACTGGATTGCAAGATCGCAATCTGGGCAACCGAGATATTCATTGCTAGGGCCTAGATATGAAGATCCACTTTAACTGTGCTGGCCGCCACCACTAAAAATTCCCTCTATGCTCCTTGAGCTTGATGAGCAGATGTTTCAGATTGTCTTCACTTTCAGCCACTAACATAGTATCATTAGAATAGCAAAGGTTGTTCCAGCAATCTTCTATCAATCTTCACACCTTGGTTATTTTTACACAATCCTGCTTCTCTGATGATTTGTTATGCATATAAATTAAACAGGTATGATGAAAATATGCAGCCTTCTCATATACTTTTGCTGATTTTAAGACATTTTGTTTCTTCTTGTTCTCTTCTGAACTGCTGCTTCTTGATCAATGTAGAGATTGTGCATGAGAACTTTTGGGTGTTCTGGTATACCAATGCTTCTTAATGTGGCCCAGAGTTTCTCATGGTTTACACAATCAAAGGCTAGATATCCTTTTGGTATTCTTTTGTCTTTTCAAGGACATCAACCACAATGATGTCTCTTGTTCCTCGCCCTTTCCTGAATCCTGCTTGCATTTCAGGCAGTTCTGGTTCCAAGTATGGTTGTAATCTCTGTTGAATGATCTTGAGTAGAATCTTTCTGGTGTGTGGGATTAGAGCTATTGTATGATAATTTCAATAGTCAGTTGGATCACCTTTCTTCAGTATTGGTATGAACACAGATCTTTTCCAGTCAGTTGGCCATGATGCTGTCTTCCAAATTTCCTGATAGAGCCTTGTAAGGACTGTATTAGCTGCATCTGATTGCTGTAATACTTTGATAGTAATGCCATCAGTGCCTGGTACTTTGTTCTTCGATAATGCTTTCAGTGCTGCTTCATCTTCTTCTTTCATCACTAGTGGTTCCTGATCATCAGGTACAGGTTGAAACGGCCATTGATCCATTTGATCTTTATGGTATAATGACTCAGTGCATTCTTTCCAACTTTTCTTGTTTTTCTCCGCATCATTCAACATAGATTTTTGAGCATCTTTTAGCATTCCATTTCGAGGCTGGATTATCTGAAAAAGAATAAGCCAAGATCCTTTTAGATGGGTGATTTTCAGAAAATGTTTTTACCTATGCTCATAGTAAGGACAGAAGGGGTATGGTCCATATTATCTCTTCTTCCTGCTTTTTTTTTAAATTGGTATGTTGGGCCCCACTTGAGTCGGAATTGAGATTAATTTTGTGTTGTTCCTCATAAACATATTTTATATAAAATAATGAAAGTGGGACTGGGTGCTTTTGTGAATGAATGCAGCAGCAACAAGATGAATTGATACATGTTTGAACCTTTACTTCAACTGCTGTCCCATAAGCTCATTATTTGAGGAACTTCATGTGTACCGGTATATATGTACATATTTCACTTGGAGCAGTTTCTCCAAACGGATTTGTTTTGTGCATATCATGAAAGTCATGAACCTCACTTCTAAGCCAGAGTATGTGGAGTATGATTGCAGTCTCTCAAATTTACTGCTAATGCTCAGTGTAGTACTTGCATCATGTCCAGGCAGCTTCCTTCTGGAGTTCATAAGATGTAACATTCATAGGTATCAGAAAGAGGGGGGTGGCCACAGGAACCCTGGCCCCAACAAAACTTTGCTGCTGCAATCAGGGCTTCTCCTACTTTGGCCCTAGGAATCTGATCTCCTGCAGGCAGAAATAGGGGAAGGCCGGTGATCACGACCTGACAAGCAGCAGGTTGCTTACAGGGATCCCATTCCCCACTGACAGAAGCGTGCTGCGATCGTGGCACAGATCCCTCCTGTATGCCTGCGGGAGATCAGATCCCTGCAGGTAGACACCGATCCCACCAATCCCAGCCGCATGGAGTTTGACTTGCCCAGAGGTGGAGGTTGGCACCTCCCATGGAACATGGCTTCCTGAAGCCTCTGGTAACATGTCAAGATGTGCTTGAAAATTCTTCTCTATCAAGCCTGTGACTCTCAATACGATAGGAAATATTTCTATTTCTGCCACATTTTCTTGATCTCTGACTGCATTTCTTGTTACTTCAGGATCTTCTGTATTTCCTATTAGGCATCTTGCATGCTCCAAGATTAACAAAAAAAAGTGCTGTGGTGTAGGTTGATTTAGCTCTTGCTACCTGGTGTATTCTAATCTTTTTTCTTCATTAATTCATTAGTCATTTATTTTTATTTATTTATTTATTTAGCAGTTTTTATATACCACCTTATCGTTAAATCAAAGCGGTTTACATCAAACTCACATGTTTACAGAGATCTTATGAAACTTTTAGTTACATTAACTTATGAAGGAGCTAGAGTGGGGAGGAAGGGGGAGGGAGACATGCAGGTGAAGCAATAAAGCACAACTTATGTACAAAGAATATATATACCATGACGTAAGCTGAATGGGTTTATCTATTCCAGAGTTAGATGGGGTCAACTGTATTCGGGTTAGGTAAGTTCATTGTAATGATCTGTAAAGAGGAAGGTTTTTAGCTGCTTTCTAAAATCCTTCATGTTGGTGGTGGATCTCAGCTTCACAGGTAGAGAGTTCCAGATCATAGGTGCCGCAAGCGAGAATGTGCTCCTGGTGGTAGATTCCTTTGCCTTCTTGTAAGCACAGGGAGTAGGCATGGGGGCATGTTTACTAAACTGTCTTAATGTTCCTGGCGCTAGTTGCAGTGATAATGTGAAGGATGCCATATAAGGAGTGGGCATTCCGGTCTTAAGGTAGCAATCACGGGTTATCGCGCGATAAAGTGCGCCGTGTCCATTATCGTGTGATAGAGGGAGCCATGCACGTTACCGCGCGTTAACCTTAACTTCGCGTGCTGACCTGCACTCACAGCAATAGAGGTGTAGCCCACTGGTTAATACAATGACTGCTGAAACAGGGGTCATGAGCTTGATTGCCCAGTGGGCTTAATGAGTAAGGCTGTCTGAGGCATTACCCTTTACTTTAAATCAGTGCTGTCTGAGGCATTTTCTTTTTTAATTTAAATTAGTGCTGTCAGCAAACACCCCCTCACAGTGCCGTAACCTAAGGTGCCACATAAGGCGCCCTATAAGGCATTCCAGAGGGCACATTATAAAGTGCACTGTCCGCCAAGGCACCTTATAATGTTCCCTATAGGGCGCCTTATAGGGTGCCTTAAGGTTACAGCACTGTGAGAGTGTTTTTGCTGGCAGCACTAATTTAAATTAAAAAAGGAAATGCCTCAGACAGCCCTATCAAATAGCACCACTGTGGGATCAAACCGATGACCTCTGCCTCCACAGTCAATGAAGCAACCAGTGGGCCTATATATCTATAGCTACTAACAAGCCCCTGGCTGGCTACAGAAGGATTGCAGATCACCACACAAACTGTCTGCTGTGGTTACCAGGATAGGGTTAACCCACCCATACCCATGATGCACTATACATGCTCAAATACTAAGCAGCTGGAGTTCCCCTCGGGTTGAGCTCGCGCTCAACACTTACAGCAAAGCAACGTCAGTGATACTCAAGTATCTAGCAGCCTAAGCTCTTCGAGCACGGAGAATACACGCTGCAGCAACACGACAAAAGACCCAGAGCACAGCAAGTATAACTGTTCTGTTGACAATAATCTCTCATACTCGACTGCTAATAACCAACACACTGCAGAACTATACTGTTGATAGTAATCAAATCAGCACTAAGAACTTATTACCAACTACTACAATACTGTTGTCAGTAACAATTAACCTCTTACACACTATTATACTGCTACCTGCATAATTATACTGTTGTCAGTACTACCTAACCTCTTACACACTATTATACTGTTATCTGCATTATTATACTGTTGTCAGTACTACCTAACCTCTTACACACTATTATACTGTTATCTGCATTATTATACTGTTGTCAGTACAACCTAACCTCTTACACACTATTATACTATTATCTGCATTATTATACTGTTGTCAGTACTACCTAACCTCTCACACACTATTATACTGCTATCTGCAAATCAATAAGCCTTATACTGTTGTCAGTACTATTTAGCACATTGTACTACCGCTGTCTGTATTCCTCTATACTGTTGCCAATAACAATTAACCACTTGCACTGTCACTAGTAGTTGCTGGTCATTGCACTGCTGCAAGTCATTGCACTGTTACCCATTTAAACTCAATATGTATAAGGTCCTGTTATCACTCACTACCCTTCTTACACTTGAGCTCCCCTGCGTTACAAACGCCCTCAACCATAACACCAGCTACATACCAATACTACATTCATTTGGAAGGAGATGGTACGAATTCCCTCACAACACAACAGCAAAACGCAACCACACATCTCACTCCCATCTACTTAGCATTCCCCTTCAAGTCATCAACAAAACGCAAGCTGAGAAGCTCCATCGCCAACGCCTCCTAAAATGTGCATTGATAAATGCCAGATCCATACGATCAAAATGGCCTGCAACCATGGACTTGATTCCTCAATACAATCTCGACATCCTGATGGTTACGGAATCATGGTTATCAGATTGTGACAACATCCTCCTGAATCAGATGCTGCCTACAGGATTTGACCTCTACACATGCCACAGGTCCACTCAAAAAGGGGGCGGAACACTAATCCTTGCCAAAACAGACCTCAATTTCAAGCTATGCAATTCCTCCAGCTCAACCCACCTCGACTCCCTCTCTATATCTAATGAGCTATGCTCAATCAACCTGCTTTATCGAGCACCCTCCCCATCACCAGACGACCTTCCAACAATAATTGAACTTGCGTGCGCAACATCCACCTCACGCTCTCCAAATTGGGTAGTTGGAGATTTTAACCTCCCATCTCTCCATGACAGCCACTCAGAAGCATTTCTAGACGCACTAAAGGATCTAGGCTACAAACAATACGTTGACTCTCCCACCCACACTAAAGGAGGTAAATTAGACCTCATTTTCGCACCTCATTTCAACACCTTATCACAACAAGCCCTTGAACTGTCAGTTATACCAGTGCCATGGTCCGATCACAACCTTATTCGATTCAATATACCCACCTATACCTCTCATGTGAGCCAAAGACCATCTAACTCACCTGGAACCCACTCAGCCCGTTTTCAACCTCTCAACCGTGACAAGGTCCTAGAGAACCTTCAACCTCTCTTGACTAACACCTCCCTCAACTTAGATGACCTAATATCCAAATGGAACGAGAACCTCAGAGCCGCCTCATGTCCATTGCACAAGGATAAGAAAATAAGAAAGCGAGAACATGCGCCTTGGTTCTCTACTGACCTGCGTACATCTCTCATCCATCTATGCAAACTTGAAAGACAGTGGCGTCGAACCCACTCTCCAGAGGCACTTGAAACATATAACTCACACTTAACTACCCACCGTGAGAAGGTAACACTGAGTAAGAAGCTCTACCACACAAACCTATTGAAACGCGCCATCAATAAACCTCATGCACTATTCAAGTTAGTAAAATCCATAACAAGAGAACCAGTTTCAGATCAACCTGCAATGCCGCAGCCGCAGGACTACGCAAATTACCTGCAATCAAAAATGATTACAGCCAACACGAGCATAAATACCAACAACCCATCTGTATCACCTAAGGCAGTGATGGCTAACCTTTTTGAGCCCGAGTGCCCAAACTGCCGCACAAAACCAAAGAATTTCCTCAAAGTGCCAGCACGTCATTTGCATAAGTGGTCTTATTTGCATAAATATTTGCATAATGTTACCATACACTAACTTTTAGTAAACATGTCTCTTAATGAGTGTATGGATAAAGAAAGACTAAAAGATTTCTACATTACTATAATCCAGTGCCAACCGCCAGGCACATTAGGAACTACTACAAACGCTGCCCATTTAGAACCCATAGCAAACCCGCCGTATCCTGACAGCATTACCAGGACTCACAAAGCACCATACCCTACCTATCAAAAGGCAACACTGCAAATATTAAACCAATACATTTCAGTGAATACTGGGGAAAGAGAACAAGTGGCAACGTCAAATAGGAATTTCCTCTTGTACCAAACAAAGCGCAGATGTTAATGATGCACATTTCCCAGAGCTGACATATTCCAGTTAATAAATTCAAAATAAAGAGATATCGTTCTACCTTTTGTGCATTTTTTTTCAGTTGCAATTGGTCCAGCCATTTTCTTCTGGTTTCTTCATGTTTTCTGCTAACTCTCCATCGTCTGCTGTCCATTTGTCCTTTCTTCTCTCTTCTAGTTTTTTTTCCATTCTCTCTCTCTCTACATCTGCTTTAACATACTAATCTTTCTCCTTTTGCTCTTTCCTCATTCCTATTTCATCCACACAAATTTTACCCCTCCATCCTCAATCCCCAATTACTCTCCCAATACCTGGCCAATTGTAGATTTTTCATCCCTCCTACACAAAATATTTTTCCCCTCTCCATTTTACTCTCCCAGCCCCATCCCATTCTAATCCTCCCCCAACATCAGCTCCCTTCTAGTTCCAGTCTCACCCAGCATCCATTCCCTTCTTCAAGCCCCCCACTTCCCCTCAGCCCATTTCCATTCCAAGCCCCGGCCCCATCAGCTATTTGCAGTTCAAGCCCCCCACGTCCCCTCAGCCCATTTCCATTCCAAGCCCCATCCCCAACAGCTATTTGCAGTTCAAGCCCCCTTCCACTCAGCCCATGTCCAGTCCTAGCAACCCCCCAACCCATTACCAGTCCTAGCCCCCCATAGCTCACTCCCAGTCCTAATCCCACCAGCCCATTTCCAGTCCTAACCTCCCCATCAGCCCACTCCCAGTCCTAATCCCCCATCACTCAATTTTTAGTTTAAGCCCCCCCAGCGCCTATCACCACTCCTAACCCCCCCCAGTGCCCATCACCACTCCTACCCCCCCAGCCCAGCGCCCATCACCACTCCTAACCCCCCCAGCCAGCCCAGTGCCCATCACCACCCCTAACCCCCCCCAGCCAGCCCAGTGTCCATCACCACTCCTAACCCCCCAGCCCAGTGCCCATCACCACTCCTAACCCCCCCACCCCAGCCCATCACTACTCCTAACACCCCCCAGCCCAGCCCAGCCCATCACTACTCCTAACCCCCCCCCAGCCCAGCCCAGCCAATCACCACTCCTAACCCCCCCCCCCAGCCCAGCCCAGCCCATCACCACTCCTAACCCCCCCCCCAGCCCAGCCCAGCCCATCACCACTCCTAACCCCCCCCCCAGCCCAGCCCAGCCCATCACCACTCCTAACCCCCCCCAGCCCAGCCCAGCCCATCACCACTCCTAACCCCCCCCCAGCCCAGCCCAGCCCATCACCACTCCTAAGCCCCCCAGCCCAGCCCAGCACCACTCCTAACCCCCACCCCCCACCCCCAGCCCAGCCCAGCCCAAGGAAAAATAAAAAAAAAAAAAAAAAACCGGTTTGCTGCTGCCGCTGTCGGGGCCGCCGCGGCAGAATCGAGCGTGCCGCGGGGCCCCCCTGTACCCACCGGCAGAGCCTGTCCTCCCCGTAGCAGCTCTCTCTTTGGTGCTGCAGTCAGACGCGCCGGCTTGCAGAGCGCGAGGGAAGAGTTCCCTCGCTGCTCTGTTAAGACCGCGGGGGCTGATGGGAAGTTCCCATCAGCCCCCGCGGGCTTAACAGAGTCGCGAAAGGGAAACTCTTCCCTTCGCGCTCTGCAAGCCGGCGAGTCTGACTGCAGCTCCAAAGAGAGAGCTGCTACGGGGAGGACAGGCTCTGCCGGTGGGTACAGGGGGGCCCCGCGGCACGCTCGATTCTGCCGCGGCGGCCCCGACAACGGCAGCAGACAGGGTTGTTGTTTTTTTTTCGATGGCGGACCTTCCCGCGTGCCAGCTGCAAGGCCTTCGCGTGCCACAGCTGGCACGCGTGCCATAGGTTCGCCATCGCTGACCTAAGGCATCTCAAATAACTCCATTTTGCAACTTCAATACTATATCAACTAGTGAAATTGAGAAAATTATCGCCTCCATCAATCCTAGCACAGCACCCAATGACCCATGTCCAGCCAGCTGGATCAAAGATCTGCGCCATGATCTAAGCCAAATCCTGTACCTGATACTGAACCAGTCCTTCCTAACAGGCTCATTCCCCCAAAGTCTGAAACACACCTCTATCAAGCCCCTACTCAAAAACAGTAAGCTCGATCCATCCAAAGTTGAATCATTTAGGCCAATCTCGAGCATCCCTCAGCTTGCAAAAATTATTGAGAAAGCTGCCCAACAACAGCTCCAGCATCATATTGACACGGAAGCACCACTGGACAAATCACAACATGGATTCAGAGAAGCACATGGAGTTGACACAATCCTTACAACCTTATTCAATGATCTTATCACAGGAATAAACAGCATCAAACAAGGATTTGTACTCATATTTTTAGACATTTCCGCCGCCTTTGATTCTGTGAACCACAACATACTGCTGCAACGTCTGAGAGAGAAGGGGATTCAAAGCACAGCACTGGAATGGTGTAGATCCTACCTTTCCAATAGGTGGCAACAAGTTAAAACGGGCCAGGAATCATCAGAGCCATTCCTACAGTCTCAAGGTGTACCTCAAGGATCTTCACTATCGGCATTAATGTTCAATATATATATGCAGCCGATATGTGAATTGATCCGATCCTTCAATGTGCAATGCCTGGCATACGCAGATGACATCCTCATATACATGCCGTTTAAAACTGACCAACCAGTGTTTACACCAATAATCAACTGTTTCGGTGCAATAGCTGAATGGCTGCTGACACAAAACTTAAGAATAAATCATAGCAAAACTGATGTCCTATTTGTCACAAGGAATCGCAAGTTCATACCTCCTCCGTCGCTACTGGTCAATAACATAGAACTGACGTCCAAACCCACAATCCGATACCTCGGCATCACATTGGATCAACACCTGGATATGACAATGCATGTGAAGAATGTAACAAAGAGGATATATCATAAGATCAGAACGCTACGCCACCTCCGCCCACTACTTGACTATACTGATTACCGATCAACCTTCCAGGCACTAGTCCTCCCTCATCTAGATTTTGCGAATATCATCCTCCACGGGCTCTCTCAATCAACCTTAAATCCACTTCGTCTGGCTATGAATGCAGCTGCAAGAGTCCTCTCTGGGTCACCAAGATCTGCTCACATAACGCCTATCATGAAAGACCTACACTGGCTACCTCTACAAGCCAGACTCTCATATAAGTCACTAGTCCTGACCTTCAAGGCCATGAATAACTACCCACCGACACCAATTAGCAAACTAATCCATAACACCCTCGAAAATAGAAACAAAAGGACCACTGCTATGAATACCTTAATAGTTCCCAAGATGATGACATCATGTACTAAAGCTACATCGAACAGAGCTTTCTCAATATTTGCACCCCTGAATTGGAATTTACTTCCCCACGAAATCCGTTGCATCAAAAACCTATTACAATTCCGAAAAGCCGTGAAGCATCACTTATTCACAAAATACTACCCAGACGTGACCTCGGACACTCACACTACCAACAGACCTCCAACTTACACTAAACACCTTAATACCTTAATACAACCAGAAAATGGTTAAACTCCACGATAGTTCACTTCCCCTCTGTTGATCTGTGCCTCCTACATGAATACACATACAATTTCCACTCGAATTTACATATTTATATAGTAAAAGCATTTATATAGTATAATGTTGACTGTACATAGTTATCCCTGTTACTCCATGTTATATATTCCTGTGTTCTCTGTAAACTCAATGTTACCTGTTTGCATTGCAGTATATTTGTTCGATGTACACCGCGCTGATTTTAATAGCGCGGTATAGAAGAGATGTTAAATAAATAAATAAAATAAATAAATACAGATGATCACAAGATGGGGTATGCACCCTCACAGCAGCTCGGCCTGGTAGGGGGAACTGATCGTGTGTGTTACTGGTACAGAGTAGCTACAGACCGTCACATTGTGCGGGTACTGTGCTCACCCGGAGGCCGAGGTGGGGCACCCAGCACCAGGTCAGCAGCACCTGGCTTAGCTGAGATAGGCTATACTGCAGTTAGCCATCAGTGCCAGTGTGTGATAGGTAGTCCCTGCAGATGCGCCTAGGATACACCTGTGTCCATCTGTATTTCCCAGTCATGTCTAGCCGTTGTGGACTATGATGCACCTAGAATAGTGCATATCCTGTGTGGGTGCCATGATCACATGATTTAAGTGAAGGGGGGTGTTTGGACCCATAGGTGGATTATGTAGCACCACCCAACCTGCCCTCTGGGGCTCAGGGTGGGGTACAGGATCTCCCACCAACGGCTCCACATTCTACATCCCTGCAATGGTGGCAGCAGAGGAAACCATCAACCCCAGTCCTGCTGGGGAATGGGCACCCTACAGGGCAGTCTATGCAGATCTGTACACATCCATAAGGCAATGGCAGGCAGACAGACAATGGGCCTGGAAATGCTCAGCTGCCCCCCCCCCCCCAACCAACCAACCAACCAACCAACCAACCAACCAACCAACCAACCACTATCTGACTTTCTCCAGCAGTGAGTCTCCAGCCACTGCACCCTGCAAGGTGTTCCAGCCATACGCATACTAACTGCAGACAGTCTGCTAGCTAGTGCATAGTGCACATTCCTGAAGGAGATGTGAACACACACACACCAAGCAAATAAGTCAGTGATTGGACCCCAGAAAACAGAACCCACAAATATCACTTGAGGGCAATGCTATATAGCACTATGGGGGAACCTAGCCATGCCGTGGCCACTGCTCAGTAAGGGTGAGAGTGACCTCCCAGCAGGACATACTGTGGCCACCCTGTCCGTGCAGGTGGTGGCTGGGCACTACATTGTCCCAGCCATTGCCCTATGCCCTGTGCAGATGCATCCTGCCCAGGCCACCCTGTCCGGGCCATACCCACAGTACCTTGCTCCTCATTATGCACATTGGCAGGCTAACACTGGAAACAGTGCAAGCAGTGTGGGCTGAGTAAGGTGTAGATAGGCAGCCACAACACACTGGATAGACAGACACACACACCCACACCTATACTAGTATTGTGAAAATATAGAGGCTTTTGGCAGCCCTGGCCACCACACCAGTCCTGGGCACAGTGCAGGCATGGCTATGGTACGCAATACTGTTGGGGTCACTCCCCGGGGTGGTAAACAATGTCAGAAACCAAAACTGAAAAACACTCCACAGATATCAGAAAGGTTGCTATGATGCAGCTCTATCAGCCAATTGTGATTAACTTAGGAATTGTTATTTGCCATTAATCATAGCAACCTTTTGATATATGTGTAACGTATCCCCAAGTTTAGGGCAGCATTGCTAAGGTATGCAAGTGCTAGTATTGGGGGATGTTGCTACGCATAGGGCCTAACAGCCTGACTCTCCATGAGGCTTTGGATAGTGGAGCCTGTGGGTGTGGGTGTTTATGCCCCTGTTGGCCGCTGCTCTAGGGCAGAGGTTCCCAACTCTGGTCCTGGTGGGCCAAACACTATTCAGGTTTTCAGGCTGTCCCTAATGAATATGCATGAGATACATTTGCATACCATGGGGGCGGCGCATACAAATGCAGCACAGGCATATTTATTAGGGACAGCATGAAACCTGAATGGTGTTTGGCCCTCCAGGACTGCAGTTGAGAAACTCTGCTCTAGGTATTGCACATGTTTATGGTGTCTGTGCTCTGTAGGGTAAAATATAGGCATTTCAGGCATGTTTATTTTATCTGCAATAAAGGTTCCGTCTTTATTACCATGGTTTAGTACTGGGTAAAATATGGGGACAGGGTTGGCAGGAGTCATGGCTGGGGCTTGAACTTGTGACTTTCTGCTCCTGAACACACTGGCTGTGTGTACTGCACCACACTGTTGCCACAGGGACAGTTTATTCCCTGGGGATACCATGACTGTTCGTCAGACAGACCTTGTGTTGCAGTGCATGGCACCCACCTAAATGGGGCTAGGCCATGGTCTTCTGTGGGCAAATGCCACTACCCCCTCTGCCACCAGCACCCCTCCGCCACCATGCTCCCATGCCATTATGCCGGTGGTGCTGGTGGTGCACAGTCCCAAGCCATCCAGTATGCCGGTAGGCAGCTGCCTATGGTGTGGGTTCTCAAGTAGGGGTGCCTACATGGACATGCGTGCTTCTACCCTCCCCCCCCTCACCGCCTGCCAATGTTATGTGCCCTTGGGGGTACCTGCTGGGGGGTACCTGCTGGGTAATCTCTCCTGTGACACTGTGGGACACACACTCTTGCCCATGTTGGACCCTCGTCAGTTGCTGTCTTGCTGCTTTACAGTTTCGGCATTCCTATGTGCCACCTAGGCATCTGCCTAGCCCGTACTGTGCCCCAGCTGTAGCACAGCATGTGCCACCTGCAGCCCCCTGTATCCCATTTACAGCATCAGTACAGTTGCCCTTTCCTATGTGCCCACTCTGCTGTTGCTGCACATGTGCACGCCATAACAAACCTGCCCAATCTAAACGACAGAAGCCCTGATCAGCGCTATTTCAATGTGGGATCATTCACTTTGTAGGGGGACAGAGCATAGACCCTTCCAAACATGATATCTTCATTTATATGCTTTGTCAGTAGTGTTGCTTTATGTTTATCATTAATATCACTATTGTCCAGCTTGGTTATTGGGATTTTAGATGTGGTTCTGGTCCTTTTATATGTTTATTTGCCTTTTTGGTCCCTGCACATGTATCACGACTATCACTTTTATAGGTTTCCCTGCCTTTGCTGCACATTGCTGACTGAAATCGTTTCTCTCTCCTGCAAATGTGCCTCAAGCGTGAGGTTTTCCCTCGCGCTAATTTTCAGACTCTGATTTCACGGCGTTAGTGTGCATGGAGTCTCTCTCCGCCCACTCTCCGCCCATTGACCCCCTTCTCTCCGCCCTCTGAGAAGCCTTACTCCACCCTTCAGGCCCAGATTTCACAGCGTTAGTGTGCCTTAACGCTGCCGCTGCATTATCGTGTGATAAGTGACGTTATCACGTGATAAGTGA
Organism: Ichthyophis bannanicus; assembly: GCA_033557465.1. Lineage (NCBI taxonomy): Eukaryota > Metazoa > Chordata > Amphibia > Gymnophiona > Ichthyophiidae > Ichthyophis > Ichthyophis bannanicus. The sequence continues at coordinate 675,050,462 of CM066033.1, forward strand.
CATTATCGCATGATAAGTGACGTTATCGCGTGATAACATCACTTATCGCATGATAATACCACCGCTGCGACGTTAAGACGGTTTAGTAAACATAGCCCATGGTGTCTATTGTGCTTTTTCTCCTGGGTCTCTCATTGTGATTATCACAGAGTGTCTCCTCTAGTGCTCCCGCTGACATGCTGTTTCTTATCTTAAATACGGTGAGAGCAGATTTGTATCTTGCACGGGCGATGATAGGTAGCCAATGGAGTTGGTGTAGAAGGGGCGTTATATGATCATGTTTCTTTGTAGGCACAGGGAGTAGGGATGGTGTTTGTTGTGCTTTGTCTCCTAGTCCTCTCATTGTGACTATAGCAGAGTGTTTCCTTTAGTGCTCCCGCTGGCATGCTGTTTCTTATCTTAAATATAGTGAGAGCAGATTTGTATCTTGCACGGGCAGTGATAGATAGCCAATGGAGTTGGTGTAGAAGGGGTGTTATGTGATCATGTTTCTTTGAATCAGTGAGGATTCTGGCAGCAGTATTTTGAACCAGTTGTAATGGTCTTGTGGTTTGCTTAGGTAGTCCTTGGTAAATGCCGAAATATAATACCTAAAACCCAGTCATATCAAAATCTACAAAAACAGACCCGGATTTCGAAAACACCAGTGTGAAAGCAGAAAACTCTTTTTGTTGGAATAGCCAGCTCAGTAGAGAGGAACAGTCCTCACACCGCCGTGGCAAGTTCCCTTTTATTGATTAATTTAATAAAATTCAGCTTTTTACTTAACTGAAGTGTATAGGCATGTCAATCCAATCAGCAATGTAGAAGCACGATGTGGCACGTTTCGGGATAATATCAGTAATATCCCTGCATCAGGTCAAAAAAACATTGCTCCGTAGCCCAAAGTTTGGGCTACGGAGCAATGACAAAGTTTGGGCTACGGAGCAATGTTTTTTTGACCTGATGCAGGGATATTACTGATATTATCCCGATACGTGCCACGTCGTGCTTCTACATTGCTGATTGGATTGACATGCCTATACACTTCAGTTAAGTAAAAAGCTGAATTTTATTAAATTAATCAATAAAAGGGAACTTGCCACGGCGGTGTGAGGACTGTTCCTCTCTACTGAGCTGGCTATTCCAACAAAAAGAGTTTTCTGCTTTCACACTGGTGTTTTCGAAATCCGGGTCTGTTTTTATAGTCCTTGGTAAATGGCATTGCAATAGTCCAGTAAAGGGGTTATTATAGCTTGACAGACTGATCGGAAGTGTTCCTGGTTAAGGAGGGGCTTGAGTCTTCAAATTGTTGCTTATGAAAAGCATTCTTGGTGGTTCTTTTGATGTGTGGTTGTAGGTTTAGATGGCAATCAAGGGTTACTCCGAGATATTTGACTTCTTCTTTGATTAGGATTTTAGAGTCTGCCACAGTTATTGAAGTAGGGAGGATTGTTGAGGTATGCCGCGTGATGATAAGTGCCTCAGTCTTTTTCATGTTTATGTTCAGGTTGTTATTGGACAGCCAGCTGGATACTTCTTGGAGACAATTTGTCATGCCTGAATATTCTGGAGAGTCTAGGTTGATCGGAGTATACGCCATGATGTCGTCAGCATAGATGGCGTATTTTACTTTGTGCTTTTTGAAGATTGAGCAGACTGGCTGTATGTGATCCAAGAGGTCCGACATGAGTATATCTAAGCGCAGGCAGGCCAAAGGAGCAACCACTGCAACCAAGAAAGCATTACAGAAGCCGGCAGCAATGACAAAGACCTCAGCCTACAAAACGCTGGACAAACAAACCAACTACAGATGAACAGCAGTAACCGTAAGACCTCATCATAGAGTAAAGTGAGCAATCTAAGCAGCATGGGACCAGCAGGGCACAGCTGTACCTGCACAGCAATAAGCACTTGCTGGATGTTAATGAGACAAGGAAAGCGCAGCCCAAGGTACACTCACCAACACGTGTACTGGAGTCTAGGAAAGCTACATCAGTTTCTTCTTTATCTGAATGCCATAGTTCCAGTTCTGCCAGTAGTGTATTGCATCACAGGTCCTGGGGCTTAAAATCTTTTCTTTCAAACAGTAGCGAAGAAGGGGCGGCCTTGGCAAACATGATGCAAAACACTTTGAAAGCAAGGTAAGATGTAAATGAGGTGTGGAGAATACCAGCTCTGAGAAACATACTTATTTATGTATAATAATTTATATTCCATCAATTCTAAATAGATCCTCAATGGATTACTGTATAACATCAGGCATAATAAGCAAACAGCTGATTGTCTGCAAGCTAGTTATTTTTTGTTCACAACTAGTCTCACTGAAATTAAGGCTTTCCCTCAGCCCTCCCAAGCTCCTCGCTCACTTTCTCATGCCTGCAATTGCCCAGCACCTTATTCAGCAATGCAGCAATACTCAGTGCCTGCCAGGGGACCTGCTCTGAACTCTAACTGCATACGAGCCTCATGGGCTACAACCAAATAATCCATTTGCACATGATACGAGGCATTGCATGGACTTGGGAATAAGACCATTGTGGTTTGTCATACTTCACAAAATATTGATATGCACAGACCCTGGTCAGGATAGAAGCAGTGAGCCAAGCTCAGCTGACTGCTCTACACCCACACAAACAGGATAGTCACTGGGCATGGCTCATTCCAGGTAGGGTTGGGGTACAGATGAAGACAGACATTAGAGTATCAACTCCCATTAAGAGCATCAGGACATCTTAATTCTAAATATATTTATTAACTTAGGCTTATGTCAAATAGCTTGATCATCTCCATTCTAATATGCATCATTTCTCCTGCTAATTTAGCTATTAAAAAGCAGCACAGGTTTATCTTATAAAGAAAAACATTTTCAACAAAATATATTTGTAGAACTTTATACCACAGGTGGGTAATTACATGGCTTTATCCTTAAGAATGATGAAAATGAATATCTGAATAGGGAGAATAAGGGGCATGAAACACATGGGAGAAAGGCACCTTCGTCTTCCCTATCTCAGTGTACAAAATGGGAGAGACTCAAGCAATAGAGAACGTTTTGTGTCGTGTTAATTCATTGTCTCATATGGTTCCAAGAAAGTTAAAGAAAAGAATTGGGAAAAGAGAATTTATTGATATCTTCTAATTGTTCGTAAAAAGATCAAGATAATGAATTTGCTAATACAATGGACAAAAAACATCAAGAAACAAAGAGAAAAAAGAAGCAATTTATAAATCCTTTAACTATTGGTTTCTGCCTTCTGATGGAGGTGGTGGGGGCAAATACAGTGACGGAACTAAAAAAGTTGTAGGATAGACACAGTGGATCCCTTTATAGCAAGAGGATGAAATCAAAACAAACTTAAAAATCTTTTATATTTCAACAAATAGAGGGGGGTGACCTAAATGGAGTGGCGGGTATAACTAGCACCTTACTGGGCAGGCTAAATGGACCAAACTGCTCTTTATGTGCCAGCATCTACTATGTTACTCTATATTACCTTGTGTGTTCAGGGGTAGAGTTTGGGCAGAGTACATCAGAGCCATTATTTCCATGTATATTTTATAATAGGAGCGTACGTGCCCAAATTGCATAAAAGTATGTGTATTTTTGCCAATGTATGTATTGTTACTTGTAGGGGAATTCTATAGGTGGCATTTTCCATTAATATACTGGCATATATGCATAAAAACGCCGTTATAAAATTACCTCCCCAACTGGAGATTCTGAAAATTCGATCATCTTTGGCTGGAGCTTTGAGGAGCTTGAGAAAAGGCTGATGAAAATCCTGGATCAGCTGAAAGTAGAGGCCCTTAAGTTTCTCTGGACAAATGTCAATACTGTCAACCTTCTGTGACCTATGTAGGGCATACAGTGTCCAAAGAAGGAATGGCCACTGACTAAACCAACACTGAAGCTGTCACCTCATGACCCAGGCTCAGGACAGTAGCTGAGTTGAGATTATGCCTAAGATTTTGTGGTCACAGTAGGAGATTTATAAAAGAAAATTGAAGGCTCAGTTGACTGAAGCCACTGTACTACCTGCACCAAGCAAAGGACACACCCTATATGTTGATGCCCGAAGAGATGGTCTTGAAGGTGTTCTATACTGAGAAATTGCAAAATGTTAGGCCTTCCTTTTTGTGGCCTAACTTTATGCGCTTTGTTATCTAGTTAGCTCTTCCCTGCCATTTTTGTTGCTGCACCTAGAGTTAATCAGGAATTGCTAGCATATGGCCCTAGCTTGATCACAGCTCTAGAGAGCTTCTAGAGAAGAAAAAGGAATCGTTGCGGCGGCCAAGTGCGGAAGCAATGCAGGCTTACCTGGAGGCCCAGAGGCGATTAAATAGCTGTTTGCACGAGAGAACGGTCTTTTCTATCCAGTATTATCGGCATGAGTTCTTCCGGTTCGGGAACCGCTCCGGGAAATTGCTGGCCCGCTTTGTCCGGGATTCGAATGGCACCAATCTGGTGACAGTGATTCGGGACAGTAAAGGGGTCCAACGAACAGAGCCTAAAGAGATAGTGAAGGTGTTTGAGCATTTCTACCGGACCCTTTATACCCCAGAGACTGAAGATAGAGAGCGGGAATGCAGGTTTCTCGATAGTGTGGCCCTTCAGCAGGTGACACTGCAAGAGAGGGAGTCGCTCAATAAACCGATCTCTGGTGCAGAGATTCAGGCGGTTATTAAAGCGGGAAAGGTGCATAAGACGCCGGGCCCCAATGGTTATGGTTCGGAGTTCTATAAAATCTTAGAGAGGCAGGTGGTCCCTACTTTGGCTGTGGTATACGCTGAGACTCTAGAGTCTGGGAGCTTCCTGCGGGACATGAGGACTGCGTCCATATCGCTGATTCACAAGCTGGGGAAGGATCCAGCGGATCCGGCTTCGTACCGGCCAATTTCGCTTATTAACTTTGACATGAAAATCTTAGCATCGATCTGACAGAGCGGGCGCAAGCTATTCTGATGCGGATAATAAGGCAGTACCAGGCGGGTTTTGTGCGGAGGCGAGTTGCTGCGAGAAACATCGCTACCGTCTTACTGGGCATGGAGCGCTGTCTGCAGCGGGAGGAGTCTTTGGTGCTGGCTAGTCTAGACGCAGAGAAGGCGTTCGACCGCGTCTCTTGGGCATACATGTTTGATGTTCTGCGCCGCTTTGGCATTGAGGGCCCCTTTGTCGGCTGGGTGCGAGCGCTGTATGCTGACCCGCGAGCGTACATTACTATAGGGGGGGAGACCTCGGAGGCGTTCAGTTTACAGCGGGGAACCAGACAGGGCTGCCCTTTGTCTCCTTTTCTCTTTATACTGCATTTGGAACCCTTATTAGTTAAGTTAGTGCAGGACGCGGGGGTGTCTGGGATGGAATGGCCGTCGGGTGGCATGAAAATGAGTGCGTTTGCGGACGACATGCTGCTTTGCCTGACAAATCCGCAGCACTCTCTGGCTAGGGCGTTGCATATTATAGATCAGTTTGGTTCCTTTTCAGGCTTGAAAATTAATAAAGCAAAATCATTTGGTCTAGATGTGGGAGGACGCTGTCGGGCAGCCTGGGAAGGTCTCTTCCCATTGCGGTGGGTGGACGGACAGATCCGTTATTTGGGTGTACAGATTCCCTCTGCCCTGGACCAGTTATATCGGGTAAATATTGACCCGCTGTTGGAGGGGACGGTGGGCCGGCTGCGGAAGTGGCAGGAGCTGCTGCTTTCGCTGAGTGGGCGGATAGCCCTTTTTAACATGGTGGAGTTTCCCCGGTGGGCGTATGGACTCCGGCACATTCCGCTGTGGCTTGCGCGGCGGGAGGTAGGGCGCCTGCGGAGCCATCTGGTGCGATTTCTATGGCAGGGTAAACGTGCCCGGATAGCATTGGTGGTTTTAATGCAACCTCGGTTGCAGGGAGGAGCGGGATTGCTGTCGGTCCGGCGATATAACATGGTATGCTGGACGAGAATCTTACGAGATATGGTGGCGGGAACGGCAGAGGTGATTCCCATACGCATTTTGGATGATATAGTGGCGCCGCAGCACCGGATGGCAATAGTGCAAGAGCCACAGGGAGCTATACCCGCAGCGTGTCAGCGGTCCGGCTTTTGGAGGGCCTTGCGGGGGGCGTGGAAGGCCCTGTGATGCCGTCGGGAGGTGCCGTGGCAAGGGACGGATTGTCTGCCCCTAGCGGGAAATGTGGCCTTCCTTCCGGGCTTAGGGTCCCGGGTAGCTAAGCGGTGGGTGGATAGAGGCCTTCGTTATGTGGGCCAGTTGAGGATGGAGGGGAGGGAAGAGCTGGATTCGTTTCCCTCTTTACGAGAGCGGTATCATCTGGAACACCAGGATCAGTATTTTTACTTTCAGGTGCGACACTATGTGCTCACTTTAAAGAAACGCCACAAGCGGGTGTTGGCACTCGGTGGAATGCTGACATTGTTTGGTAATTTGGATGGGAAGATATCGTCTGGCGGGCTTGAGGCTGCCCTCTGCCCGGAGGGCGATTGAGCCAGTCTACTGGGGTTGGCAGAGAAGTGGCAGAAGGATGGGGTGCAACGAGCTACCGAGGAGCGACTACAGGGTGCGTTTGGGGCCATCAATTCGGTGTGTGAATCAGTTCAATTGCAGGAAGTTCAGTATAAGTTTCTTTGGAGAGCCTATGTACATAATGTTTGGGCGGCTAGGGTGGGATTGGTGGCGACTGATGTGTGTAGTTTCTGCAAAGTGGGCAAAGGGAGTTTAGCTCATCGGTTTTGGTTTTGTATCTACATACAGGGATTGTGGTCAGGGATCGGGAGGTGTTTGGGGGACTGGTTAGGTGAGCAGTTGGAGATGACTCCGGAGTGGTGTCTCTTCGGCTCTTATGAGGGACGGCACCCCCTAGATGGGAGTGTTCGCAAGCTCTGTGCAAAGGGCTTTGTGCACGTAAAACAATGCATTCTGTGCCTTTGGATGGAGGATAAGGCTCCCGCAGTGGGGGAGTGGAAGCGCGCCATGGTGGAGCTGATGGAGATGGAGCAGCGCACGGCAAAGTTAGTTGGGGGGAGTGCCTGGGAGCGTTGGAGAAGTGTGTGGAGTCCTATGAATCTCTCAGAGGTTAGCGTGTGTGTGAGCCAGGGCAGGTGATTGGGCTTTCTGGAGTGGCTAGGGGAGGGAGAGTTGGGGGGGAGGGGATGCAGGAGGGGAGGTAGGAGGGGGGAGAGGGGTATGGGGGTGTGGAGGGGCGGGGAGGGAGGGAGGGGGGACACCACTGTTACGCTTTTGCTGTGAGTGATATGCCCTGCAATGATCTGCTGTTTAACCTTTGTGATTGCGAGTTTCTGTAAGACGTGGCTTTGCTGTTCTGTTCGTTTGTACTTGGTGAGTGGTTATATGTTTGGAAATCAATAAACATGATTTTTCCTAACCCTTTGAAGGCTTACTTTCAATTTTTAATCCACATTCTGAAGCTGGGTTAATTTGTGCATATTTCAGGAAAAGTGTACCTGTCTTATTCAATATGTTCTAATAGTGATGTTCCTTCTGCTATGGTCATGTATTATATATCATTTGGTAGGAATATTTAGTCATAATTTTGGATCCCGACAGTTTTCGGCTCAGCCTGGAAAGGGTTAAGTTCTTATTAACCCCTTTCGAGCTCCTCAACTGTTCTTGTTATATCTCAGCCCTACTTGTCTTTTATGGTCCAAACAGAAATGATAGAGAAATTAAGGAAACTGCTTGTGTTTTTCCTTTGACCTTCGAAGCAGAGGTTAAGAGCCCTGACAGGACTATGAAGCATCCCGAGCTACTAGTTACCAGATCGCGACTTGAAATGCTTTAAATCCTGAGTGAATGAGGAGTTAATCGTGCTTGAATTTTATTTTTTATATATATTGTCATGATGCGGGCACTAATAAAGTTGGTTTTAAGAAAAGAAATCCTGTTTTAGAAGAACTAGATGTGCAGTTACCTTCAGGCACAGCTAGAGGGAGCAGGAACAGACATACTGGTCTTAATGAACCTAAGCTCACTGATGACCTGCAACTGAAAGGGAACCAGGAAGTCAGCAGTAACGGTTCACTTTATAAGCCAGAGCAGAATGCTTCTGGAAAGGAGTGGCATAAGGAGTGGCATAAGCAGCAGTGGAAGCAGCAGGAGCTGAGGAAGGAGGAGAAAGAGGAAGAAGGAACTGAAGCTGGACTAGAAGGAGAAACAGCAGAGAAGCCTGGAAGCTATCAAGGACATAAGCCTGATTGCTGTGAAAGAAGCCAAGCTGGAAGCTGGAGGAGAAACAGACCTCACAAGGTGGGAAGCCAGAAAGCCCAAACTGGACCTGTTGTGCAAGGGGAGTTTGGTGGAAGTTGCTCCAAGGTGAGAGGCTCTGCCACGCCTAGTTCCTATACTCTGCCTGTTTGTGACATAGAGAGAAGAAAGCTAAGAACCAGAGAGGGAGGTTCTGACAGAAGCTTATCTCTAGAGGATCACTGCCCAGTTTCACCTATTCAGAGGGAAAAGCAGTTTTATAAGCAACGGAAGTTTTTACTTAGTGAGCCCAGGTATGAGGCATTGAAGATTAACTGTAATGATTGTACTGCTAAAAGCTATGCTAAAAGAAGGATTCCTCCTAAGGGAAACAAGAGTCAAGACTGGTTCACTAAACTACCGCCAGCCTTAAGAGTCCCTGGTTATGTGAAGCCAAGCTCCCAAGTAGTAGATTACCATGCTGAAATAGACAGGGACAGTGGAAGCCCTTTGAATCAGTATAGGGGAGAGGAATTGATGGAAGTGGATTCTCCCAGCACTATTCCCTCACCTTTGCCTGAGGAAATGGAATGTAATTGGTGCACTGCCTATGCTCCAAAGTGTGTATGCTCCACAGAAGAATAAATGAAATATAATTTGATGTTTATTATACTGAATATTACTTTGAAGAAAACCTGCTTTAAACTGTGAAGTAACAGTTAACTAGCCAGTGAATATTGGTACCTTTTGAAACAAAGGACTGTTTCTGTTATCTAAAATATCTCTTAGTTGAACCTTGCTTTAAACGGGGAATAAAAGCCTTTATTACCCTACACTTGGACTCTTTGTTCTTTAACAGCGCTACCTAGTGGCGTATAATCTTTGTGTCACCGGCAACCGGGTGACAATATATATTTGGTTTTGACTGCGTATGCTATTGAGCAAAATTAAAAGTAAAACGAGATTTTATATACTGTGGCAAGCACCTCATAGAGGACAAACTTATTGTTAAAAAAAAAAGAAAAGGGGAGTATATGCATTCCAGATATCCACCAACTTTATGAAAAAGTATCCATTTCATGTCCTTTGAATATCTGCTTTCTGAACTGTAAGATTTAAAGTAATTTCTTTGCAGAGACATTGTTCAGCTTAGTGCTGATGACTGCTGGTAGTTAGTTTCATGCCAAGTATTTTTATTCTAATCATACGTAACAGATATGTGGCCGTCATGTTAGGAGCCATATTTCTTTCTATTGGGATTGATGTTATAATATGCTGCAAAATAATAGTTTTATATTTTAAGGACTTTATCTAAATTGTTCCTATTTAGAATGAGCACACACATCCATTATGCTTATTGCAACCAATCTAAGCTTATGTTTTCTGCCTACCCTTTGTTTACAGCAATAATAAGTTTTTAATGATAAGTTTTTTAATAAGTGCACCCAGAGGAACATTGTTGCATAGTTCTGACTCGTAGTCCACAGGAAAATGCAGCCTGACTGCCCGCCCCCTCTGTCTGTTGTCAAGTACGTCATCATGGGGGGGGGGGGGGTCGGAGTCCACGCAAATCCCGTTGCAATGTATGACTAGGAATTTTAGCAAGGGATTTGCTGGAGACTATGGAATAGAAATGTTTCCGTCCCGATTAGAGATGCTTTGTGATAGGGAGTGGCCAGTACTGGTCTCATCAAAGCCCTCCTAGTTAAAGCGTTGTTATGAGGAACAGTGTAGGATATTTGTAGCAACTACCCAAGGGGTCCATAAGCCTGGGGAAAAGAAACTGCCTGTCTATTCAGCCTCAGAGTCCCCAGACATTCCGTCCCTTCCGCCCCAGTTCCTCTATAGGCCAGTCCCCTCGGCTCCGCCACTATCCCAGGCAGAGCCTGTCCAGGAGGAACCCATTCCTGCAGTTTTACTCCGGGTGTCCTCCCAACAGCTCCCGCGGCTGGAGGAGGCGTTCCCCTCCACGGCCGGAAGCCCCGGCTCAGTTCAAAGTACTCCAAGTGGGCCACAGTCCACCGATGACACTACAAGCAGGGATTCATTCGCCAGTTCAGGGTTACTCACAGCCAGCGCCCAAGAACATGAAGTGGAACCCCGACAGTCCCAATTGCCATATGCTTTCAGAAGTACAACTACCAGTAAAAGGGATGGTCACGTTATACCATTGCGCCAGGTCCAGGGCCTACCCACCCTTAATACCGAAGGCCAGGTCGTGGTAGGGCCGACCAGCCTTGTTTATGTGCCTTTTTTCCACCACTGATTTACTGAACTGAAAGATGCATTATGCCTCCTACACCGAGAAACCTTAGGATTTGATTGAACTAATGAACAGTATTATGCAGACCCATCAGCCTTGATGGCCCAAAGTGGGATCCAAATAGTGCAGACAGCCCTCAATCGGTTCCGCCAAGCCCTCATGCAAAGCCTAAAGAAGGGAAGTCAGAAAGCCATGAATATTGGAAAAATATCTGAAGTTTATTTATTTATTGTATTTATTTCAAACTTATCCATAATGTAGCGCCCTCTCACCTAAACAGCTTGATATCCAATCTACCCAACAACAGAAGTAGGAGAACAGCGAACCTCAATACCCTCTGCCTCCCGAAGTCCTTCACAAAGGTGAATGCGTGTACCAGTAACAGAGCTTTCTCATTTATAGCTCCTGCACTCTGGAACCAGTTGCCAAGTGATCTGCGTGAAATTTGTGATCTGAAGGACTTCAGAAAAAAACTTAAGACGCACCTCTTCCATTCTCATTACAACCTAACCTCATGAATCACACTCAGCCGTGTGTAAATATGTATATAGGGATCCTTTGTAAAGTACTAACGGTCTTTTCAATTGTAAACCGCTGCTGATCACTGGAAGTAGCAGGATATAAATGTACGCTAAATAAATAAATAAATCTGAAGTTCTCCAACGACTAGACGAGAGCCCAGCAGCCTTCAATGAATGATTATCTGAAGTCTACAGACTATATACCCCATACGATCCAGCAGTCCAGGAGAATTTGTGTATGGTAAACACAGCTTTTGTCAGCAAGTCCCAGGGAAATATTAAACAAAAATTACAGAAAATGGATGGATTTGCGAGCATGAATACAGCACAGCTAATGGAAGTTGCTCAGAAGGTGTTTGTGAATCGTGAACATGAGCGTAGCAGAGAAAGTGAACGGAAAATGAAGAAGAAAGTAGATCTTCTTGCTGCCGCTTTAGTTGAACGACGTGGAGGAGGTTTTCCTAACCGAAGGAGCAGAGGACGTGGAAGGGGCCGTGAAAGAGTGGGCCCCCACTGGGTGCGAATTAATGCGCCCATTGCAGAGAAGAAGGACACTGAAAAAATGAATGCCCGCATCTTGACTCCACCCCCCGGAGGGGAGAAGGGAGCACTTGGAGAGCAGGAGGTCGATCCCAGAGTCGGGGAAGGATGAACTAAGCACAGTTCCAGCAGGAGAGGGAAGAAGCCATTGAGGGAGTGGCAGTTGCAGAGGGCTATGATATGGATGAAGACAAGGCCAGACCGGGCTCCAAGTTTACCCTGGGTCCCCAGGAGCCTATGGTCAGTTTGAAGTTAGGGGACCAATATATGGACTTCATGGTGGATACAGGAGCAGAACATTCAGTAGTGGCCAAGCCAGTGTCCCCTTTGTCCTCTCGATCTGTCACCATTGTTGGGGCCACTGGGGCTAGGGCCACCAAGCCTTTTCTGCAGAATCGCATGTGTGAGCTAGGGGGACAGAAAATAACGCACCAGTTCCTGTATATGCCTGAATGCCCTATTCCACTTTTGGGCCGAGATATGCTTGCCAAGCTCCAGGCGCAGATATCCTTTGCTGAAGGGGGAGAAATGAAAATGACTGTAAACTCAAAGCCTGCTGGATTGATGGTGCTGACTGTCCCCCGAGAAGAAGAGTGGCAGTTCTATAGTGCAACTCCAACCAAGACAGTTAGTTCCTGTATACCCAAAAACCTTTCAGCTCCGCACGGAGTATGGGCGGAGGATAATCCACCTGGCCTAGCGAAGAACATAGCCCCTCATTGCCACCCTCAAGCCAGGAGCGTAACCAGTGCATGTGAAGCAGTATCCTCTTCCTCGATCAGCCATTGAAGGTATCCACAGCCATCTGATGAAATTGCTGAAGTATGGACTTCTTAAAGAATGCCAGTCACTTTGGAACACCCCCCTTCTCCCAGTCAAGAAACCAGGAATGGGAGATTACCACCCAGTACAGGATCTGAGGCGAGTGAATGATGCAGTTGTAACTATACACCTAGTGGTACCAAATCCTTATACTCTCTTGGGACTGATCCCCGCTGAGGCTACTCATTTCACTGTCCTGGACCTGAAAGATGCCTTCTTCTGCATATGCCTAGCCCCCACCAGTCAACTTTTGTTTGCCTTTGAATGGCAAGATCCTACAACAGGAAGGCGGGGCCAACTCACCTGGACTCGATTACCCCAAGGATTCAAGAATTTACCTACCCTATTCAGTGCTGCTTTAAATCAGGATCTTTCAAGCTACTATGTGAACCCAGGGAAAAGGGTTCTTCTCCAGTATGTGGATGACCTGCTGATAGCCACCAATTTGGAAAGTGAATGTTTACAAGCCACCAGTGATCTCTTACATCTTCTGAATGGAGCCGGATACAAGGTCTCCGGGGCCAAGGCGCAGTTATGCCAGACTGAAGTTAAATATCTAGGATTCCAATTGTCCAGCGGAGTCCGATGCCTGGGACCAGAACGCAAAGAAGCTGTATGTAGTATTCCTACTCCAACCACCAGGAGACAAGTGAGAGCTTTTTTGGGGGCTGCAGGTTATTGTTGAATATGGATACCCAACTTCGCGCTGTTGGCAAAGCCATTGTATCAAGCCACCAAAGGAATGGAGAGGTCTCCGTTGGAATGTGGACCTGAACAGGATGCAGCATTTCGATCTTTAAAGACTGCCTTGATGTCATCACCAGCCTTGGGCCTACCAGATGTCCAGAAACCTTTTTGCCTCTATGTTCATGAGTCACAAGGAAATGCTTTGGGAGTGTTGACTCAATCTCTCAGATCTTGGCAACGGCCAGTGGCCTATTTATCAAAACAGTTGGATACAGTTGCAAAAGGCTGGCCCCCTTGTTTAAGAGCCGTTGCAGCCACAGCCCTCTTAGTGAGCGAAGCTGACAAGCTCACTTTGGGACAGAATCTTCAAGTCATCGTACCACACTCTGTCTTGACCCTTATGGAGCACAAAGGAAACTTCTGGCTCACAAATTCGCGAATGTTGAAGTATCAAAGTATGCTGTGTAAGAATCCACGATTGCAAATGATGGTCAGTCAAGCTTTGAATTCTGTTACGTTGTTACCAATTGGTCCTGCCCCCCCCCCGATCATGACTGTCTGGAAATTATGGACACTGTATTCTCAAGTTGCCCGGATTTGACTGATGTTCCTTTGGAAAACCCAGAACGAACTTTCTTTGTGGATGGAAGTAGTCCCATCATCAATGGACATCGTTGTGCAGGGTATGCAATGGTGACCCTTGATCTGGTAGCTGAATCCTCAGCTTTGCCCCTGGGACTTCAGCACAGAGAGATGAACTGATAGCTCTTACTAGAGCACTGATAATAGGAAAAGGGCTCCGTCTAAATGTGTACACAGATTCCGAGTATGCCCTTACAACCTTGCATGCACATGGGGCCCTGTACAAAGAATGAGGGTTGATAACCTCAGGAGGCAAGTCCATTAAGTATGGCCCCGAGATATTGACATTATCAGATGCATACTGCCTACAGACCTCAGAATTTAGAAAAAGTAGAACGTATGAATAGAAACCTGAAATCTCAGTTATCTAAACTCTGTCAAGAAGTTCACCTGAAGTGGCCCCCAGGTTCTTCCTATAGCCCTTCTTAGGATATGCTTAGCCCCTACTAAGTCTTTAGGAGTTTCCCCTTTTGAGATTCTGTTGACCCCCGCCTATTGTACAAGGAATAAAAGGAGATATGAAACAGATTGGATCTGAAATTACTAGACAAGGACTATTGGCTTTAAGTTCTGTTTTGCAGAGTCTTCATACATGGGTACAAGATCAGCTGCAACAAGATCAGCTGCCCATCAATCTAACAGAACATCTGCATCCTTTCAAGCCTGAAGTCTCGGTGTGGATCAAAGAGTGGAGAAAAGACACCATTGGCACCGCATTGGAAGGGACCTTATGTTGTCATCTTATCAACCCCAACTGCAGTTAAAGTTGCAGAACCCGAACCCTGGATTCATCACAGTCAAGTAAAGCCAGCAGCCGTTGATGGCACTGTAGAACGGAAGACAGCTACAAAAAGTATTAGTTATGTGGCAATATTACCCTATACCCCACAATGATGCTTTTACGCAAGTATAATATGTGATTTAATTCTCACCCTTTCTCACTTGCAGGTGAGAATAATCAAAGGGGGGAATGTGGTAGGCTATGGCCTATAATAGCCTGCAAAATGTATGAGAGGCCTGTAAGCTAGGCCCAGATCCCAACCCCCACTTGAGAATAGTAGTGCTGAGAAAAGAAAAAAAACAAAGTCTGTGAAAGTCTGAGAATCTGCTTTAAACTGCTTTTGATAAGTTTGTATGAATCCTTTATAAAATTCTTTTATGCTGATGATAGATATGTTCCAGTGTTCTGCATTCTCACATTCTCTGGGCCAGAAATGACCTTGCAGTAGAACTGTATCTATGTCTAGAAACTGAGCCTTTGTTAGAATAGCCTGAGAAGGGGGAACAGGGTGCTAGGCCCAGAGAGGGTCCCCGATTGGATAGATGCAGAGGGCGTTGGGACCAATAGAAAGTTTGCCTGTATCAAACTGTAAAATTGTATATAAGGAATTTGCTTCTGTACTCCAGGGCTCAGTCCTTTTTGGATGTTTTCCTGTCTGAGCCTTGTGCACAATAAACTGGCTTGGATCTTTGAACTGACTCCTGGTATTATTTATTGCATGCTTATCAGCTGCTACACAGTGATTTAAAATATTCCAGACCCTGATACCAGTAAATATGAACATATATATATTAGTTCAAATATTTAAATTACATGGTAGGTGTACTTTTATGCACCGGCCATGCTGTTTAAACTGAGAAAGGATATGTAGCACTGGAATCTGGATACCCGCTGATGCTCAACTTCTGGATTCAGTGGTGACCCCCGGTACTATCTGAATAGAGGCAATATTATCCACTATCCAGATAGCAAACTGAATAAAGTTAGGCCTGCCTTTTTGTGGCCTAACTTTATGTGCTTTGCTCTCTAGTTAGCTGGCTGAATATTGCCACTAAACAGATAACACCCTTATACTGCCCCTCCCCCAGACAGTGCCACAGTGGTCATTGTGGGTATTCAGCAGGATTATCTAGCTAGTGCTACTGAACGTCCCTCTCATCAGCACTTATTCAGCTAGGTACCTTTGAGTATCAAGCCCATTATTCCTAGTTTACTATGTTACTGGGGCAGAATACTACTGAAACTGTATATAATATGGTTATATTTGCCTGCGGTTAACCTTTCATGTGCAGTTTTCTTCCTGCAACTCTGGTTCATCAAATAATAATTGTTCAGTCATTTTACTGTGGTGTGCTCACAGTTAAAGCGGTCGGTGTGCTGATAGAATAGTCACTTACAGGGACAGTTCCCCTCCAATCTATTTACAGAGGGTGAACCCATCAATACATCTCTCACACAGGCTGCTGCTGTATTAAGAAGAGGCAAGGAGGAAAGAAAAGTGAACAGAAGAGTGAATATGTCCATTCCTACTACTACTACTACTACTGAGCATTTGTATAGCACTACAAGTCGTACGCAGCACTGCACAGTCATGTAAGAGACAGTCCCTGCTCATCAGAGCTTACAATCTAGTCAAGACAGACAACACAGAAGGTGTAGACAGGGATAAAACAAGGGGGAAAGGTAAAGAAACAAGGAGAACAGGCAAATCAAGATCCAAAAGCAGCAGCGAAGAGGTGAGTTTTCAGCCTGGATATGAAAAGGGTCAGAGAAGGTGCCTGGCGTACAGACACAGGTAGTTTGTTCCAGGCATAAGGTGCAGCAAGGTGAAAGGAGCGAAGTCCGGAGTTAGCAACAGAAGAGAAGGGTACAGATAGATGCAGTTGGCTAGAAGAGCGGAGTTTCCGAGGGGGGTTGTAAGGAGAGATAAGAGAGGAAAGGTAGTGACAAGCTACAAAGTGAATGCACTTATAGGTCAGCAGGAGAAGTTTGAACTGGATGCGGAAATGGATAGGGAGCCAAAGAAGTGACTTGAGAAGAGGGGTAATATGGGCATGACAAGGCTGGGGGAAGATTATCCGTGCAGCAGAGTGTTGAACAGATTGAAGGAGAGAGAGATGATTCAAAGGGAGACCAGCAAGGAGTAGGTTACAGTAGCCAAGATGGGAGGTGATCAAGGAGTGGATAAGCATCTTAGAAGTGTGTTCAGAAAGGAATGGGTGGATTTTGTTGATGTTATAGAGAAAGAAATGGCAGGACTTAGCTATCAAATGGATGTGTGTAGAGAAGGAAAGACAGGAGTCAAAGACAACCTCAAGGTTGCGAGCCGAGGAAAGAGGAAGGAGTATCCACAGAGACTGAGAAAGGAGGAAGAGGAGAGGAAGTTTTAGGGGGAAAAATAAGAAGCTCGGTCTTGGCCATGTTCAATTTCAAGCAGCAGTGAGACATCCAAGCAGCAATGTCAGAAAGGCAGGCAGAGATCCGGGTCTGGATTGCCAGAGACATTTCAGGCGTAGAGAGGTATATCTGGGAGTCATCGGCATAAAGATGGTACTGAAAGCCATGGGAAGAGATGAATGCACCAAAGGACTGGGTATAGAGAGAGAAAAGGAGCAGACCCAAGACAGATCCTTGGGGTACACTAACTGAGAGTGGGATAGCAGCAGAGATGGAGCCACCAGAACTACTGAAAGAATGTTGGGAGAGATACAAGGAGAACCAGGATAGTACAGAGCCCTGTAGAAACCAAAGAATTTACAAGAATATTCCTGTTGACGAAACTGAAAATATTGCTTTGAGTAGCATTAGAAAAATAATTCTCATATCTTATTATAGCCCCTTCCCCTTGGAGGAAAAGATGGAGCAAGTCAGGCAACTACAGTAACACTGATATAAAATAATCACTGGTCAATAACGTTTTACAAAAGTCATGTTACTGAAATAAAAATAGTCATTTCTTATCAATTTTTATATGCTGAACACGAATATGACAGTGAAATTGCAAAGTTGGCGCTAGTTTTTTTGTAATCTACAAGAATTAATGTTTACATCACAAAATGCATGTCAATAGTAAATATAATAGGCCTTCGGTTAATACCTGTAAAAAAACAAATCATAGACTACTTCATAGATTTTTTTCACCTGTCTCATGTACAGCTGTTTGGGAGCTTCTCTGGGGAGTGTCCAGTAGTAGTCAGCCAGCATTGTAGTGAACCATTTTCCCTGGTATCTTTGCTCCATCGTTGCAATATCCTGGTGAAAACATTTGCCCTGTTCATCACTAACCATACCACAGTTGTCAGGAAAGAAATCAAGATGGGAATCAAGGAAATGGATCTTTAGAGACATATTGCAGCCAAGTTTCTGATACTGCATTAGCATGTCTTCTACTAGTTCCTTGTAGTTTTCTGCCCTTACATTCCCGAGAAAGTTTGTTGACACTAGGCGAAAAGCATTCCATGCTTGTTTCGCATCACCCTGCAGCAAGTTGTTGAACCAGTCATCTTTGAAGAGCTCTCGAATCTGAGGACCCACAAAAACTCCATCTTTAATCTTTGCTTCGCTGAGTCGAGGGAATTTTTCATGCAGGTATTGGAAAGCTGGAGAAGTGCGGTCCATGGCTTTCACGAAGTTTTTCATCAAACCTAGTGAAGGGGTGGTAGCAGGATTTTGTGAGCCTCAACCAGTGCTGGGTGCTGGATATTCCTCTCTCCAACTGTTAAATTTTGTCTGCGATTCCATTCCTTCCGCAAGTAGTGCCAATCCCTTGCTCGGCTACCCCACTCACATAAGAAACACATGTATTTTATATATCCCTGCTGCAGTCCCATTAAAAGGGCAACTACCTTCAAGTCACCACAGAGGTACCAGCTGTACTTGTTATAGTTAATGGAAGTCAGTAGATGCTTTAAGTTATCGTATGTCTCTTTCATGTGGACGGCATGCGCTTCTGGAATAGATGGAAGACGGTTTCCATTGTTCAAAAGCACAGCCTTCAGACTCAGTTTCGAAGAGTCTATAAATAGTCTCCAGTCTTATGGGTCATGAGCGATTTTTAAGGCATTCATGAGGCTTTCAATACTGGAACAGAATACCAGATTACTTTCCTTTCCGACTGCGTATAGTACACTGCTGACGTCAGATGGCTTCAGCAGCTGTCTGGCAGTAGTATTGCATTGCATCAGAAAATGATGCAATCAGCTCTGGATGATGTGTGCATGCTGTTGATGTCCTACTGGATAAATTTACACATTGAAACGTCAAAAATGAACTACATGCAATATCTTCAAAACGAGAGCCAATAAAATTTTTTTAATGTTATATTCGTGTTCAGCTCATCAAGATACTACAGATTAGGGCCTTTTAAAGTCAGTAACGATTTCAGTGTTGAGCAGTTGTAGTCAAACTGGCCAAGTAGTACTCGGAGTCTGATGCTCACTCAGGAGGGAGGTTGCTAAGAAAACACTAAGCTCATCCTAACTGCTTCCACAATCTGGTGAAAAGAAGTATAGGAGGAAAATAAAAATCTTATTTAGGATAGGACCCTAAGCCAATGTGATGTTACAGAAGTGATGTTATAGTAAGGCAATGGAATCTCACCAAAAAGTTAAAAGAAAACAGTAGAATTCCATAAATTAGAATATTCTGTTAAATTTATTAAATATCTAAAATAAATTATTAAATATATTCTTGAACTCTTAAGAATTATAAACTCTACTTAAAATTCCAGAATAAATAAATATCCTTTCACCATTGCACAAATGACATTTAAAGTGGATCACCATCCAAAATTATTCTTTTTCTTATAGCCAAATAGCTACAACTCAGGTAAGTATCTTTAAACACATCAGGTACCAATTTCTGTTCAGCTTTCCAAAATTTCCAAATTTTTCAAAATATTATGGTTTTTTAAATTTCAGGTATAGTGTAACCCGTTATTCCGGTAAGTTAAATTAAACTTGAAAACAATTTTTAAAACTTTTCTCAGGATATCTAATTATAATTCCTGCTAAGGAATTTCTGGTTTTCTCTTTCAGAACCTTTTCAGCTCTCACCTTTTAACAAGTAAGTTCCTTGTTGAAATTTTAAATT
Organism: Ichthyophis bannanicus; assembly: GCA_033557465.1. NCBI lineage: Eukaryota > Metazoa > Chordata > Amphibia > Gymnophiona > Ichthyophiidae > Ichthyophis > Ichthyophis bannanicus. The sequence continues at coordinate 675,069,990 of CM066033.1, forward strand.
CCTTTTATTTTCTCCTCTGTGTGCGTTTCAGTTTATTTATTTGAGGTCAAATATGTGTCTTTCTTTTTGTGTAAGATGCAGCTGTACCTCTTCCAGTTCACTTTCTTGCGAAGGGGCCCTCGATTCTGGATTCCTCAGTGTCTGGGGTCCTTTTCTGGTTCCTTGGGATTTCGGATCCTCCTTGGTCCCATGGTTCCTCTGATGTCTCTCTTTGCTGGACTTACTCCCTCGTTAAAAAAGCTAAACAAGGGAAAACTTTGTCTAACCTAACAATTGGGGCAAATCACCTTACTTTTTTAAAGAAAGGCAATTAGGCCTTTTCTTTTAAAAACCCTTTAATACTGTCCCTATCTAAATTGAAATAAAAGGATAATTAAATTTCCCTGCCTTCTTTTCTTTTTCAAACACAATCCTCACTCAGTCACACCTTTGGTTGCAGCCCATCCATACACACATGCAGCTGCTTCTCTGTCACACTACAGTCACTGAGTCAGCAAGCGACTAGTTTATTTAATGGGACTTCTTATTCAGGTTCTTTACATGACAGTCTGAAAAGATGAGGCTCAGAGCTAGCAGTACTTCAGAATTCAGAGTTCTTATTTGATTCCATACAGCCAAACCTGTCACAGCTGAAGTTTAATTTTTTTTTCTCTCTGCAGAAGCTTGTCAGTTACTCAAACCAACACTACTCCAACTCTTGGGGGTATGTTTACTAAAGGGCATTAATGGTGCACCGGTTAGCAAGCGTTAACAGCAGCGGTAAGGGTGTTATCGTGCGGTAAAGACCGGGGCGGGGAGTAGGCGTTCTGGCGGTAAGGGAGCTTGGCTCCACTTATTTGGCAGACACCGGGCATTAAGGTGCTAAGCATCTACCTTACTACCCAAAAATGGCAGTCACCTTAATGCAGGATAAGGGCACCCTTGTGAAAGTCACATTTTAAGTGATGGATGGAAGGAAAGGTAAGAGCTGATGAATATGTCAGATCCATATGTATCCTGAGTCAGTAAGTGGGATGAGCATGTGAGAGGCATCTGTACTGTATCAGTGAGGGGTGTCAACGTAATCTGTAATGTCAGTGTGTGGCATAGGATTGGGAAGAAGTATGCCCTGGCGGAGCTAGCATTGCCACGATGTAGGCATTAAAAGGATAACTGAGCAGAAGTGGTGATTTGCAGCTCATTCACAGGAAAGGTGTGAGTGATACATCCTAATGATTAAAATGTTCCTGTGTGGGGCCATGGTGTAGCAGCTGGCAGGAGAAGACATGACTGAACATTATAGGCATATGCTGATAGATGGGCTGAAGGATGGATGGCGCTAGATGAGAGTGCAGTATGACCTTGCTGTCCTGATATACCTGGAATGTAGTTGTAGTGAGTGTGCAAAAATAGTAGCTGTGCCACAGGGAAGTTCCAATACCAGCTATTTGGGTGTGACAGCTGCCTCAGCTTTTCTTACCATCATATAATCCTCCTGACACATGTGCATATAACAACTGGACAAGTGTCTCTCATATTGGTCATATGGAGCAAGTAAGGACGTGTCATGACCTCTTCAGGTGGCCATCCCAGGAGTGGGATGTGCCTTCATGTACTGCATATATGTGATGGAGCCAAAGATGTTCACTCAAAGTTATGATGAAATATTCCAGTCATGTACAATTCATGTGTCAAACATCTGCAGGGTGAACATGTCCGACCCTTTATAATGGGCCACAGCAGAGCCAATAAACTCATGCTGTCAGATGGGCACAATTGCTATGTGCATATCTGCAGACTCAATGTGCTATCCTAACACATAAAAAACAACATTGATGTGTGTCCTCCTATCAATGCAGACCCCAGACTGTTTCTGGTAGTATGTTGAAGTGAGCTTCCCACAGCCACAAAGAGTGGAATTCCAACCCTTGTCTGTTTCTTATTGAGCCAGTGCATTAACCATTAGGGTACACCTCCATACCTCTCTGCATTAGCAATGTCTAGAATCAAAGAGACTGCAGGTCCCAGCCTGCACTGGCTGAAACCCAGAACATGAAACAATGTGGCACACCTAGGGCCTGCCTACAGCGGCACACTTGCAGTATGTACTGCACTGGATACTCAGTACTGTAGCTGCATAACAGACACACAGCTCAAAAAACTCACTCTATTGCAACAATATTTGTTTCTTCTTCAAAACAACATGTAACATTATCGTTGGTGCTAATATGGAACGGAGGTAGTAAGGTCTCAGCTATACTCGGGCGAAGGCAAACATAATCAGGACCGAAGTCCAAAATTTACTGCCAACCAAAAGCCCATTCACATCAATGACCTGTTACCTCCTCCACCATAAGCACATTCAAACACAAATTGTAGCAGAAAACAGGTTTTCAAGTGCAATTATGGCCCAACCCTTGTGTATCACACTTAGCTTGAACAAAACTTCATAGGGCAATAGGACCACAAACTGCTCCCCGACGTCAACCATAGAGCTCCCATACGTTTCGCGAACAAATCGCTGCATCAGGGGAAATCTGCTGCAAAACACAAACCAACATGTACACTCAGCCACAAAATTTTAAAACCAGAAACAAACACCCCCAACCCATCACATATTCAAAACATCTAAATCTACGAAGAACCCTGCTCACCTCAAGCGGCAAACAAATCCACGCCTGACCGTTGCTTAACAAAAACGCCGCGCATGCTCAAATTGCCACACTGACCATCTCTCAGAAATACTGCTCAGATGACGTCAGCGGCTTCCCCAACTCCCCAACTGGTTTTAAAATTTTGTGGCTGAGTGTACATGTTGGTTTGTGTTTTGCAGCAGATTTCCCCTGATGCAGCGATTTAGTTTAGCCCATTGCAATTTCACTTCATTTATCCCCCCCCCCCCCCCCCACCACCCTACCAACTCCTCCTTCAGGTACTTGGCCATTTTACTGAAGTCAGTGTTTTTGAAGTTTAGGACTTTGAGCTTGCTATGATTGGACTGCACCTTGGCTTTTATCTCAAACCACACCATGTGATGATCGCTGCTGCTCACAGGGGCACCCACCCAGACATTCGACATGGTATCACTGAGGTTGAGCACTAAATCCAGCATTGAGCTTTCCCTGGTTGGTTCCATCACCATTTGTTTAAGTGACGCATCTTGGAAAGCATCCACAATTGTTTTGCTTCTTGCCAGATTCACAGAAGGAGTAATCTAATCCACATTGGGTAGATTAAAGGCACCCAATATAGCAATATCTAGAATTAATTCATTATCTATTTCTTCAATTTGAGTCGGAGGTCTGTAGGCTACGGCAGTATGGATGACAGTGCCATCTCCTCTTTCCAATACACTCCAGAGTGCTTCTTCTTTCCCCCATGCCCCCTGCATTTCAGTAGCTTTAATATTGCTTTTTACATATAAGGCTACTCCTCCTCCTTTTCCTCTTTCTCTGTCTCTTCTGAATAAATTATAGCCAGCTATGGCTATATCCCATTCATGCGATTCATTAAACAATGTTTCTGTAATGGCCACAATGTCCAAGTCCATTTCCACCATTAGGACTTCCAGGTCAGGAACTTTGTTGACTAAGCTTCGAGCATTTTTGCTCATTGCTTTCCAGCACTTAAGTGGCCTGCATGTATTTTGCATTATTCACCCCGCCACCAAATACTATATGTGCATCCAACGTTATTAAATTCTTTCTGTAACATCCACTACTGATCGCAGCTGTAATATGTTCATAAATTTTCTTCAGTGTTATCCATTCACAGTTATCATAACTTCCACATACCACATAGGATGTCACACAAACTCTTCATAAAAACCATCTTCTTTCATATACTCCTTCTTTTTTCACAATCAAACACGCTCTTTGTCTTCTCCACCTCAATGGTGCCTTCTCCACCCTAATGGTGTATCCTCCACACACTCCAACAGCATTTCCTCCACAACACTGAGTGGAGTGCGTGGAGGATACACCATTGAGGTGGAGAAGGCACCATTGAGGTGGAGAAGGCACCACTGAGGTGGAAAAGGCACCACTGAGGTGGAAAAGACACCACTGAGGTGGAGAAGGCACCATTGAGGTGGAGAAGGCACCATTGAGGTGGAAAAGGCACCACTGAGGTGGAAAAGGCACCATTGAGGTGGAGAAGGCACCATTGAGGTGGAGAAGGCACCATTGAGGTGGAAAAGGTACAGAGTGTGCATGATAAATGGAAGTAGAAGGAGCATCAAGGTGAAGAAGGCACAGAGCATGTGCGATAGTGAAAAGAGAAGGAATATATGAAAGAAGACGGTTTTTATGAAGAGTTTATGTGACATCCTATGTGGTATGTGGAAGGTATGATAACTGTGAAAGGACAGCACTGAAGAGAATTTGTGAACACATTACAGCTGCGATCAGCAGCGGATGTTACAGCAAGAATTTAATAATGTTGGATGCGTGTATAGTATTCGGTGGAGGAGTGAATAATGACAGTAACGATATCACATTGGATGTGTGCTTAGTGGGGACTTTGTGAATATTATAATGGTGAATAGTGATCACTGGCACATATGTGATGTGATTTGATATACTGTATATATGGTACATGTGTTGTGATGTGGTTAAGAATAGTGAACATGAGTGTATTAGTGCAGTCTACCATATAACATTTGAAATAACGGTGTTATCTGACAATAGTGAGGAATATTGAATGTATTACAGATGACAGTAAAAAGTATTATATTCATAAAGAATGATCTATTGTTGTTAATGATAGGGTTATTAATATCTATGGTATTTATAGAGGCTTAATCATGATTGGGGCAATTTATTATTATTGATGAAAGAGTTATTCATATGTATGAAGATTTTATTGTGATTGGGGAATCCTATAACTATTGGTCAGAGAGTATTATGTGTGTGACTATGAATGTTTTAGTATGTGAATGGGTCTGGTGAATTTATACTGTTTGTGTATAGTGGCCATATATATTTTGTAGACATCTCTATTGTACTATTTTAATGTTATATAATAAAATAAATTTTCTAGGTGTGTTTGACCTTTTTAGGTGTACATGTTACCTTTGTGTGAATTGATTGTTTATATTTGTTTGTAATTGGCCTGGTAATTTGGTTTAGTTGTCTATAATTCTGTCACCATCACTTTCCCTCTTTCCTCCATCATCTTTCTATTCCTTTTCTTTCTGTTCTCCTCAGTCTCTGATTCAGATCTGAGAACTTCAGGCTTTGCACTGCTTCTCCTCTGTTCTTTACCTCCACCCTACTCTCGGCAATTTGACAGTTCCTCCATTCTGCTTCATCCTGAATAGGAGTGGTTAAGTTTCCACCCACATCTGCCTTTAATGTGCTGCCTTCACGCTGTCCATCTTCAGACATCCTCACAGGTGAAAAGGAACTGGATAACCACTTCTTGTGGCAACACTGCAAACTTTGCACAGGACCTTCTGCCCTTCAAGATATTCCACAGGTAACCTTAAGCTCTGTGAATCAGCCAGCAATAGAGAAGGAAACCTCTGCAGTCAACCAATGCAAGGAAACACGAAGCAGAACAGAGATCAATCACAATTTCACACAGCCAAATATTCTTTAGTTATGATTTATTATTGGACCCAACTCAGCCAAGCTTCGGCAAACATGCCTGCGTCAGCGGTCTATAAAATTATATAAGACACATTTAAAATCACTAAAAGCAAAAACAAATATAATAAACGGAAAACTGTGCAATACATATAAAAAATGGCAAAGATAGGTACGTATATCTTTCGCAAAGATAAACATGAATTGTGCGAATCATTTAACTATCTTTGCTATGTATTGTAAAGTTTTCAGTTTATTATATTTGTTTTTGCTTTTGGTGATTTTAGATGCTGATATCATGTTTGTATATATTTTTGTAGTCCCTTGATGCAGGCATGTTTGCCAAAACTTGGCCGAGTTGGGTCCAATGATAAATTAAAATAAAGTATATTTGGCTCTATGAGATTTTGATCGATCTTCATTCCGCTTCTTGTTTCCTTGCAACCTTAAGCTATGTGACAAGGGTAGATTGCTCTACGGTGGTCTTCCAACAGCAGAAATGCCCTTAGACAGGAAGGGATAGTGGTGGGACAGTGCAGCCCTAATGCCTGGGGTGTCTTTCTTGATTTGATTGGCAAAACCAAGAGGCCAGTAATTAACTGGCCTGGAAAATGTAAGGTCCTATTATTAGTATTATAGGGTCTGATATTCAGAGCATTGGATATTTGACACCACAGCACTCAGCTGTGGCATCTAAATATCTTCCGAATATTCAGGAGCAATATTTTGATTATACCGCTGCTATCTGGTAATCACTGCCATTATCCAGATATTAATGATGCAAACTGGAACCTGTGCAGGGTAACACCACATCACATATGATCAAAATCTATACCCCACTAACATTTGCTCACTGCATATTCCAAAACATTTTGTCGGACTATGTTCATCAAAGCTGCTATCACAAGCTGCTTCTAACTTAATAGTCCCTTTTCTCTTTTTCTGGTCAACTTTTAATTTCTCGACTTTTTGATTTTCTCTTTCTTTGATCAACTTTTTTATGCATCTACTTTATAATATTTCATTGTAAATGTGGTCCATAAAATTCAGTATTGTTTTCTTAAAGAACAATGTCTTTCAGGTTTCCATAATGTTAGTAGGGTATAGATTTTGATTATCCAGATAGTGGCAATGTTCGGCCACTGTCCAGTGAAGTTATTTGAATAGCAAATTAGGACAGCTTTTCTCATATTCCAAGCGATGTGTTAACTGATACAGAGAGAGGCTGAACATTACCACTCTCTGGATAATGGTGGCAATTATCAGAGAGCGGCCAGCACTGCTCTCACTCCATCCATGGACCACCCTGACAGATAAAGACCACACAGTCAATGTTTCTATGTAAGTAGCCAGAGGTACCTTGTGCATATTTGCTCTATGTGTGGCCAGTGCTGTAATAGTTTGCAAGTGCCCTGTCATGGGTAAGCCATTTTGCCACTCAGTAAAGACCCAGGTTCCTGGCTGAAGCCTGCAGAAATGGACCTCAAGAGGGGAGATCAAATATTGCTACAGTGGGTGAAATCTGTCAAACCTGATGCATTTTTATATTTTTCACAGACTAGTAGATAATTCCTTGGACCTGTTCCCAGTCCTTTGTGTTGCTCTGTGACATTCTTTGTCCTGTTTTACTGCATTCCTGATGGGAATGGCAAGAAAACAAATGTCACTACAAAAAATATAAGATGATAAATTTCTACTGGACAAACTTAATACATTTTATGACTAATTTTTGGGACTTACACACCTGTCATCAGGTTTATCTTTATCTTTATCTTTATTTAAAATTTGATAAACAGCTTTCCGTCGAAACATAAAGCGGTGTACAATAAAAGGTTGGCAATGCAAAGACAAGGAAAAGGAACGCCAAAGCAAAATAGGAAAGTAAAAGTATAAAAGCATAGACAAATAAAATAGACAAAACAAAACAAAAGGGCCAATATTTTAAAATATAAGGTTACTAAAACATAAAAATACAGCAAGATAATAGGCCCATATAGGGGAAGGCAAAACAGACTATGGGTAGACAAAGTGCATGACAGGACAAATATACGAACAAACAGAAACCCATATCAACTGAAAACATCAGGGAGGACCATCGGGAGAGAGATGAAAGGCTTGTTGAAACAGATGGGTTTTGAGTAGTGTTTTAAATTGAGGATATGAAGGTTCCAATCGGAGAGATGGTGGTGAGATGGGTTTTGAGTAGTGTTTTAAATTGAGGATATGAAGGTTCCAATCGGAGAGATGGTGGTAATGCATTCCATAATACTGGGCCTAGGAAGAAAAAAGCTGCATGACGGGTTTGTTCGAGGTGTGCTTGTGACGAGGAAGGGAGGGACAGGCGATTTGCATGGAGAGAACGAAGCTGACGGTAAGGGGTATGAAGAGAGATCCGATCTGCAAGATATAGGGGAGTATTGGTATAAAGGGCACGATGAATCAGAATAAGGAACTTATAATGGAAACGAAAACAGAGGGGTAACCAGTGCAGGCGGAAAAGAATAGGAGTGATATGATCAAAGCGGTGTGAGAATGTGACGAGATGGGCAGCGGCATTTTGGATGCGCTGGAGACGTAGAAGCTGAAATTTAGGGAGGTTGGCAAGAAAAACATTACAATGGTCTAAGCAGCTTATGACTAAGGCTAGGACAAGAGTGACTAAGGAAGAGAAAGGGAGAAGGGAACGGACTGCCCTGATCTGTCGCAAGGCAGCAAAGGAACAGCGAATAAGGGAAGTAAGATGCTGGTAGAAGGAAAGCGTGGGATCAAGAATTACACCAAGATAGCGGAAGGATGACACAAGAGGGAGGGGAATAGAGTCAATCGAGGGAGCTAAAGAAGGGCAGGAACCACTCAGTGAGACCCACATAGCTGTGGACTTAGATGGATTTAAGTGCAGGAAATTTTGGGATAACCAGGAAGAGATCTGGGAGAGACAAAGATTCAGTTGAGTAATATCCAGAGTTAGAGGAGAAGTATGAAAAAGTAAGATAATATCGTCAGCATACATGTAAAATGACACAGGGAACTGTTGGATCACCAGTGATAAAGGAGCCAGAAAGATGTTAAACAGGAGGGGGAGAGAACAGAACCCTGCGGTACACCGCAAGTAAGAGGGAAAGAAGCAGAGGACTGACCAGCAGAGTGAACAGAGAACGAACGAGCTGTGAGGAAGGAACAGAACCACTGCCAGACTGTACCATGAAGCCCCACATCAGATAAACGAGAGAGAAGAATACGGTGGTCAATCAAATCAAAAGCCGCAGAGAGCTCGAGGGAAACCAGAAGAGTGATATCACCGTGGTCGTGAGCAACATGCAGATCATTTAGGAGTGCAAGAAGAACCGTTTCCGTACTGTGTCCGTGACGAAAACCGGCTTGACGAGGGTGAAGAGTGTTAGTAGATTCAACGTGAGAGTTAAGTTGATCAAAGACAAAACGTTCCAAAGGTTTGGCCAGAAAAGGTAGATTTGAGACAGGACGCCAGTGAGATAGAACAGAGGGATCAAGAGAGAGCTGTTTCAGAATGGGACGAACAACAGCTGACTTCCAAGATGAAGGAAAGTGACCGGTAGAAAGACTAGTATTAATGATGGTGGTAATAATAGGTATGAACTGCAAGGAAGGTTCAGATAACCTTAGAAGCAAAGGAGCAGGTCAAGATTAAATACTGCCTCAGTATATGGTGAATTATGGATTATAGTGAGATTGGAGGATGGGTGGCTGCATTAGGGATCATTTAAATTATTTTGTGTGTGTTATAAGGTATGATGAAATGCATCAATGCAACTTAGGGGTAGGTTTACTAAAGCGCGTTAAGGTAACAGGTGTTAACGGCAGTGATAAAGGGCGTTAATCCTTAAAAGGCATTGGGCGGGTAGGGGGCGTTCCAGCGTAAAGTGCCCTATGGGCCGTTTAACGCACATTAACAGGACATCGCACGCTAAAGTGGAAAGCATGTACCTTAAGGCACAAAAACATCTGTAACCCAAACGCTGGATAGAGCATGAAGGAAAGTCAATGTAAAGGTGATGGAAGGAAGGACAGGTGGGACCTGCCATATTAGTGGGCACCCTACGTGGCAGCCAGCAAAGCAGACAAGCATGTGAGAGGCAGCTGTACCGATGCACAGGGCGGTACCAATATAAAGTGCTGCAATGTCAGTGTGTGGCATAGGATGGGGGAAGACCTGTCCCCCAGCACAGCCAGAAGCGGCAGGATGTGGGCAGCGACAGGAAGACAGAGTAGTAGTGGTGACGTGCAGGTCAGGAACAGGAGAGGTGCGCACCAAGAGCCATAATGCGAAAAATAGTACCAGGGTAGGTAATGGTGTAGCAGCTTGCACAAGAAGACATGACTGTACAAAGACGACAGAGGCAGATAGATGGGCTAAAGGAAGGATGGCGGCTGAGGAGAGAGTAGAATGGGCTGGCAGCACCAATATGCAGAACCCTGACTGTTACAGGCACGAAAATGATCTGAGCAGGGCCGCCCGTCTATTGTGCGAGAATGTTGTTCGCACAGGGCCCCGTGGTTCAGGGGGCCCCACACCAATAACATCCTGCATTGAATGGCAGGCAGGGCGGCTTTAGAGGGAGCCGGAGAGATCCTGGCTCACTTCTAACAGCTGCCAAAGTGAAGCATGTCTTTTTCCTTCACTTCAGCAGCTGTACATAAGTTTAGAACATTGCCGCGCTGAGCACCAGGAAACAGGAAGCCCCTTTGACCTCAGCGCGGCAGCATTCTAAACTTCAGTACAGCTGCCGAAGTGAAGGAAAAAGACGCATTTCACTTTGGCAGCTGTTAGAGGTGTGCCGGGGCCTCTCCAGCTCCCTCTAAAGCATTTTAAATAGCTGTGTGGCTCTTCAGGAGGGGAGGGGGGCTTGGACTGGAAATGGGCTGTGGGGGGTGAGCTAGGCCTGGAAATTGGCTGGGTGGAGGGGGCTTGAACTGGAAATAGCTGATGGGAAGGGGGCTTGGAAAGGAAATGGGCTGTGGGGGGGGGAGCTAGTACTGGAAATGGGCTGTGGAGGGGGGCTTGAAATAGCTGATGGGGACTTGGACTGAAAATGGGCTGATGGGGTCTTGGACTGAAAATGGGCTAGGGGGAGCTAGGACTGGAAATGGGCTGAGTGGAGGGGGACTTGAACTGGAAATAGCCGATGAGGGGGGTCTTGGACTGGAAATGGGATGACTGGGGGGAGCTGGGACTGGAAATGGGCTGATGGAGGGGCTAGAATAGGACTGGATATAGGCTGTTGGGGGGAGGGCTAGGTTTGGAAATAGGTTGATGGTAGGGCTAGAATAGGACTGGGAATGGGCTGTGGGGGAGGGATTGGATTGAAATGGACTCATGGAGGCACGAGGACTGGAAATAAGCTCATAGGGGGGCTTGGATTGGAAATGGGTTGAGTGGGGGGAGCTAGGACTGGAAATGGGCTGATGGGGGGCTAGGGTTGGAAATGGGCTGATGGGGGACTTGGATAGGACTGGAAATGGATGGGGGAGCTAGGACTGGAAATGGGCTGATGGTGGGGCTAGGATAGGACTGGAAATGGGCTGATGGGGGCTAGGGTTGGGAATGGGCTGATGGGGGGGGCTTGGATGAACTGGAAATGGATGGGCGAGCTAGGACTGAAAATGGGCTGATGGTGGGGTTAGGATAGGACTGGAAATGGGCTGATGGGGGGCTAGGGTTGGAAATGGGCTGATGGAGGGGCTTGGATAGGACTGCAAATGAATGGGGGAGCTAGGACTGGAAATGGGCTGATGGTGGGGCTAGGATAGGACTGGAAATGGGCTGATGGGGAGCTTGGATTGAAAATGGGCTGATGGGGGGCTAGGATAGGACTGGAAATGGATGGGGGAGCAAGGACTGGGGCTGATGGTGGGGCTAGGATAGGATTGGAAATGGGCTGATGGAGGGCTAGGATTGGAAATGGGCTGATGCGGGGACTAGAAGGGAGCGGATGCTGGGTGGGGCTGGAACTAGAAGGGAGCTGATGTTGGGGGAGGACTAGAATAGTATGGGGCTGGAAGAGTGAAATGGAGAGGGGAAAAAATATTTTGAGTGGGAGGGCAGAAAAATCTATGATTGGCCGGGTATTGCTACTACTACTACTAAAATTTAAGTGGATGAAAAAGGAATAAAGAAAGATATGGAGGAAAGAGCAAAAGGAGAAAGATCAGTATGTTAAAGCAGATGTAGAGAGAGAATGGAAAAAAAACTAGAAGAGAGAAGAGACAAATGGACTGCAGACAATGGAGAGACAGCAGAAGACAAGAAGAAACCTGAAGAAAGTGAATTGGAGCAATTGCAACTGAAAAATAAAATGCACAAAAAAAACCATAGAAAAATACTTTTTTATTTTGAATTTATTAACTGGAATATGTCAGCTCTGGAAAATGTGTGTCTTTAACATCTGCATTTTGTTTAGTACAAGTGGAAATTAATTTATAGTTTTGTTTCTGCACTGTTGTTGTAGTTCCAAGTTTGGCTTTTGGGGTTCCCAGTTTAATTATTGTCTTCCTATTTCTAAATTGTGATCCTTTGTTCTGTGATGGTCTATGTTCTGCATGTGTAACTGAGCTGAGATATTCTGTTCATGTAGGTTCTATGTGACAGTCCCATTGTTCTTTTTCCCCAGTAGACCATGTATTGTTATTCTCTGAGATGCATTGGTTTAATGTTTGCAGTGTTGCCTTTTTGATGGGTAGGGTTTGGTGCTTTATGAGTCCTGATACTACTGTTATGATATGGTAGGTTTGCTATGGGTTCTAAATGGGCAGTGTTTGTAGTACTTCTTAATTTGCCTGGCAGTTGGCACTGGAGTATAGTAATGTAGAAATATTTTAGTCTTTCTTTATCCATACACTCATTAAGAGGCATGTTTACTAAAAGTTAGTGCATGTTAACATTATGCAAATATTTATGCAAATGAGGCCCCCTATGCAAATGAGGCCCTGCACCGAGTCTCCGCACAGGGCCCCACACCCCACTCGGCCGCCCCTGGATCTGAGTAGCACAAAAAAACAAGTAAGAATCACAGCCCTGTCCCCTGCTTATGGAGACATGCACTAACAAGTAGGCTACACCTCCACACCCCTTTGCACAGCAATAGCTGAATGCAAAGAGACTGCAGGTCACTGCCTAAAAATGTCTGCTGTGTGTGCCGGTATAGGGTAGCCCCACAAGTACCCATGATGCAGTACACATGCAGAACAGCAATCTACAGCTAATCACCAAATGGAGAATGCACTTATCCATCACCTCAGCTCAGTAATATGCACTTACAGTGTGTGATACAAGCACAGAGCATCTACAAACTGTGCTACTGAGCAGTTTCTGTGGTCACCCTGAGGGTAAGGTTGGGCGCCCAGCACCTAGTCCCCAGACCTTGCAATTCTAGAAATGATTTTAGCCCTCTGGGCTGTGGTTTCTGATTATTGCTAGTGTGTTATGCTAGTCACATCTTGTCCTGTGTTTTGCTCCTGCTGGACAAGATTTTTTTTTTAGAATGGTGTATGCTAATACCCAGTATTAAACAACTGATACCATGGATACCAATTACCAGGACAGTTTCTAGCTTGAATAGGGTTGTTATTAGAGTCTTGTTGGCCCTACCATTATCATAAAGAGTGAGCCTGAAACACTTCACATCCCAACTACTTAGGTCTAACAATCACCCACAGCAAGCACATTCAGACTGCACCTGCAGCCCACTACTGGGTTTTCCAATCATACACATACCAACTGCAGACAGTCCGCTGATCAGTACACATTGCACCCAGCATTTGGTTCAGTGATCAGGCCCCATGGACAGGAAGTGCACCCACATCACTGGAACCAGACACTATATAGCACGATGTGGATAGATAGCCGTGCCATGGTCACTGCTCAGTCAGCCTGAGTGTCCTCCCAGCATGATATGCTGTGGTCACCCAGTTCATGCATGTGTCAGACGGGCACTACGACGTCTCAGCCATTGACCCTTCCTCTGATGCAGACACATCCTGGACAATCTACCCTGTTTCAGGCCATACCCACAATAGTTTGCTCCTCATCATGCACATTTGCAGACTAATGCTGGAAACAGATTAGACACTGCAAGACTCAGTGAGGTGTAGAAAGCCACAAAACAATGGATACACACACACACACACATGCACATACATGCTCATGCTCATATCAACTTGCTGTGCAAAAATGGGGATGGTTGGCATTCCTGCCTGCCACCTTGGTCCTAATATCAGCTCAAGCATTGTTAATGTGTGCTCATTGTGCAGGAGCTAGTAGCATGCAGCTGTGGATAGTGGAGCCTGTCTATGTGGTTGATGGGTGTTCGTATCCTTGCTGGCCGATTCATTGGAGGTTGCACATGTTGGTGTTTTACCTGCACTGTGGACTAAAGTTTAGCCACAGGTACATAAAATGCATGATCCACAGCCAGGACCCAAACCTGTGACTTTTCACTCATATACACACAAACTGTGTGCATTGAGCCACAGTGTTGCCATGTGGTTACAACACTCCCTGGGGCTGACATGCTTCACATCAGACAGACCTTGGCACATGTTGCAATGCACTTGGTGCACAGGACCAGGGCGTGTCTTTTGTCTGCTGCAGGCGGGTGCCACTGTCCCCTTCGCCAACACCCCCACACCATGCTGACATGACCATGTGCTGTCCGTGTTGGTGGGGTGCAGTCCCAGCCCATCCAAAATGCACGTTGGCGGGTGCCTAGGGCGAAAGGTCTGGATGGAGGGGGGCAAAGGCATACATGGATAGCCATACAGCCCCCCCCCCATCCATCTGCCTTTGCAGGGACCCCATCACTGCCTGCCAATGATACACCTCAGGGGGAGGATGACAGCCACTGCTGTGGTAGTCTCTTGGATGCCTGCATGTTGCAGCTATCTGGAGGGCTACAGCTGCAGGCACTATCTGCCTCTTCTCCCACAGCTGGGTTCAGTGGCAGCAGGGGGGAGGGAGCAGCTGGGATCTCTGCCTGGGGTGCCAGGACCCTTGGACTGCCCCATGTGGCACATCTCCTTTCCGCAGCAGTAGCATGTCTGTGTGTCACCACTGTCACTGTGGGATCATGATGGAACATCACAGATGATGATGCAGATGGCAGGATACCCCTTTGTGGAGAGGCTAAAAAGGTTGGGACTCTTCAACCTGGGAAAGAGACGGATGAGGGGAGATATGATAGAAGTCTATAAATTATTGATTGGAGTGGAACAGGTAAACGTAGGTGGATTGTTTATGCCATCAGAATGTAGAAAGATTAGGGAACATGCAATGAGGCTATAGCATAATCCATTTAAGACAACAAGGTGAAAATATTTTTTCAATCAACATGTAATCAAACCCTGCAATTCATTAACGGAGGATGTAGCAAAAACTGTTAGTGTAGCTGGGTTTAAAAAATGTTTGGACAGATTCCTGGGAAAAGGTCCACAAGCCATTGTTAAAGAGGACCTGGGATATGCCCTGCTTGCCCCATTACATGCATTGTGGATCCTGTGTGTCTTTTGGGGAAGCTGCTAGGTACTTGTGACCTAGATTGTGTACTGTTGAACACAGGATAATGGGCATGACGGACCTTGGTCTGACACAGTTTGGCATATTTTGTAGTCTTATGTTCTTATGTGCCACCTAGGCAACTGCTTGGTCTGCCCTGTGCACCAGCAGCTCCCATTGCATGACCCATGTGCCACCTCCTTTGCCCCATTTGCACCATCAACATAATGCCCTTTTATACTTGGGCACTATATTCTGTTGCTGCTAATGAAGCACTACTATCACTATCTTGGGCTCCCCTGTCTGTGTATCACATTATAGACGTTAAAATAGGCTCTCTCTCCTAAAAAAACACATCCTTTCAGCGTGGTTTTACTTTGCGTTAGGGTTCAAAGCGTTAAGGCGCTTTAGGACATGTTTGCACAAGGCACATTAAGGGTCTCTGCCCCATTAATGCCCACTCTCTGCCCACAAGGCGCTTTACACCACTGGAGCCTTTAACACATGTTAAAGCAGCGTTTTAGATGAGTTAAGGGTGCAAGTGTGCCTATAACGTGTGTCAGTGGCACCCTGGTTCCCTTCATGCCCTTTAGCAAACATACCTCTTAGTGTATAGGGAGGCACATTTCACAATGGGATGTCCAAGTGCAATCTGGGACGTCAAAGCCAGAAGGTCTGAAAAAAAAGCAGGCACGTGAAAGTTCAGGCATGATTTCAGAAATGTGGATGTGCCGCTTATGCACGTGTATCAAACGTCTATATAGAGATCCCCAGAACAGCATTTCATGAGCAAGACATTTAATAGCATACTTGTTAGAGTAGTGGCCTAAATCCAGGGTGCTCAGGGTTCAAATCCCAATGTGGCTCTTTGTGATTTAAGGCTAGTCACTTAATTCTCAATCTTACCTACACTCTCTGGATTCTTTAAGATAAAAACAAGCACTTTCCTGATGCTTCTTCGTGCTTGGAGCAGGTATAAACATTGACAAACCTGCAAACGTTTCTGAGATCAAACGGGGGATGCGTAAGTACATTGCCACACCCCTACTACTATTTGGAAGTGTTGGCGCCCTAGGTGAACCTCAAGCTTTCCACCCCCTCTCACTGTCAAATCTATTATTTAGCTTTGAATGCTCTGTTTTTGCTGCCCTCTGGAAGATGCCCTAGGCGACCGCCTAGTTTGCCTAGTGGTTGGCCCGGCCCTGGATGTCCCTGCACCAGAGACGTAAGCGAACATCATTTGTGGAATGGCTACAGAGACATGTCCATGATTTTGACATCAATGTGTATATTTTCAGACGTCCAAATCATGACTAGACCTTTTAAAATGAACCTCAATGTAAACTATGTTGGATCTCCTTTGGTAGAATAAGACAGAATAGGGGAAATTCTATAAGGGGACACATACTTTAGGCAGTAAAATATGTGCCTAATTTAGGATTCAAATTAATCATTACTGCACATATATGGCCACATATGACTCAATCGCATGCACATACACACACCCCTACACACACATTCACACACACGTGTGTGTTAATGACCTGACAAAATACCTTATTTGACAGACTGACTCCCTCCCTGCATTGCATTCTGGGACCCAGCAGACAACTGACCCCATGATGTGCATCCCAGGATGCACCGGGAGTGGGGGTCAATCTGCCAAATAAAGAATTTTTTCTTCCGTGTTTGGCAGACTGAACCGCCCTAGGCAGGATGCATCACACAGGGTCAGGCACCGCCATTTTGAGAAATGGCAGTGTGAAAACAAAAGCGTGTGGGCATCGCTCCTGCCTCCCATTCAGCTAAAGCAGAGCTTCCCAAACCCATCCTGGGGCCTCCCCAGCTGGTCGGGTTTTTGGGATATCCACAGTGCTTGAGATAGATTTGCATACAATGGAGGTAGTGCGTGCAGATCTGTCTCATGCATATTCATTGTGGATATCTCATTGTGGAGGAGTGGCCTAGTGGTTGGGGCAAGGTACTTCAGGCCAGAGGGTCAGGGGTTCAAATCCCACTAGAGGACAGCAACCTTGGGCCGGAAGGACTGGGGTTTCTAGTCCCATAGGTGCTCCTTGTGGTCTTGGACAAGTCACTTAACCCTCCATAGCCCATGTTCCCTGTAAAATAGTTATCTCCAAGTTATAATGCCCTGTTCAATGTAATTTCAGTTTGTTCAATGTAAACGGCCTTGATATCATGAAATGTTAAATAAAAATAAATATCCTGAAACCCGACTAACTAGGAGGCAGGTTTGGGAACCCCTGAGCTAAGGTACTGAGGGGGGAGGGTTATTGAAGGCCCACAGGCCACCAATGATCTTTGTGAAAGGGGAGGGGGCATTGGAGCCCCCAGGACATCAATAACTTTGATACTGTTCAAGGAGGTCACCGTCCAAGGGGACACTGGCTCTCCACCCCCGACGCTGTGGTCAGTGGCATTGGGGGTCTTCTCCAGTATCTGGATCACCTGAGTTAAAGTGTCAAACTTCATTTCAGATGACCCATTGGGACAGCATGCAAAAAACATGCACCATATACAGAGGCTGCTAACACACATCCCTGAGCACACATGTTTGGCTTGCTCTCCTGGTTTAGCACTAACTTTCTGCATGCAGGTAATTTGCATGCTGTTTGCTTACAGCATCACTGCATAAAAAGTCAGCGTTAAACTTATGTTATGAAACCAAGCACCAGAGCAGAGATCGAGATCAGTGCACTGAGGCTCTAATGAGTGAGAGAAGGGACTCGAAGAGTGAGGAATCCTCTGAATGAGTATAACACACGTCTAATGAGAGGAACCTGGCACCTTTGCTGAATATGTAGCATCACTGAAAATTCATGGATAGGAAACTTAGGGGTCTGTTTACTAAACATTCCTAATGTGCGGGGCCGCGGTAGTGTGCCTGTGCCATATAAGGAGTGGGCGGTTCAGGCAGAGAAAAGAAAAAAAACGGGAGTAAGCGATCGCACATTTGCGCGGGGCGCTATTGTGCGCCGTGCACAATAGTGCGTGGGAAGGCTAAGTGGCGCCCTGATGTGCACACATAAAGGAGCAGAGCCATAGTACAATGGTTAAGACACTGACCAATGGTGCAGAGATCAGAGGTTCAATCCCCCACAGTGCCCAATGAAGAAGGCTCACTGAGGCAGTGTGTATTATGGGGATGAGTGCTGTAGAGGGCAATCTATTTTTATTTCAGTTATCACTACTAGCAAACGCACTCACAAAGCGTGTTAACATAAGGCGGCCCATAAGGCACATGTTAAAGTTCACTGTCCGCCAAGGCACCCTTGAATGTCCCCTATAGGGCACCATATATGTTGCGTCACAGGATAATGTATAGTGCACCTTATATGGACGGCAACCATAAGGTGCCCTATAGGGTGCCCTATAAAGCACCCTCAGAGGCACCTTATGGGTACAGTACACTGAGGATGTGTTTGATGGCAGCAACATATGTACATTAAATCTAAAAAAAGCTTTGGACAACCCTATCAAATAACCCCACTGTGGGCTCAAACCCATTACCGCTGGCTCCACAGGCAGTGAAGTAACCATTGGGCTACAGCTATATAGCTGCCAGCAAGCCCCTGGCTGGCTGCAGAGAGCCTGCATGTCACCACACAGACAGTCTGCTGTGGGAACCAGGATAGGGTTAGGCCACCCATACCCATGATGCACTGCACATGCAAATCAGCTGTCCACAGATGAACACAAGATGGGGAATGCACCCCAACAGCTCCCCGGCCTGGTAGGGGGACGTGTCCGTGTGCACCCACACAGCACCTTGGCCTGGTAGGAGGTACTGACCGGGTGTTTAATTTGCACAGAGTAGCTACACACAGTCACACTGTGCGGGAACTGTGCTCACCCTGAGTGTGCGATGAGGCGCCCTGGACCAGGTCCACAGCACCCTCCATGGCAGAGCTCCAAAACAGTCGTAATCTGTGAGATAGGTAGTTTCTGCAGGAACACCTTGGATATCTCTGTCTGTCTCAGTCAGGGGAACCCCCATGGACCCCTAGGTGGGCTATGTACCACCAACCCCCCCCCAGCTGAGGGTGGCAAACAGGCAGGGTCTCCTATCAACAGATCCCCATTATACCCCCCCCCCTGCAATGATGGCAGTAGAGTGGACCATCAACCCCAGTCCTGTTGGGGAACAGACACCCTACAGGGCAGTCCAAGCAGCCCCACACACCCCCAGACAGACAGTAGGCCTGGATATACTAAGATGCACCCCACCACTATCTGATATTCCCCTGCATCAAGCCATCAGCCACTGCACCCTGCAAGGCACTCCAGCAGGGCACAGAACAGTCTGCTGGTTAGTCCCACTGGAAATGCATGCACCCACAACTGGGATGGCAGCACACACAAGCAGATACATCAGTGACTAGGCCCCAACAGGTGACCCATATATATCACATGAGGGAAGTGCTATGAAGCACTATGGGGGTGCCTAGCCATGCTGCCATCACTGCACAGTCAGGGTGGAGTGAAAGCCCAGCAGCACATACAGAGGTCACCCTGTCTGTGGAGGTGGTGGACGGCCACTACAATGTCCCTGCCAGTGCCCTATGCCCTGTGCAGATGCATCCTGGCCAGCCTACCCTGTCTGAGCTATACCCATGGTACCTTGCTGCTCATTATGCACATCATCAGGCCAAAACTGTGGACAGTGTTTGCAGCCAACACACACTGTATAGACAGACACACACTCCCACACGTATGCCAGCATTGTGCTACTATAGAGGGGTTCAGAATCCTTGCCCACCACACCAGTCCTGGGCACAGTACAGGCATGGGTATGGTATGCAATACTGTTGGGGGTCCCTCCCTAGGGTGGTAAACACTGTCAGGGGCCAGACCTGACGCACACACCGCAGACATCAGATAGATTATTATGATGGAGCTCATAGAGCAGACTGTGCGTAACGTAGGGATATCTATCTGCCAGTACTCATAGCAAACGTTTGAGAGCTGTGTACCATATACCCTGGTGTAGGGTGACATTGCTAAGGTATGCAAGTGCTGGTATTGGGAGATGCACGCAGGGCCCAATGTCCTGCCTCACCAGGAGGCATTGGCCAATGGGGCCTGTGGGTGTGGGTGTGGGTGTGTCTGTCCCTGTTGGCTGCTGCTGTACGGCAGAGGTTCCCAAATCCAGTCCAGGTTTGCAATACACTGGTTGGGGTTTCCTGCTGTCCCTCATGAATATGCATGAGCTACAGCTACATGCCATGGGGGTGGTGCATAGATATACAGCACGGTTATTTGTATGAGTGGCAGCATGGAACCTGAATGGTGTGTGGTCCTCCAGGACTGCATTTGTGAGACTCTGCTCTAGGTAATGCCCCTGGTCATGGTGTCTGTGCTTGGTGGTGTAAAAGATAGGCGTATGACCAATGCGTATATCCCCAGCAATAAAGGATTGCCCTTACTAACATGGTTTAGTTGTGGGGAAAATATGTGGACAGGATTGGCAGTAGCCCCAGCTGGGCTTTGAACCTGTGACCTTTTGCTCCTGCACACACTGTCTGTGTGCACTGCACCACTGTGTTGCCACAGATGTGCTGAATTCCCTGGGAAGTCCATGACTGTACATCTGACAGGGCCTATGTTGCAGTGGACGTGCCAGCCTGCACATGGCTCGGCCACTGTCTTCTGTGGCTAGCAGCCACTGCCCCCTCCACCACCTGTACCCTACCGCCAACATGCTGGCATGTCCGTATCTTGGAAAAGCATATGACCTGATTGAGTTGTGGCACTCCAGGACTGCATTTGGGGGACTCGGCTGTCGGTAATGCCCATTGTTATGGTGTGTGTGCGGTGTTGGGTACAAAATGGGTGTGTGAACCATGCTTATGTTCTCTGCAATAAAGGAGTGTCTTTACTATCTCTGTTTAGTGGTGGGTAAAATATGGGGACTGGGTTGGCAGGAGCCCCAGCTTGGATTTGAACCTGTGACCCTCTGGTCCTAGAGGTACTGCCTCTGTCTGCTGCACCACACTGTGGCCACAGTGATAGTGCAGTCCCTGGGGGTGGGAAACCTGACCAAAGGAGTCAAAAACCCTGCTCTGCACATTTGTACTGTGGGCTCAGTCACCTTGTCTGGTGACAAAAGTGCAAATAAACCCCTCAACCGACCACGACGAACTGGGGATAAATATAACCAAGCTGGGCAACAGTGATATTAATGGGCAACCATAGCAAACACTCCCAGGAAGGCTCAGAAAAAAGGAAATGGTTTTTGGAAGGGTCTCCGCTCCGTAGCCCCTTCCATACTTCATTTCATTTGTTTGGAGCTTTCCTGGGTGTGTTTCTTATGTTTGCCCATTAATATCAGGGTTCCCCAGCTGACTTCCTATTTTTAATATGTTTGTTTGGGTCTTTTTCTATCTTTATTTGCACTTTTGTTCTGTGCACATGTATCACACTGCTCACGTTTTGCAGGTTTCCCCGGTTTCCCTGTACATTGCTGACGGAAATGGTTTCTCTTCCCTTTAAATGCCCTCTACCGTGAGTGTTTCACTCGCGCTATTTTTAACCTGCAAATTCGTCCCCGATACTGTGCGGGGAGCCTCTCCCCTCCCCTTCCCCGCCCATTGACCCCGTCTCTCCGCCCCTCGGGAGCCTTCCTCCGCCCTCAGAATGCCTTTCCACGCCTCTATCGGACATTTGCGGGCCGGGTACTTGTGCGGGGCACGTTAGTGCGGCGCGCAATTGTGCGGGGCCCATGCGCACCTGTGCGGGGCGTTTAAGAGCGTTTCTGAGCGTTTGAGTGCCGCGTTTCCGTGCGCTATTGTGCGGCACGCAATTGTACGGCTTTTAGTAAACATGCCCCTTAGACGTCTAGGAATAGCCGCCAAACATACAAGCCCCTTTGAATATTGGTCTGCCTGTGTTGGGCATCCCAATGTACGGTATTTGTGACAAGAACTTGTTGAAAAATAAATAAATAACCCAGGGCGAGGATTCACCGATTCTATCCCTTGTGTTTAATTGGAAAAAGCAATAGGAAGTACTTTCCATATAAGCTGCACAACTGCCTTAAGATTAAAATACTTCTGGTAGAATTCTCTGCAATAAAATTTTCAAAAATCTGCATACGATAACACAGGTACACTACCAAAAAACTGCCTCCAGTTTTGCAACTGATTCCTATAGATTTTGGGGTGCTGAATCCAGGAAAAAAAGCCAAAATGTTCCATCACGTCACGTTTTCTTGCAAAATTAGATTTCTTACCCATATAAGGAATGTTCACATAATTTCTTTTTAGCCGACTGTAGTTTATTTTCTTGGCCCAAAATAGAGGTTGTAATGGTTAACTAACTAGAAACACTCCCTCATGATATTTTAGAGTGTTTTGTATTCATTTTATACATTAACAGGACAATTGGGAGGCGGGGGGCTAAATCCAGTACTCGCGCTGGCGCATGTTCTTTCCTTTTCGCCTCGCCTCGTTCGCTCGCTCAAACACGGTGGTTGCGACATGAACGTTCCTGTCAAATTTCAGTTTCTTGCAAGTTCATTATTACCTTTTGTTTGCTCAGTCGTAATCCAGCTTTATTCCGAAGTGGTTCACTACAGTTGTAGTTTGCAGTGCTGTGTATTTGTGATGGCTTACAGAGCCAGAGGTTGCGTCAACTCTCCGGACAGTTTTTGTTTTATTTGTGGGGAATATACCGTGAAAAAGCGGCAGAGGAACATTTCTGCATTTATTAAAAAAGTATATTCGCCTATTTCGGTTTGAAGTTAGGCGATCAAGACAAACCGTGGGCTCCTCACAAAGTGTGCAAGACATGTGAGGAAGATCTACGCTTATGGATGAAAGGTAAAAAACAAGCATTTCGTTTCGGAATACCTATGATGTGGCGTGAACAAAGAGACCACAGCAGTGACTGCTATTTTTGCTCTTGCATTGTGAAGGGATACAACTTATAAAATAAGAACGTAATAATTTACCCCAACCTTCCCTCAGCAATTAGGCCTATGCCTCATAGCAACGAAGTACCTGTGCCTGAACCACCAAAATCTTTGGATCATATTTGTGTGGACGGTTCTGATCATGATGAGACTCATCAGATGGCTTTTCCCGATGAGTCCAGTACTTCCGAGTTTGAAACTGAACCAGATCCGAAACCTGAACTTTTCTCTCAATCTGAATTGAATGATTTAGTCCGGGATTTAGGACTCCCATAAGATGCTGCCCAACTGCTAGGTTCTCGGCTTAAACAGAAAAATCTATTGTCACCAGGAACAACTTTTTATTGGTACCGCAACCGCGAGACACAATTTTTGAAGTATTTCAGCAAAGAGGAAGATTTGGTATTTTGCAACGATATATACGGAGTGATGGAAAAGTTTAAACTCAAGTATGATCCTGCTGAATGGCGGCTGTTCATTGATTCGTCAAAAGACAGCATAAAAGGTGTTCTTCTTCATAATGGCAACACATTCGCTTCAGTTCCTATTGCTCACTCTGTTATTCTCCAAGAAAAATACAAGAATTTGGCCCTGATTCTTCAGAAGATTCGTTATGATTAGCATAAGTGGATGATTTGTGGAGACTTTAAAATTCTATCCATGCTATTAGGGCAGCAATCCGGTTTCACCAAATATCCCTGCTTCCTTTGCTTGTGGGATAGCTGGGCCCGCGACCTACACTGGGGGAAAAAAGACTGGCCAATTCGGGAGTATTTGAGACCCGTTGAGAAAAATGTTCTTCATGAGAGCTTGGTACCTCGTGATAAAATTCTATTACCACCTCTCCACATTAAGTTGGGTCTCATTAAGCAATTCATCAAGTCCCTTCCAAAAGATGGTGAGTGCTTTCGGTACCTTTGCTCAAAGTTCCCCCGACTTTCTGAAGCAAAGCTAAAGGAAGGAGTGTTTGTTGGCCCTGATATAAGGAAACTCATTTCAGATGGAGCATTCGCTGAAACGATGTCTGAGAAGGAAAAAGAAGCCTGGGATTCCTTCAAGGATGTTGTTCTCAAATTCTTGGGGAACAGGCGGGATGAGAACTATAAGGATATTGTTGCCAGGATGCTCAATGCCTTCAAAGAACAAGGCTGTAACATGAGCCTGAAAGTCCATTTCTTGCACTCCCATGTGAACTCCTTTCCCGAAAACTTGGGGGCGTACAGTGAAGAACAAGGTGAAAGGTTTCACCAGGACATCAAGGACTCAGAGAGAAGGTACCAAGGAAGATGGAACACCACTATGATGGCTGATTTCTGCTGGTTGCTGCTGCGGGAAACCCCAGATGAAAAATATGCCAAGCAGCGCACCAAGAGAAGCATTCGGGGGAAGAAGAAACGGGCCCACCAGGAGATTGATTGACCCAAGAATGACTTTAAAATCTAAACTGTGTTGACAAATATCGTGTTTTTACTAAACTTTGAAATAAAAAATTGCTAGTTATTACCACAGTGTCAGATCTCATTTAATAGAATTTTATTTTCACACCATCGGGTGTTTGTCTTCATGTATTGCAGTGGTGCGGTTTGCGTTTTCTATTCTTACATACATACCTGTACAACATTTTTTGCACATTTCTTTGCTTTGCTTTGTGTCTAACCTCGCTCTTATATGCTCAGTGTTTGTGCAAATGTATGTGGCTGTTTTAAGTGCAGACAATTTTGCTACCATCACAGTGTGTTTTGTTGCCTTGTTACAATTTTCTTTATTCTTATTTGAATAACTACTAAACAATTAGTATAAAGAATTCATCCAAGAAACTTTTATCTCGATCGCACTCAATCTGAAACGTTCACCTCAAACTGCTAACCCAATGTAGCAAAAAATCTGTACGTGATGGAGCAAATTGGTTACCAGATTTGGATTCAGCGCACCAAAAAACGTAAAAATCAATCAAAACATTAGAGGCAGTTTAAAAAAAAATTTTTTTAGTGTACCTGTGTAATTTATGGTTCAGCAAAGTTCTGCATACTTTATATTTGTTAAAATAGCACAATAGAAATCACCGTCTCTGAGAAATTTCATTAGAAATGCAATACTATAAAAAGCTTTAATTGACTGGTGTAAATCCCTCAGAAGTGCTATCAGCCTATGCAATAAGACTGTCCCTTTCTCTCTCGCTCCTTTTGAACTTTGTCTGATCCCTCCCTCTCAGGCCTGAGGCCCACCACTCTGCTTAGACTCCACTTTGTACAAAATTATTTTGAGAGTCTTAAAAGGTCACTCATTATAGTCCTATCAGAGTCACATTCTGCTTGTACGTCTCCGGGCCGTCCAGACATAGAGATATCTGGACGGCCAGGAGACACAGCCGATTCTGCTCCCGTGGGGGCTAGATGTCCCCATGGGAGCAGAATCGCAGCACAGTGGCTGAACATCCGGAACGTGCCCCTATTCAGGCACCCTGGACATCCAGCTACTTGCCTGGCTAACTCTGTCAGGCACCTTAATGGAGCCACGGTGCCATGGCTGCTGAAAAATTGTTCTTTCCCCATAGCCTGACCCCTGATGTGGCCTTCCAAAGGCAGGGTCGGGCTGCCGGGAATCTCCTCCACCCCCTCACCTCACTGACCTGGCCCTGCGCCGCCGTCCCCCATCGTCCAGGGGGACTTAATCCACCTCTGAGGTAGACTAACTTAATACCTTTGTAGACTAACTTTCAAAGGTAAAACCTTCTTCTTCAGCTCAGGACAGTATGAGTAACAGATGTTAATACTATAATATACTGTATATACAGGAATCTACACAGCATTGCATGGACAGGAAGGAAAGGGGAAAGGATGGATGGTCAATCAGAGGGTGACCAGGATGTTATAGAGTTTATGATGTGACATGTATTTGTTGAAGTCTGGTGGTGATCAGGCTGTAAAAATTTAGTTTATAATGTGACAGGAAACTAATGTCCTTATTGAATCCTGTTAGGTCTGATTCAAAGTATTTTATCATATTCATTGCAAACGTTTTACGGTCCTGGATAGAAATTTTCCTGTAAGCGACGTGGGGCTGTTTGAGGCCATTGCTGCTGCTGCTGCAGGTTCCGGAGAGGGGCAGCTGTGGCAGCAATGGACTTTCCATGGAGCATTGGCACTCTAGGCAGCTGCCTAGTTTACCTAAAGGTTGCAACGGCCCTCTTTACACATTTAGATTGCTTGCACATAGTGCCAAGACTGCTGCCAGAAGGTCAGAGGTGCCATTTTGAACTGGGTTCCCAAGGGATAGCAATGACTGGGGATCGCTCCTGTCCTCGACTAAACACCAGGGCAAGGTTACCAGAGGTCCTGAACAGTCCCCTTTTTTCCTAAGATCCTATAGAAACATAGAAACATGATGATTATAGCCACATCCTGTCCCTGATTTCAGTGGGGACAGAGGCAAATGACGTTGCTTTTTCTTCATCCCCCTCCTCCTTCCCTCTCTAATGCAGTCTTCTTGAACCTCGAGGGAGAAGATGTCAAATTAACTTCTTTTTTTAAAAAAAGAGGAGGAATTTTAGAAATATAGGGCCCGATTTTCAACTGGGTGGTGCTATGTGCCATGTTGACGCATTGCCTGCCCCTCTTCCACCTAATCCAGATTTTCAATGCCGGGGTTATATGCGGTGCCGGCATTAAAAATCCGTGTTTCACCGCACACCCCGGAAGACACAGGAACTAGCCGGGTAGCACCGATTTTTGATGCTACCCACTTAGCCCCTGTGCCTGAAAGACAGGGGAGGAGTGAAAACCCCTGTCCTTACCCAGCCAACTCAGACCTGCCCTGGTATCCCAGATTTGTTCTCCAAACATCTGGTCACCCTACACTAGGGAGACCCCTGGAAAGAGCTCGGATGGTCTGAGAGTGGAAAGAGAATTATGATTATTGTCAGAGGGGATTTGTTGCATAACTTGATCCCCTCACCAGCCACTTTAGCAAATAGTGGGCCTGACTTGGGGCCTGCTGTTTCATTGCTGCAACCAGGAACCCTCGATGTGCCTAGCTACAGCAACACTAATGTAGGAGCTTTGGAAACTCTTTTTTTCTACCATTTCTTAGTAAAATTAGTGCTCCTGCTGCATATGCATGCAAATAAACTTGTATACTTGCACATCCTTATATATATTTTAGAAGAGGCGCTGCATCCACCAGTGTGTTGTAAAATACAGGCAAAACCTGAACATGTCCTTCGATGTCTTATGCAAAATGGGATTTATCGGTTGTATAGTTTAATGGAATGTTGTCCATATACATATTCCTAGGTATTAATGGAATAATTTGGAGAATGTGGATCTTGCACTGACTTGGCTTTATGCTTACTCCAGCAGGGAGAGACAGAACACCCTGATGTGGCTCTACCTGTTAGCGTTTGTGGGGCTCTACATACTGTACCGCTGGTACCGGGACAGACAGACGCTCCAGAACCTCACAGATAAATATGTGTTCATCACTGGCTGTGATTCGGGCTTCGGAAACCTGTTGGCCCAGCAGCTGGATAAACGGGGTCTGCGAGTGCTGGCGGCTTGCCTGACGCAGCAAGGGGCGGAGAAACTGAAGGAAGCCACGTCCCAGAGACTGCAAACGATAATCCTGGATGTCGCCGACAGTCAGAGTGTCGCCGCTTCCGCTGATTGGGTGAAACAGCAAGTGGGAGACAGAGGTAATGGATACTACCCTGAAAATGGTAGAGACAGGTTAGACATTTAGGGATAGGGTTGCCAACTAGCCGGTTTTCAGCTGGCCTGGTTGGTTTTTAGATGGTCAGGCTGGCTGCCAGCAGACCTTTAAAACCGGCAATAGAAAAGCAGGTATGTTTGTTCCCAGTGAGATTGCCACCATCTCCTTCACTGTTGTTGAAATTCTATTTCTTCTCTCTCTACTGCCTGCAGTGTGACTGAAACATTCCTGGACGTGTGGAAGTGGCAAAAGAGAGAGAAAGAGCATAGCCATCAAGCCCGCATGCTCCACTAAAGCTCTGTCAGTCCTGCCCTCCTCCAATGAACACTTCCTGTTTCTGAGGGGTTGGGTGGTGCGTGCAAGTTTGATAACCCCATCTGTTTTCTGACCTAGATGCTGTTTACAAAGTTATCCTCGTTAGGGGGTCATTTTCTAAAGCTTAGTTAGTAAGCATGCTTGTATGTATTGCACACTAGTTTATAATTGGTGTTAATATACGTGTACACAGGCTATAATGCAGCAGATCCTAGGAAGGAGGTATAACTTGGGCATGGACTGGCCTTGCACTGGGTTGGACGTGTACGTTGCTTATATTATAAAAACATAGGGGTATGTTTACTAAACTGCGTTAGTGCAATTCGCGTTAGGAGCCGCGTTAGTGGAAGGAAAGCCAAAAAAGGACATGGGCAGTACATCGTAACCGATAACGTGAAGTTGCGCACAGTATTACGCACCGCGCAGCAACGATCACTACAGCGCGCGCAAGCTTAAGACAGCACGCAGACACCCAACTACAGAAACAGAGCTGTAGCACAATGGTTACTACACAGACTGATAGTACAAGGGTCATGGGTTCGATTCCCCAGTGTGCCTAATGAAGAAGGCCAGCTGAGGTGTCATGTGTAACCCTTTGAAGGCCTACTATAATATTTTAATCCACATTCTGCAGCCGGGTAATGTTTGCACATGTCAGGAAAATTGTACCCGTCGTATCCAATTTGTTCCAATAGTGACGTCTCCTCTGGCATGGTCATGTATTATATACCATTTGATAGGAATATATAGGCAGAGGTTTGGATCCCGAAAGTACTGGGCTTGGCCTGGAAAGGGTTAAGTAGTGGGCTGTGAGGAAGGTTACTTGTACCTGAATAGTGCTGCCAGCAAACACACCCTCACAGTGGCGTAACCTAAGGTGCCACATAAGGCACCCTAGAGGGCACTCCATAGGGCACATTATAAAGTGCGCTGTCTGCCAAGGCACCCTATAATGTCCCCTATAGGACACCATATAAGGCACCTTATAAGGCGCTTTATAGGGCGCCTTATGAGCCACCCTAAGGGGACAGTACCCTGAGGGTGGTCCCGCTGGCAGAACTAATATACAATAAAAACAGACAATGGCTAAGACAGCCCTATTGATGAACCCCACTGTGGGTTTTGGACCCATGACCTCTGGCTCTACAGGCAGTGAAGTAACCAGTGGGCTAGAGCTGCTAACAAACAACTGGCTGGCTACAGGAGGACTGCACGGCACCACACCCACATTCTGCTGTGGTTACCAGGATAGGGATAACCCACCCATACCCATGATGCACTGCACATGCAAATCAGCAGTCGAGAGATGGGCACAAGAGCGGGTATGCACCCCCACAGCACCTCGGCCCTATAGGGGGGACAGACCATGTGTGGCACTACCACAGAGTAGCCACAGACAGTCACAATGTGCGGGTACAGTGCTCACCCTGAGGTTGAGGTGGGGTGCCCAGCACTAGGTCCACAGCACCTTTCATGGCTGAAACACGCCATGCTGCAGGTCCCCATCAGTGTATGATAGGTAGTTCCGTCAGACTCTGCTCTAGGTAATGTGCATGTTTATGGTGTCTGTGCTCTGTAGGGTAAAATGTAGGTGTTTTGGACATGTTTACGTCATCTGCAATAAAGGTTCTGTCTGTATTAGCAGTGGTTAAAATATGGGAACTGGGTTGGCAGGAACCACAGCTGGGACTTGAACTTGTGACCTTTTGCTTTTGAACACACTGGCTGTGTGCACTGCACCACCGTGTTGCCGTTGAGACAGGGCATTCCCTGGTGATACCATGACTGTTCGTCAGACAGGGCCTGTCTGTTTCAATGCATGGCACCCACCTACACAGGGCTAGGCCATGGTCTGCTCTGGGCAGCTGCCACTGCCCCCTCCACCACCAGTACCCCTCTGCCACCATGCTGACATGCCCTTCTGCTGGTGGTGCTGGTGGTGCGCAGTCTCAGGCCATCCAGTGTGCAGTTAGGCGGCTGCCTATCGTGCGGGTTCTGGGGTAGGGGTGCCTGCATAGCTGTCCACACTTCCCCCCAGCACCGCCTGCCAATGTTCCGTGCCATTGGGGGTACCTGCTGGGTACTATCCCCTGTGACACCGTGGGAAGCACACTCGTGCCCATGTTTGGCCCTCAGCAGTTGCTGTCTGGCTGCTCTACTGTTTCAGCATTCCTATGGGCCAGCTAGGCATCACCCTAGTCCACACTGTGGCCCAGCTGCACCACAGGATGTGCCGCCTACAGCCCTCTGTGTCCCCTTTTCCAGCATCTGTCCAGTTGCCCGTTCCGACATGCCCGCCCTGCTGTTGTGCAACATGTGCACGCCATAGGAAACCTTTTCCAATGGAGAGGAAAACCCTGCTCAGCGCAATTTCACTGTGGGCTCATTCACCTTGTATGGGGACGGATCATAGACCCTTCCAAAACTCATATCTTTTTTTTGGTGCTTTCTTGGGAGTGTTTTTTGATGTTTCCCATTGATATCACTATTGCCCAGCTTCGTTATTTTTTTTTTTACATTTTCTTCTGTTCATTTTCACTGTTTATTTGCCCTTTTGTTCCGTGCACATGTATCACACTTATCAATTTTTGTAGGTTTCCCTGGTTTTGCTGTACATTGCTTTCCCTTTAAATCAGCTCTAATGCCAGGGTTTCACTCGCGTTAGTTTTCAGCCCCGGATTTCACAGCGATAGTGTGCGGGGAGCCTCTCCCCTCCCACTCTCCGCCCATTGACCCCCTCTCTCCGCCCCTGGGGAGCCTGCCTCCTCCCTCCGGGAGCCTTTCTCCACCCTCAGCACTCATTTGTGCCACTGCGCGCGTTATCGAGCGCTAAGGTACCTGTGCACCTGATAAAGCGCCATTATTGCGCGATAAGGTACCTTATCGCGCGATAATGTCACAGAGCGCGCACATTAAGATGGTTTAGTAAACATACCCCTAAGGATTTGTGTTGGGCCCGCTGCTTTTTAACATATTCATTAATGACCTGGAAATGGGAATAACAAGTGAGGTGATCAAATTTGCAGATGACACAAAATATTCAAAGTTGTTAAAATACAAGAGGATTGTGAAAAATTACAATAGGAAATTGAAAAATTGTGACTGGGCATCCATATGGCAGATGAAATTTAATGTGGACAAGTGCAAAGTTCTGTACTTAGGGAATAACAACCCAAACTATGGTTACATGATGCTATGTTCCACATTAGGAATCACCACCCAGGAAAAGGATTTAGGCGTCATCATGGAGGATAGGTTGAAACCCTCTGTCCAGTGTGCAGCAGCAGCCAAGAAAGCAAATAGAAAGCTAGGAATCATAAGGAAAGGAATGGGGAATTCAACATCAAAAAGTTTAAAATTCTGCATGCTTTATTAGTACATTTTTGCACAGAATTCCCCAAGCTTAACTCCTCCTCTAGACCTGAATGTTCTCCACTCTTTTTCCTACTTAACTCTTTTGCTCCAATCACAGTTCTGTTCCCCCTGTTATCGCTCCCTCTAGCTTCTAATCCCAAGCCACCGCTGACCAACCAGCAGCCCATTCCCAGCCCCTGCAACCCCCCAACTCATCAGCAGCCCTTCTTCTGCCCCCAGTCACCCCACAAAACACCATCAGCCCATCTCCAGCCCCAGCAACCCCTCTGATTTACAAACAGCCCATCTCCAGTCTCCATCAAACTCCCTGTTTCACCAGCAGCCCATCTCCTGCCCTCAGCAACTCTCCCCACTTACCAGCAACCCTTTCTCCAGCCACCAGCATCCCCCCTGCTCATCAGCAGCCCTCCTCGTTCACCAGAACCCCCCCCCCCCCAACTCATCAGCAGCCCGATTGCAGCAACACAGCTGTGGGAGCACGTCTGTTTGCACCCACAGCTGTGCTAGAGTCTGATGATGGCATGTTTTCAAAGGTACACAAGAAGTGTACCTTTCAAAATGCGCTGGCATTAGACTGTAGCACAGCTGCAGGAGCAAACAGATGTACTCCCATGGCCGTGATGCTGCTAACAATGAGGTAGGATCAGGCACTCTTACAGCTTGTGTGCCTGATCCTGCTTCACTGGCTGGCTGGTCAAATGCAGAATTCTGCGCAGGTGGGGAATTCTGTGCAAATTCTGCATTGCGCACTTGAGCGGAATTCCACCAGGAGTAGATATTATAATGCCTCTGTATCGTTCCATGGTGCCACCACACCTTGAATATTGTGTGCAATTCTGGTCACCATATCTTAAAAAGGATATAGCAAAATTAGAAAAGGTACAGAGAAGAGAAACAAAAATGGTAAAGGGAATGGAAGGAAAGGCTTAAAAGGGTAGGGCTCTTCAGCCTGGAAAAAAGACAGTTGAGGGGAGATGTGATAGAGGTCTATAAAATAATGAATAGAGTGGAACGGGTAGACATACATCAGTTTTTAAGCCTTCAAAAAGTAGAAAGATTAGAGGACATGCAATGAAGCCACAATGTAACCCATTTAAGACTAATAAGAGAAAATATTTTTTTTCACTCAACGTGTAATCAAACTCTAGAATTTGTTATCAGTGGATGTAGTAAAAGCTGTTAGTGTAGCTGTTTCAAAAAAGGTTCGGACAAGCTCTTGAAAGAAAAGTCTATAAACCATTATTAAAGAGGGCCGGGGAAATCCACTGCTTACCCCAAGATAAGCAATGTGGAATCTGTGTGCGTTTTTGGAAACCTGACAGGCAGGGGCAGCCCAAGGGGGGTGCGGGACCATGTGCGGAGACTCGGTGCGGGGCCTCATTTGCATAAATATTTGCATAATGTTACCATACACTAACTTTTAGTAAACATGCCTCTTAATGAGTGTATGGATAAAGAAAGACTAAAAGATTTCTACATTACTATAATCCAGTGCTAAACGCCAGGCACATTAGGAACTACTACAAACACTGCCCATTTAGAACCCATAGCAAACCTGCCGTATCATAACAGCACTACCAGGACTCACAAAGCACCATACTCTACCTATCAAAAGGCAACACTGCAAATATTAAACCAATACATGACTTAGTGGGGAAAGAGAACAAGTGGCAATGTCAAATAGGAATTACATAAACAGAACACCTCAGCTCAGTCACACATGCAGAACATAGACCATCACCAAACAAGGAATCACAGTTTAGAAACAGGAAGACAATAATTAATCTGGGAACCCCAAAAGCCAAACTTGGAATGTACAACAACACTGTAGAAATAAAACTATAAATTAATTTCCTCTTGTACTAAACAAAGCACAGACATTAATGATGCACATTTCCCAGAGCTGACATATTCCAGTTAATAAATTCAAAATAAAGAGATATTTTCTACCTTTTGTGCATTTTTTTTCAGTTGCAATTGCTCTAGCCACTTTCTTCTGGTTTCTTTGTGTCTTCTGCTAACTCTCCATCGTCTGCTGTCCATTTGTCCTTTCTTCTCTCTTCTAGTTTTTTTCCATTCTCTCTCTACATCAGCTTTAACATACTAATCATTCTCCTTTTGCTCTTTCCTCATTCCTATTTCATCCACTCAAATTTTACCCCTCCATCCTCAATCCCCACTTACTCTCCCATTACCTGGCCAATTGTAGATTTTTCTTCCCTCCCACACAAAATATTTTTCCCCTCTCCATTTCACTCTCCCAGCCCCATCCCATTCTAATCCTCCCCCAACATCAGCTCCCTTCTAGTTCCAGCCCCACCCAGCATCCACTTCCTTCTAGTCCCCGCATCAGCCCATTTCCAGTCCTATCCTAACCCCACCATCAGCCCCTTTCCAGTCCTAGCTCCCCCATCCATTTCCAGTCCTATCCGAGTCCCTCCATCAACTCATTTCTAATCCCAGCCCCCCTCAGCCCATTTCTAGTCCTTTCCTAGCCCCACCATCAGCCCATGTCAAATCCTAGCTCCCCTCCATTCAGCCCATTTCCAATCCAACCCCCCATGAGCCTACTTCCAGTTCTAGCCCCTCCATGAGTCCATTTCAATCCAAGCCCCCACCACAGCCCATTTCCAATCTTAGCACCCCCACCCAACAGCCCATTTTCAGTCCTATCCTAGCTCCTCCATCAGCCCATTTCCGGTCCTAGCCCCCCCAACTCAGTCCATTTCCAGTCCTAGCTCCCTCCCTTCACAGCCCATTTCCATTCCAAGCCCCCTCCCCATCAGCTATTTGCAGTTCAAGCCCGCCTTCCACTCAGCCAATTTCCATTCCAAGCCCCCGTCCCCATCAGCTATTTGCAGTTGAAGCCCCCCTTCCACTCAGCCCATTTCCAGTCCTAGCAACCCCCCCCCAGCCCATTACCAGTCCTAAGCCCCTATCAGCCCACTTCCAGTCCTAACCCCCATCACCCCATTTTCAGTCTTAGCCCCCCCCATAGCCAATTACCAGTCCTAACCCCCCCCCCCATCAGCCCATTTCCAGTCTTAGCCCCCCCCATAGCCCATTACCAGTCCTATCCCCCCATCAGCCCTTTTCCAGTCTTAGCCCCCCCATAGCCGATTACCAGTCCTACCCCCCCATCACCCCATTTTCAGTCTTAGCCCCCCCCCCCATCGCCCATTACCAGTCCTAACCCCCTCATCAGCCCATAGCCAGAAATGCCTGTTTCCCATCAGCCCCGGTGGGCTTAACAGAGTCGCGAGAGGGAAACTCTCCCTTCGCGGCACTGAAAGCCGGCACGGAGAGGGACTGATGCTGGGAGTGCTCTGCCGGGCAGGCGGGGGGCCCCTGCGGGACATTTGATTCTGCTGCTGCTGTGGCGGCAGCAGCAGCAACAGCAGCCAGTTGTTTGTTTGTTTTTTAAAATTTACCGAGGTCTTTAAATGCAGAATGTTGTTTGCGTGGGGCCCCCTGAAACGCGGGGCCTGTGCAAACAACATTCTTGCTCAATGGATGGGCCGGCCCTGCTGACAGGTACTTATGATCTGGATTAGCCACTGTTGGATACAGGATAGTGGGCTTGATTGACCCTTGGTCTGACCCAATATGGCATATCTTATGTTCTTACTCACACAGACATATACATACACTCTCACAATGACATTCATAGAAGCATCACATTCACAAGACACACACACACACGGTCAGTGCTAATACAAACAGACTGGTATGTGGGCACGCGCACGCACGCAGACACAGAGGGGTTGGAAAAAATTCCAGAAATTATGTGCTGCATGCCTTCCCCACTTGTTAAGGTTTTAAAAAGAACCACTAACATTTTAAATTTGATATGAGTCTTGAGTGGTAAACAGTGCAAGGACATCAGAGCATGCATAACATGTCCCCATTATGGGGTGCCAGATATCAGCCAAGCTACTGAATTCTGAGTTAATTGCATAGCGTATATCACAGTTCTTGGTAAACCTGCATAAAGACCATTACAGTAATCAGCACCGGGGAGGATTGTTTGATACCTACCCTGGCAAAATCATCCCTATGTAAAAACAAATGCAGCACTTGTAACTTATAATAAACTTGCTGCACAATAGACATATCTTGTGACTTTATGCTCTATCTGGAGTCCAAAATGACATCCAAATACTTTAAGTCCCATTTTAGAAAGGCCGTTTATGTGGTTGCAAGTATGTGTAAGTGAAAATGTCCGCAAATTATGTACATTTTAGAAGAGAGGTTGTAGACGTGTAAGGCCAATGTAAAATCGACATAACACCACCTCTCAAACTGGAGGTGAGTTTTCAATCATAGAACAAAGTACAGGAACGCACGGAGGTGGAGGCCTACATGCTGCGGGTAGGGTTGCCAACTTTTTCACCGAGAAAAACCCGACACCTGTGGCTTGCCATTCCCCACCCATTCTCCACCCCTAGTCCCACCCCTGCTGCACCCCAGCCCCACCCACAAAAATTACCGAGGATAAGTGTAGGCTAACTCCCTTGGTCAGATAATAATTAAACTGGGAACCCCAAAAGCCAAACATGAAATGTACAACACTGGAGAAATAAAACTATAAAGTAATTTCCTCTTGCACTAAACAAAAACGCAAAGATGTTAGCAATGCACACTTCCCAGACCAGACATATTCTAGTTAATAAATTCAAAATAAAAAGTATTTTTCTACCTTCTGTTTGGGCATTTTATTTTTCAGTTGCAATTGCTCCAGTCACTTTCTTCTGGTTTCTTCTGTCTTCTGCGAGCTATCCATTTGTCCTTTCTTCTCTTTTAGATGTTTTCCATTCTCTCTCTATATCTGCTTTAAAATACTGATCGTTTCCCTTTTGCTCTTTCCCCCATTTCTTTCCTTATTCCTTTATCATCCACTCAAATTTCACCCTTCCATTCTCAATCCCCTCTTACTCTCCCAATACCCGGCCCATCGTAGACTTTTCTTCCACACAAAATATCTTTTCCCCTCTCCATTCTCATTCCCCATCCCCATCCCCTTCTAGTCCTCCCCCAAAATCAGCTCCCTTATAGTTCTAGACCCACCCAGCATCCACTCCCTTCTAGTCCCATTCTCCCATGCCGCCACATCAGCCCATTTGCAGTCCTAATCTATCCCATCACCCATTTGCAGTCCAAGCTCCCCCCATCAGCCCATTTCTAGTCCTATTCCAGCTCCTCATCAGCCCATTTCCAGTCCTAGCCCCACATATGCTCTTTTCCAGTTCCATTCCAGCCCCCCATCAGCCAATTTCCACTACAAGCTCCCCCATCAGCCAATTTCCAATCCTAGCCCCCTCGTCAGCCCACTTACAGTCCTATTCCAGCCCCCATCAGCCCATTTCCAGTTCTATTCCAGCTCTTCATCAGCCCATTTCCAGTGCTAGCCTTCCCATCACAGGCCATTTCCAGTCCTAGCCCCCCCCCCCATCACAGCCTCTTTCCAGTCCTAGCCCCCCCCCACCATCACAGCTTATTTCCAGTCCTAGGCACCCCCACCATCACAGCCCATTTGCAGTCCTAGTCCCCCCCCACCATCACAGCCCATTTGCAGTCCTAGCCCCCCATCACAGCCCATTTCCAGTCCAAGTCCCCCCCAACCATCACAGCCGATTTGCAGTCCTAGCCCCCCTAATCACAGCCTATTTCCATTCCATGTTCCCCCTCCCCCCACCATAGCCCAATTCCAGTCCAGCCCCCCCCCCATAGCCCAATTCCATTGCAGCCCCCGCCATAGCCCATTTCCAGTCCAGGTCCCCTCCCATAGCCCAATTCCAGTCCAGCCCCCCCCCCCATAGCCCATTTCCAGTCCAGGTTTCCCCCCCCCCCCAAAGCCCAATTCCAGTTTAGGTTCCCCACCAATAGCCCATTTCCAGTCCAGATACACCCCCAAAGCCCAATTCCAGTCCAGATCCCCCCATAGCCTATTTCCAGTCCAGGTTCCACCCCCCCCCCCCAAATCCCAATTACAGTTTTGGTTCCCCACCAATAGCCCATTTCCAGTTCAGTTACACCCCCCATAGCCCAATTCCAGTCCAGATCCCCCCCATAGCCTATTTCCAGTCCAGGTTCCACCTCCCCCCCCCCCATAGCCCAATTCCAGCCTAGGTCCCCCCCCATAGCCCATTTCCAGTCCAGGTTACCCCCCCCATTGCCCAATTACTGTCCCGTCCCCCACAATAGCCTTTTTCCAGTCCAGGTCCCCCCCCCCCCCCCCCCATAGCCCATTTCCAGTCCAGGTACACCCCATCACAGCCCATCCAGTCCTTGGCCTCCCCTCCCCCTCCATCAAAGTCCATTTGTAGTCCTAGCCTCCCCCCCCCCCCCGACTAGCCCCGTAGCTGTGTGAGGTGCTTCAGAGGGAGCCGGGGAAGCCCGTGCGAGGCCTCGATTCCCTCTGTACAACCGCCAGCGTGAAGATCTTTTTCCTTCACGCTGGTGGTTGTTTCTGTGAAGCCGCGAATGCTGGGAAAGATTAAAGGGCATTGCCTTTAACCTTGCCCAGCAATCGTGGCTTCACATTAACAGCCGCCAGCATGAAGGAAAAAGATCTTCATGCTGGCGGTTGTACAGAGGGAGCCGGGGCCTCGCGCGGGCTTCCCTGGCTCCCTCCCCCGTGGACTTTGGGAGTTGGGAGAAAAGCCGTTTTTTTGCTCTGGCCGCTCCTGATCTTGCGGCCAGAGCAAAAAAACAGCTTTTCAAGGGCCGGTTTTACATCTCTGCCAGCAGCCGGCCTGGCCATGGAAAAACCGGCCAGGCCGGCTGAATACTGGCCGGTTGGCAACCCCTAGCTGCGGGAGATGCCATATTACAAACATCCACGTGGGAAACATAGATGGAGGAAATTCATCATTGTACTGAAGTAAGTGGCAGCATTTCACAAAGCGCACGTGAAGATGTCGGCACTAAGACGTGCAGCTTTGCCGTTCTTCAAGCCTGGAAGTGCAGTCACCCTTAATCCAGTGTTTCCCAACCCAGTCCTACGGGGCACACCGGCCAGTCAGGTTTTCGGGATATCCCTAATGACTATGCATGAGATATATATGCATTAGAGATATCCTGCCAACCTGACTGGTTTGTGGCCCTCCAGGGCTGGATTTGGAGACCCCTGCCTTACACCTCTGTCATTTAAGATTGTGAGTGGGCAAGGTGCAGATGTCCTAGACATCGAAAGGGTATATAGAATGTGACACATTCCTCCTCGATTCTCACCACCACCAAAATATTGTCTATTAGACAACTTTTTGGTGGTGGTGAGAATCGAGGATCACATTCTATATACCCTTTCGATGTCTAGGACATCTGCACCTTGCCCACTCACAATCTTAAATCCAGCCCTGGAGGGCCACAAACCAGTCAGGTTGGCAGGATATCTCTAATGCATATATATCTCATGCATAGTCATTAGGGATATCCCGAAAACCTGACTGGTCGGTGTGCCCCGTAGGACTGGGTTGGGAAACACTGTCACAGGACTCCATCTTGACTTCATTTCAAGTGGAAGAGGGGGGTCGTATATCCCCTTTAATCCTTCCTGTAAAGGGTTGACCAAAAGAAACACCTTAGAGAAACCTATTTGTGCTCACACACACACACACAACACAAATAAACCCTTTGCCTGACCATACAGATCAATGAAATGTCCATCCACGTCCATAACCTCAGGCCTGATTCAATCCTTTTCCTTATTTGTACATTTCATGAAAATTTCCATAAAAAAGGCCTTTTCTGACAGTATAACTATCTGCATTTTGGAATAATTAATTTTCAAACCATATTAGCTTAACCACCTAGCTCACACCTTGTCCAGTACAGATTCAAGGGGAGGGCTTACAATCTAAGCTTGTACCTGCAGCTCTACTCACAGAAAGGGAGGAGGTGAGCTGGGGGAAATTCCTGTGCTGTACAAATTTAGTTTCTGAGGTTGATGGGATATGAAAGATAAGCAAAGTCCCCCCCTCCCCCCCAAAAAAAACCCCAATGCATTTCTCTAGGAAAAGCAGTTCCAACAGTTGCAGCATACGAACACTGATTCACAGTAACATAAAGGATATTAACGAAAAACAATCCTTTTTCAAAGAAGGGGGCGCTGTAAAACTAAAGGGTATACGATGAAGTTGCAAGGTGGTAAACTTAAAAGCAACATCAGGAAATACTTTTTCACTGAAAGGGTGGTGGATGCTTGGAATGCTCTCCCGTGGAAGTGGTGGGGGCAAATACAGTGACGGAATTCAAAATGACATGGGACAGACACAGTGGATCGCTTTATAGCAACAGGATAAAATCAAAATAAACTATCTCTTATACTTCAACAAACAGGGGTGCACCCCTAAACAAAGGAATAGAGGGAAATGGCCTGAACAGAGTGGTAGACACAACCACTCTAGCTACCTTACTGGGCAGACCAGATGGATCATACTGGTCTTTATCTACTGTCATATACTATGCTGTGACTTGCTGAAGGTGATAAGGAGCATTAGTAGGATTTGAACCCTGGTCTTTCTAGCTTAATACTGCTGTCTTAACCACTAGGCTAGTCCAATACTTGAGTGACAGTGTTAAGAACATCTGCCAACTTAGCTAATGTAGAAACTAGATCTAATTTAAATGGTAGGTACAACATGATGCATCTGCATAGACCAGTGGTTCTCAATCCTGTCCTCTGGGACCCCTAATCCAGTTGGGTTTTCAAGGTATCCACAATGAATATGCATGAGATAGATCCGCATACAATGAAAGCAATGCATGCAGATCTATCTCATGCATATTCACTGTGGATATCTTGAAAACCTTACTGGCCTGAGGGTCCTAGAGGACTGGGTTGAGAACCACTGGCATAGACCCTAAATTCTACCCCATTTCAATCAATACACCACACAAAGGCTGCGCATATAAAATAAGTTGCAGATAAGATGGAACCCCGAGGTACTCCCTTGTGGATTTCAAC
The DNA here is from genome assembly GCA_033557465.1 of Ichthyophis bannanicus. Lineage (NCBI taxonomy): Eukaryota > Metazoa > Chordata > Amphibia > Gymnophiona > Ichthyophiidae > Ichthyophis > Ichthyophis bannanicus. The sequence goes on from CM066033.1 coordinate 675,110,381, forward strand.
CCAGCCTTTGCTCTCAGAACCAACCTGCATGCTAAAATAGCTTCTTACCAATTATATATAGTCCCCCCGAAACCAAAAACATGCAATTGTTGAAACCAAATGTCATGCAGCACATAGTCAAAGGTGGAAGATGTCTAAAACACAGCTATTACAGCCTTGATAGGTTCCACTAACATAAGCTAATGATCAAATGTAGATAGCAATAAAGTTTCAGTGCTATAATCTGCTCTGAAAACAAATTGCAGCAGATGAAATACACGAGTCTGACCAATAGAGTCTTTCTGTTGTTGATGGACAAGTGCCTTGAAGACCTGAGCCATAAATGTTAAACAGGAAATCAGGCAATGACAGCGTTGCTACCTGGCTTCAAACCTGGTGTGACAATAGGATGCTAATTTGGCGCCATTTGATATCAGAAACAAGCACCCGGAGTCCGCCAGGGCTGTTAGGAGAAAAAATGCAAATTTCCAATCCAGATGAGGTATCTGTCTCACATGGGGAAGCACATGAAGTATGTACTATCATGGACACCTGCCCTCAAGCAGGAGTAATGTCTGCACCTTCAATCTAGGTGTGATATCTGTAGTATTTGTGTTAGTATTTTATAGGCTCCTACAAGGCTCCTACAAATCTTTTATAAAATAGTTTTAAAATAGGCGCCTTCTTCATCTCCAAATCTAAGAGCTCTGTTATAAAATCACCCAAGGACTCTATAAGGAAAAGGCAGCACTGTAAATATTGCAGAGAGCCCTCGAACAAGCCAGATTACTACACATTCTTAAATAGAAATTACACGCTAACAGAATATCAGAGTTACCGAGTTACCCGGTTCCAGGAGGGGCCAATCCTGGATTTCTGACCATCTCATTCTGGCACATTATGGGATCTGGAGCATTGATATCAATGGGTAAAATCAGGGACTACATATTCCATACTGCATTGCAAGGCAAATTTAAAACCATCACTGGCAAAAAATCTGCAACTGGGTAACTTGGCAACTCTGGAATACCAGCCTTACTGTAGCTGCACATGCAGAACACAGATGAACCTTCACCAAATAAAAAATAAGTAACCAAAACGTGAAAAGAGAAATTTATACACAAAAGTGAAACTGGAACTTCAAAAAGCCAGACCCTGCAAACATTGCAACGCAACAGCAGAAAAACTGAAAGAGATGCATTCCCCCTGTACTGCACAAAAGAAAAGATAGCAGATGTCAGGACTGGTATTAGGAAGAATGTAACCAGGGTAAGAACATAAGATCATAAGATATGCTATACTGGGTCAGACCAAGGTCCATCAAGCCCAGTATCCTGTTTCCAACAGTGGCCAATCTAGGTCATACGTACCTAGCAGTTTCCCCAAAAGACACATGTTCCACAATGCTTGTATTGGGTCAAGCATTGATATCCTGGGTCCCTTCTTAATAATGGTTTATGGACCTTTCCTCCAGGAACTTGTCAAAATCTTTTTTAAACCCAGCTACACTAACAGCGTTTACTACATCCTCCAGTAACAAATTCCAAAGTTTGATTACACGTTGAGTGAAAAAATTATTTTCTTTTATTAGTCTTAAATAGTTTACCATGTAGCTTCATTGCATGTCCCCTAGTCTTTCTATATTCTGATAACGTAAACAATCGATCTACGTTTACCCGTTCCACTCCGTTCATTAATTTATAGACGTCTATCATTTAAAGCTATCTATTTATAGACGTCTATCATTTAAAGACGTCTACTTCATTTAAAGCTTCGCGCCATCGGGCGCAGGTCCTTTCAAGCTCCCGCTACCACCAGCAGCTCTCCCCTTCCCGGGGATCGAGCAACCAGCAGTGGGAGGGGCCTCCGGAGCAGCGCTGCCCAATCGGGGCAGCTCTTCACTTCATTTAAAGCTTCGCGCCATCGGGCGCAGGTCCTTTCAAGCCCCCGCTACCACCAGTAGCTCTCCCCTTCCCGGGGATCGAGCAACTAGCAGCGGGAGGGGCCTCCGGAGCAGCGCTGCCCAATCGGGGCAGCTCTTCACTTCATTTAAAGCTTCGCGCCATCGGGCGCAAGTCCTTTCAAGCCCCAGCTACCACCAGCAGCTCTCCCCTTCCCGGGGATCGAGCAACCAGCAGCGGGAGGGGCCTCCGGAGCAGCGCTGCCCAATCGGGGCAGCTCTTCACTTCATTTAAAGCTTCGCGCCATCGGGCGCAGGTCCTTTCAAGCCCCCGCTACCCCCAGCAGCTCTCCCCTTCCCGGGGATCGAGCAACCAGCAGCGGGAGGGGCCTCCGGAGCAGCGCTGCCCAATCGGGGCAGCTCTTCACTTCATTTAAAGCTTCACGCCATCGGGCGCGCCCGCGCCTGGTGGGCCCACACCTGAGGGCCTCGCCAGAGGGCCCTTTGGCATGGCCCTTAGGCGGGGCACGACAGGAGATCCAAAATAATCCAGAAATCCATATACAAGTCTCCTTTTACCAGGCGGTGGCCATCCTCCAGCAAGAAGACATCACGCTATAAGGACCTGAACCAACAACTCTCAACATTCAATTGATCTCTCACGCTTTTTCGCAAGTATAATCTAACATACTTCAATGTTACATAATTACCACACTAATGGCTGAGATTCACTAGTAATATCCTCCCTTGTTTTGTTGACAGTAGCCATATTGCAATCTCTACTATACTGTCGTCAGTAGCCATACTGATACATAATTTTGTGGTTGCCAGTAGCTTCACTATTGTAATTTACTGTTGCCAGTAGCCTCACTATTGTAATTATCTGTTGCCAGTAGCCTCACTACTGTAATTAACTGTTGCCAGTAGCCATACTGTTGTCAGTAGAGCTAGTTCCTATATAGCTGCTTCTATTGTTGCCCCCTTTACACCACAAGCACATCTTCAACAGAACCTACCTGAACCAACTCTCCATCATGCCTGGCATGTGCATTTCCAACATGTCTAGTGCTCTTCTATACACCATCTTCATCACCATTCTCATCCACTTTTCCGAAGCACTTTTGCTTGACTTCAATCCCATACCTATACTGCATGGAACAAGCAGAAAATACTACTGCAATCATCATCAACATCCACCATATGTCTACCATAAGAGGCAGTCTCACCTACTCTACGTTACCTTAGACCTATCTACCACCACAAAAATCAATAAAACAGAACCCAAATGTGACCTGAGGTGCGCGCTTGTTAACGCACGCTCTATTCGCAACAAATGGCCTATCATAACAGATTTAATATCTACCCGAAACTTAGATATATTATTGGTCACCGAGTCTTGGTTATCAGATTCAGACTCAGTGATAGTAAATCAAATGACTCCACCAAACTTCTCCATCTATAGGTGTAACAGAGAGAACAGAAGAGGCGGTGGTGTATTCATCCTCGCTAAATCCTCCTTACAATACCGAGTAAGTCTTGCTAGGAGCACTCAATGTCTCGACACATTAACCATATCCAATAAGAATAACTCCATTAATCTTATCTACTCATCTCCAAATGCGCGCCCTGAGGACATCTCAGATGTAATTAGTCTTGCAAGTAACCCTGACAACCCCAACAATTCAAATTGGCTGTTAGGCGATTTTAACCTCGCATCCTTGCCACCTGCCTCTGCCAACGCCTTACTTGACGCCATGGAAAATCTCGACTACAAGCAAATTGTTGACACCCAGACGCACCAACATGGCAACATCCTCGACCTCATATTTGTCCCTCCTGCAGTAACAGGCCATAATAGTCAGCTTGACCTCACCATCACCCCGGTCCCTTGGTCAGATCATAGCCTGATAACCTTCCAGATACTTTCAAGTTCGAATCCGCCAAATCTAACAAAAAATGCACCTCCACCGCATCATAGACGCTTTAAATCACTGGATATCAAAGTGTTCAACGCACAAGCTCTACCTAAGTTGTCAATTTCAACGACCGACGTCAATAAAATGGTCGACAACTGGAATGATACACTCCAACAACATGCACAACTACCTACAACTCACAATGCGATTGCTCCTAACAAGGACCCTAGCATAAGGCATAACGCCCCCTGATTCTCTCCAGATATTCGAACATCGCTGCTTCAACTGAGAAGACTAGAAAGAAAGTGGAGACGCTCTCATGAAATCATCATCCACGATGAATACATGGCACACCTCAAAAGTCACCATGAACTAATGTGGTCAAAAAGGAAGGAACATCATTCAAAATTACTTAGTCGTTCACTAAACAAACCCCGCGAGCTATTCAACTTAGTTAAATCACTATCCAAGGAGCCTTCACCGCAGCAGCAAGAATGTATCCATCCCCAACAGTATGCGGATTACATCCAATCCAAACTAACCAGAACAATTTCGGATTCATCACAAGCATCCCCTCAATTCAAGCAGTCTCAAGCACCACTCCTCAGTATCTCACCTCCATCATCCAAAACCATTAAAGAACTAATTGCCAACTTGAATACAACTACCGCAGCCAACAACCCATGCCCAGCACACTGGATCAAATCAATGCACTCGGAGCTTAGTCCATATATTGCCAAAATTGCAAACCTCTCCTACTCCACTGGAACTTTCCCTGTTGCTCTCAAGCAGACTTCAATACGTCCCCTATTAAAGAACAACCAGATCGACCCTAAGAAGGAAGAATCATACCATCCAATCTCCAGCATCCCGCTTCTTGCCAAAATTCTGGAGAAAGAGACACAATGCCAAATTCAGCAATATATTGACACATCTTCCCCTCTAGATCCGTGCCAACATGAATTTAGGGAAATGCATGGAGTCGAGACTCTCATGACCTCATTAATCAATTCGCTCATCTGTGGGATCAATAACATAAGATCTGGTGTCGCAATGATTTTCCTCGATATATCTGCTGCATTTGATTCGGTAGACCATAAGATTCTACTATCGCGACTCTACGAAAAGGGCATACAAGGTCTAGCATGGAACTGGTGTAAGTCATACCTCGAAGATTGCTGGCAACATGTTCGCATCAACTCCAAAACATCAGAACCATTCCTCCAAACGCAAGGGGTTCCACAAGGCTCCTCTCTATCGGTGCTCCTCTTCAATATATATATGCAGCCAATTTGCCAAATCACCAAATCATTTAATGTTTCCTGCCTCATTTACGCTGACGACGTGCTTATTTACACACCCATTGATATAACGAGTCCAAATTACACCAACTTAACCAACTGTTTCAATGCAATAGCAGATTGGCTTTTAGATCAAAACATGCGAATCAACTTCAAAAAGACTGAAGTTTTAATTGTCACAAGAAACAAGCTATTCTCCCCCCCTGCATTCCTCAAGGTACGGGACGCTGAGCTCCCAATCAAGAATACAATCCGTTACCTAGGTGTGATCCTTGATCAACGACTTGATTTTACCTCTCACATAAAAAGCACGGTAAAAACTATTTACTTCAAGATAAAAACATTACGCCACCTAAGACCCATGCTAGAATACAACGACTTCCGCTCAATATTCCAAGCAATAGTCACTCCACACTTTAACTATGTGAATATTGTATTACATGGTCTTCCAAAGAACACCATTAACCCCCTGCAACTAGCAATGAATGCTGCGGCCCGTATCCTAGTTGGAGCATCAAAGAGAGATCATATCACGCCAATCCTTAGGGACCTTCACTGGCTCCCTGTAGAATGTAGAATAAGTTACAAAGCTCTCCTCATCACATTCAAGGCCTTAAATAATCTATCACCAGCAACGACTTCAGACCTCATCAGTCTACCTCCCAAGACAAGATCCAGGAGACCACTCACTGAAAATACCCTAGTCATTCCCAGTGAATCCACAAATTGGTCCCAATCAACAATCAACAGAGCATTCAAATCTTATGCGCCTAGAGGCTGGAATAAACTTCATCCAGATATCAGAGCAATACGAGACATGAAGCAGTTCAGGAAGGCCATCAAGCACTACCTATTCACTGAGCACTTCCAGCCACCGTAATGCTATTATAATATGTCATAAGACAGATTCATATGCATAACCACTCCATAAGACACACCTTCTAGAACTAAAAATTTTGATGTAATTTCTCCGTTCATTAAAATCTCGCTGCTAGTTGAATTTATGTAAATAGTTTATTCGTTATTGTAGATAGTTACCCTTGTTACCCAAGTTTATTGCCCTGTTATATGTAACTCATACGTGTTTTCAATTGTACTGAGATGTTTTGTTCCATGTAAACCGCGCTGATGCTAAAGAGCGCGGTATATAAGAAACTTTAAATAAATAAATAAAATAAATACTTCACTTCAGAAGGGGACAGGGCCGATGACAGAAGCATGCTGGAATCAGGACCCTGCACTTTTGCTTGGTTTTTTTTTTAAGCTGCCGCTGCTGCTGCTGTCATCAGCTGGATGGGGGGAGAGGCCAGGGGATGATTGATGCTGCTGTGCCACAAACCTGGGAAAACCAGTGGCAGCAGCGACGGCAGTAGGGTTCCCTCACAAAAAAAACCCCAGCTTTTGCATGGCTGGTTTAAACTCTGCTGGCAGCCAACTTGACCATATTAGAACCAGCCAGACTGTCTGATAACCGGCCAGTTGGCAATCCTATCTGTTCTCCAACAGTCACAGAGCCTGCTCCAAGATCCTGCGACTGACTCCTGTAGCGTCTCCAACTTTCAGGCACTCCCAGTTTGACTCTTCTCCGACTGTGGCATCCAAATGCCCTTCTGCTGCTCTGGCCTCTCCATACCTGCAGCTCTGCTCTCCGTCTCCTTTCAAGCAGCAATTCTCTCCATAGCAGGGGAGATTACACTGCAGCTGACAGATGCCGCAGGCCTCCCTGCGCTTCACTAGCCTCCCCTTCTCCAGGAATGGCCTTATCAATTGCAGCACCCAATTTGGAAAGTTTTGGTGAAGCCTCCTGGACTAAAGATTAACACATTGCATTAAAAATCAAAACAATGCCTATAATTATTAGCTTATACTTTGGCATAAAACGTGTTAAAGCAAAACTTTACTTATAAAGAAATCTTTCTTGCTTTCTGCAAACTCTTTCAAAATCCAGTAGCTCTCTCAGCTCTTGCAGGGCCCCCTGTGGGCACGGGTTGGGGCCCCCAGTAGGTCAAATAGGTCCAATTGACCTAAGGCCAGCCCTTCTCTTCTCCTACTAATAGCTTGCCTTACCTGAGGCCTCTCTTGGTTCCATGACTTTAGGGACAGTGCACAACAATTGTAGCAACGGTGCCTCCAGTATTGCAGAAATTCCAAGGTCAGCTCAATGACGCTACTCACTTCAGGCAGTTAGAGCTGCATTGGTTCTCCTGGTCTCCACCCTGTGGAATTCTCCAGGCCTGGGCCTCTTTTTCTAGCTATCACCGTCTCTTCCCAATCTCCATGCTGCAGGCTTGCAGCACAGACAGGTCACAGAACACAAGTATCGGCCAGGGCCCCACTCTGTAGACCCTGAACATTTCCGATTCAGGCCAAGACACACAAAAACTGCCTTCCCATTTCAGGGAGTGACCAAAAACGCTACAGGGTAAAGAGAGACAGTTATTTATTTATTTATTTATTTATTTATTTATAGCTGGTTCTATTTATTTGCTTATTTATTTATCTAGCAGGTGGCAGGTTTCTTTCCTTTCAAAAAGTTGGCAACCCTAAGAACAGAGCTGCTCTTAAAGGGGCAACAACAGTCAAAAGTAACAGCCTTTGGAAGAGTTCCTCTGCCCTGATCTGCACATCGTAACTAAACCCTGGAATCTGCCACCACCTCAGACACCTGAGGCCTCATAGAATGTCCTCAAGGGGCCTCAGTCAGACTGGATGAGGACTGCAGAAGGAGAAAACCCTGAAAATCAATGAAGCTACTAGATCACAGGAGCAGGATGGAGCCAAAGAAACAAGAGCAGAGCTGGGGATGGTCTGGATGTCAGACCTAGGGCTCCTGCAGTAACCCAGCAAGGCCCCAGTTGCGCTAGAAAGAGCGCACGAGCCTCACAACAGCGAGATTGTAGTTATTTATTTTTTCTATATCACTTTATCCATGAGTCAAAGTGATTTACAGATAACAAGTCACATGTGATTTTTACACAGAACCATTTTTTAACATTAATTGATTTAAAAGAGAATATATTACTAACCAAGAACACATTTCTGATTAGCTGTTAGAAGTAAGGCTGTGAGCCCTAGAAAGATGTCTGGGTAGCATCTCAGGTGACTTCTCTGTTTATTTTTGCCCATAAAGATAGATACATTTTTTCTTTGTTGTCAATTGTTGTTTGTGTTTTATTTCTGAACCCCGGGAATGAAGAAAATTCCTAGAAACCTGAAGGACATTTCTTTTACCTTACTGTATATTAGAGGATTTTCCCCCTCTGCTGGTCAATATTGAGAGGACAGGTTGGAAAGGCTTATATTAGGTGTTCCCTGTGTCTGATAGCTCTGATGGTGATCACTGAATGGCAGGTTTAGGAGTGAATTTTAGAAACCATTTACCTTATAAATAGTAGATTAGTATGTGTAAAGTGGCTTATACATCTAAGAAGTGATTTGTAGAAAAGGAGCTATCTATATGTATTGACGGCAGCAGCAGGCAGAGCTTTCAAGGAGGTAGGTGTGTCCTAGGCAGCCCATCGCAGTACACTTGTATTGCCCCAATGGCAAAGATACCTCAGAACTTCACAAGTTTGCAATAACAAAGCAAAGTGCCGTTCTCGCCTATTTGGACTATGGAAATTTTCTGTTCCTGAGCTATTTATAGAAGCAGATGAAACGTCGGCAGCTCTGTCAAAATACCGCAGCTCGCCTTATTTACGGCGTATCTAGACATACCCCAGTGACTCCATTGTTTTGAGAATTGCATTGGCTTGGGGTCTTGAATCAGGTTAAATTTAAAAGAGATTGAATCTATTCTGTCCTTCTTGTGCTTTCACAAAACTTTAAAATGCTGGTCGTTCAATAACTAACAATTTTGTGTTTTTTATGAACTTTTTCATTTTTTTCTTTGTTAACCACACTGAACTACTGTGTCTGGGAGTTTTGTGGTATATAAGTATGTGTTAGATTAGATTAGATTAGAATCATGCATACCTTGCATTTGGAGCTGGGGCTTGGAGGACTGCGGGGGGAGAGGGGGGAATTGTACTTGTCTCTCTGACATTCAAAACCACCTCCCTAAGGACAAAGTTAGTTTTACAGGATGGCTCCCTAATCAGCTCATCTTAGATATGTCGATTTACAAAATGAATTGATTTATTTGCAGTACTTATGTACTGCAGATCTGTTTCATACTCCACGGTTTCCAAAAAACATAAGAAATAATAACACATGGGTGCCCGAATTGGACGTGTGCTAAGGTGCTCTCCCTACCTATATTCAGTTTTCTTTGGCAATTTCCTTCTGATGGCTCCTAAGAGGAAAGAGAAACAAGGCAAGAAGAAACATCAGTAGCATCAATTGGTCTTGAGTGCTCCTATTACCCTGCCACGTCCTTACAACTTTCCACAAGCCCGGAGCTTGAGCGTCCTCCGGAGGAGCTGGGTGTGTCTCTCAGCTCGGGCGGGCAGTCTCCCCCATCGCAGCCCAGACAAAGTCCAGCCCAACTTCTTGATGTTTTGGAATCCCTGCAGTTGAGCAGGGTCACAGAAGTTGGTATTCAGGGTTCAGTAGACGAGTACCGGAAGGATAGAAGTGCGCCCAGAGGATTGGAGGTAGTCAACCTCAATATGTTGGATGGTAACCCGAGCCCAGTGGCCCCGGTGTCAGGTGTTTCCTGGAAAGCTTTGGCTCTGCTTGCCAAGTCCTTGCCTGGCATGGTTCCCGTTGGTGTAGGGGAGTCGCTGGCCAAGAAGATTGGAGTTGACGATGTTTGGGAATGTTACGGAAGATCGAGGTCTCTGTGAGTACAAATACTGTTCAAACATCTGACTTTTCCTTGCAAGCTGTGGCCAAGTTAGAAGAGCACAAAGAAGGTCTGGGTGCTATGGATAGGCGAGTTGGCTCCGTGGAAGCTCAAATGTCATCTATTCAGTCAGCAGTGGGAAGTTTTGGGAAAGACAGTTTGTCATTGCATTATAAGATGGAGATGGAAGAGAATACTAATTGATTTAAGAATATGCTTGGCAAGATAGAAGGTCAGCACAAAAGAGGAAGCCCAGCAATGAGATGGATCGATACAATAACAGCAGCTATGGGTACCAGTCTGTCAACAATGAGCCACCTGACTGAAGACCAAACACAATTTAGGACAACTATCCAGAGGGTCTCCATGAGTCGACACCGACTCAATGGCACTTAACAACAATAGCAACAACAACAATATACTTCTACTAAACTTTCCTAAGGTCAGTCTGTTGTCTGCCATGGAGTTATGGTGAATGCACCTAAGGGATGTATTAAAGATCGGTAATCCAGAGGAGATACAGCTGACCCAAATATCTTATTGCCGTCCAGAAAGAAGTTGGAGTCGTCGGAGGAGAGTGGTACAGACTCTTTGGTGTCAGTGGACAATTTGGACCTCTTGGCCTTTTTGAAGTCCTCAATGGACAATATAACTATACGGGCCTCTCTTGTAGTGGTTTTAGGGTCAGATTCTGATAAATCTAAGCTATTTAAATTGTATTTCCAATGGCGAGATGTTTCTGTCTGTGGCCAAAGAATACCCTAGATTCTGGCTGGGGGGGGGGGGGGGCGGATCTTTTTATTTAAGATTCCCCTGCAAATGCCTGGTGCAGTATCGGGATAACACATTTACTTTTTTTGATCCCACTCAACGTGTGGCTTTTCTTTCTGATAAGAATGTTGTCTGATTTTATGTTACCTTGTTCTTTCCAACGAGGGTTTATTGAGAGGGCAATATAATGTTTTTTGTGTGGGCGAGATCGAACTTGTATTTGTTTCTTTTTTGCCATGAATAATGGCCTTTTGTTTTGATTTCTTTGAGATTCCTCCCCATTTTGGGTTTTCTCACCAGTGGTCTATAGTGTGAATAGGGGTATTATTTTGTACTGCTGATGCATTTTTTTGTTTTCGTTTAAATATGTTTGCTGTACCCTGACCACTTGTTACTTTAATTAATGTGTATTGTAATTTGAAAAATTGTCTAGATATATAAAAAAAAGAAATAATACACATTTCAAACTAAACAATAAAATAGAATAACAATAAAGCATAAAATAATCAACAATAATCAATTACAGATTACATAAAACAAAGTTAAAATGATTTCACATAAAACGGATCTTACTGATTCATCCTAATTCCTTCAAGCATCTGCCACTTACATATGTGAGTTGTGCAATTATGTTTTAAAAGTATATGCAGCACAACTTACACATACAAACCATGCTAGTGATGCTGCCTCTTTTTTCTGAACATGTGAAGTCCATGAACTAGCTTCTTCCATAACACTTGCAGCCAAATATATTTATTTCTCTGGCAGACTGTGGGAGCTATTTTAGAAGCATCTCCAAATGTAAGTAGCAACATTTACACATATAGATTGAAATACACATGCAAGTGCGCTTTTAGAAGCCACTATTTACACTTTAACCATGTTTTGAGAAATCCACATTGATATAAAGAATCTCGATGTTAACATGTAAAGTTACCCCAGGACACAAATAAGTGCCTTTTCGAAGAGGCAGGTGTAAAGGCCAAGGTCTGCCCTCCCTTGAACACTGCCCCAGGACATCAATTTCCCCTAACATCCTCCAACACCCCTTCTAATATCTGATCGCCACATAACACTTCCATTGATATCCGATCCCCCCTACCAGGGACGGCCTGCCCACTTGGTGAACTAGGCACTTGCCTAGGGCAGAAGACCCTGGTAGGCAGCATGTCTAGCTGAACTTCCGTTTCAGCGCTGCAGTGGCCTTTAAAAGCTCATGTGCATGTGTGCAGTTATGACCATCTGCTCCTGCCCCCTCCAACTTTAATGCCCGAGATGGCACTGAAGTGGTTACTCAGTTGCTGCTTCAGTGCAAGGAGGGATTGCCATGCTGCCCCCCTTCCCCCAGGCGAGAGGATGGGTGCCAGGAAGGGGGTGTGACATGGCAAGCTGAGTGGCGCCACAGTCAGGGGGGAGGGGCAGCACAGAGAGGCTGCCTAGAGTGGCAGAAACCCTCATGCTGGCCCTGTCCTTTACCTGATCCCTCCATTGTTCTCCACCCCTTGGCATCATGAAACCCCTTGATGGCTCCCAGGCAGACCCCACCCTCCAATCTCCCTCCCCTAGCTCTTACCAGTGTCTCTGGTGACTAGTGGGAGCAGGAACAATCCCTAGTCATGCCTGCTCTTGCAAATCCTTGGTTCAAAATGGTACCCGTGAACCCTAGTGGTAATCTTGCAGTGTTACTGTTAGACATCATAGGCGCCATTTTGAACCCTAGCACCAAGGGATTGCTCCTGTTCCAACTAGACAGGAGATCCTCTTGTAAAATACAGTGGGAATTTTCCCATGTCCTGAGCTTAAGTCTTAATTGCTCTCTTCATGCTTTTCTAAAGTTTGTCTTTATATGTAATTTATAAAAGGTTCAGTGCTCACCAAGCCTTTCATAAAATATTGGTGTAATTTCTCAACAAATTTGCTTTTGTTTGCATGACCAAAGCCTGGTCTAGACATTTGCTTCATTAAGGAGTGTCTATGCTTGCTGACAGAGAGTGCTAGTGATTGGAAAAGGGACACAAGGAAGTTACAGATGTAGGACCTTGAGGTCTATCATCTCCCACCCAGCACTGAGGTAGAGACAGTGGTGCTTCAGCTTTTACTCAATGAGACACCCTGGGAACCCTCTCAGAAAAGACTCCAGGACTACATATAATTTTAACCATAAACAATAGCCAATATTTAGATGAAAAAATGTGGATCAACATTCCCACTGAAAAGGCCATTTTACCATAAAAACTGATTAGTGCCTACATAATTACTAATGGTTAGAGCACTGGCTTGGGAACCAAGAGATCAGGATTCAATTCCCTCTACCATGCCCTGTGGCCTTGTGCAAGTCACTTAACCCTTCATTGCCTCAGAAAAATCCCAGTTTTCAATATCCCTGTTTAATGTACATTACCAAGTTTAAGTTACAATGTAAACCGCTTTGGCTGAAATGATAAAGTGGTATAAAAAACAACAACCTGTTAATTACTTAAATAAATAAATAACTTCTAAGGGTTCTCTATTTTCTGTCTATGGGTAAAGAGCTTGATTTTAGTTCTCAAAGATTTTAACTTTCTCCAATTTGACTGTTATTCCTATTCATTGATGCTCAGAGTATGCCATTTTGATTTTCTAGAAAGTATCCTACAATTGAAAAAGATTTTTGGCATCTATACTTACACTATCTTTTCTGGATGCACTGATGGATGAGCACTGATACCATGTATGTGACACGAGCTAAGCTATATGACCACAGGAAAGGAAGAGCAAAAATGTAGTATTCACAGTTTTCCCTTTTCTCTGGTCTCCTTAGGACTCTGGGGCCTTGTGAACAATGCTGGGATTTTGCACCCAATTGCCCCTTGTGAGTGGCTGACCAAGGATGACTTCGTAAAAGTGCTGAACGTGAACCTGGTGGGGATGATAGATGTGACCCTCCGCTTGATCGCCCTCGTTAGAAAAGCCAAGGGTAGGATCATCAATGTTTCCAGCATAGCAGGAAGGATAACCCTCTGTGGAGGGGGTTACTGCATCTCCAAATACGGAGTAGAAGCTTTTTCTGACATGCTCAGGTAAATGACAGAGAAATGGATGTTGGGAACAGGCTTAACAATTAGGCAGATTTTGGTTGTCACTTATGGTGACAGCTTCTGACGGGCAAAAAAGAGCAGCAGCAGTTAAAGCAAAACACTAGGTCCTGAAGTCACAAAATCTCAAAGAACCATAAAGTCCAGATTAGCTCTTCATACTCTCTCAGCTCCTAGGAAAGCCACTCCCCCAACTTCTGCACCTACTCCTGACCCAGCTCAATTGGTCACCTTCTTCTCAGATAAGGTTCTTCAGCTGCGCGCTACATTTCCCACCTGCCCTCCTCCCCTACCTTCTGCTCTTCCCCCTGCACCACTTACACCTGGACCCTCTGCCCAGCTCTCTGAGACTCCAGCCCTTTCCCATAGCTGGTCCTCCTTCAACCTGTCTCATCAGCAGAATTGCATAAGGCTCTCTCCACTTCGCGCAAGACCACCTGTCCCCTCGACCCCATTCCATCTCACTGGCTGTCTGAGCCCTCTCTTACTCTTCTCCCGCTCATTCTAACCATGTTTAATTCTAGTCTATACTATGGTATCTTCCCCTCTGCCTGGAAGCGTGCTGTTGTCTGCCCACTTCCCAAGAAACCCTCTTTGGACCCCTCTATTCCTGTACATCCTGTCTCCAACCTCTCTTTCCTCTCAAAAGTCCTTCAGGAACTGTTTTTTACACAATTGTCATCACATATTACCTCTATTCACACTTTGCATCCCTGCCAATCTGGGTTTTGGGCAGGACACAGTACAGAGATGTTCTTGCTGCTCTCTTAAACGAACTACATATTTCTCACAACTGCAGTGGTATTTCTCTTGCTGTTTTCCTTGACCTTTCCTCGGCTTTCGATCTGGTTGACCATTCCACCCTTCTTTCACGTCTCTATGACTCAGGGATCCGGGGCACTGTCTGCACTGGTTCTGTTCTTTTCTCACTGTTTGATCCTTTTCTGTTCAAGCAAGGTCTAATACTACTGCTGATGTTCCCATTCTCTGTGGCGGCTCATAGGGCTCTGTTCTCTCCCTCATCATCTAGGAGTATTCAGTGTCATCTTATTATTATACTGATGATATAATTCTCCTCTATCACACTAGTTCCTTCACTCCCATCCTGTCCCAGCTTAATGCCTGCCTCTCCCATATCTCCTCTTGGCTCCCTACCAATTATTTGTACCTTGATTTATCCAAGTCTGGCGCAATTTCGTTCACCTTTGGTGCCCCCAACCCCCCCACAGTTCCTATGCTTGACTCCACTCCTGTCCCTATGGTTTCCTTTCTTTGCCACCTAGGTGTAACCCTTGATTCCTCTCTTTCCTTCCAAGACCATCTCTCGTCCCTTATTCGTCATTTCTTCTGTTCATTGCATCAAATCCGGGCCTTTTGATCATTCCTGTCATTTACCTCCCTAAGTACACTCCTCATCCCTAGTAATCTCTAGACTTGATTACTGTAACGTCATTCTAGTAGGCCTTCCCCAATATCAGCTGCAACACTTACAGCTCCTGCAAAATACCGCCGCCTGCATTATCACTCACGCCTCTCGTTCAGAGCACGTCACTCCTCATCCATCTCCATTGGCTTCCTCTGCACTTCAGAATCCAATACAAGCTCCTTACACTAGTTCGTAAAGCTCTTAACATCTCTACCTCTCAATATTTGGCAGATATTATTCATCTCCATACACCCCATCGACTGTTCCGTTCTCTTCATGTGAACCATCTGGTTCTGCCATCCCCATCTCAGGCCCACTTAGAGCGCACCCGTCTTTCCACTTTCTTTTCCCTCGGCCCTGCACTCTGGAACTCCCTACCCTCTACACTCCGCCTGGAACCCTCATACCGACGATTTAATTCACAACTCAAGACCCATCTGTTTCACTTGGCTTTCAATCTCTCTGACTCGGCACCACCTTGATTAACCAACTACTCTCCTTTCCCCCCTTTTCTTCCTCACTCTATCTCTGTCCCTTTCTCTCACCTGTCCTGTCATTATATGGCGTTCCTTTTCCTTTTCTGACTTTGCAGCATTTTTACATTGTAAACCACCCTGATGCAACTGCCTGGGTGATATATAAAATAATTGAAAAAAGATTAAGATAAAGCCTTAATTCTCCTCAGGGCCACCTCCACCTCACAGTCCCCCTTTTCAATCCCAATCCTTCCCTCAACTTCTGTTACCCTTTCTTCTTTTTCTAAAATCACTGAAGAGGAAACTGAAAATCTTCTCTCCTACTCCAAACTCACTACCTGCTCCTGATCCAATTCCTACCCGTCCACTAAGCTCTATCTCTTCCGTTTTCATCCCTTCTATCTGTCATATCCTTAATCTATCGCTTTCCCCAGCAACTGTTCCTGTGGAATTCAAATATACGGTGATTGCACTCTCCTCAAGAAACCTTCATTAGACCCTGTCTGTCCTTCCAGCTATTGGCCTATCTCTCTCCTCTCTTTGGCTTCAAATCTACTTGAATGAGTGGTTCACTGCCGCTGTCTTGATTTTCTTTCCCCTCGAGCCCTTCTGGATCCACTGCAATCTGGCTTTTGCCCTCTACATTCTACAAAAATGTTTCTTGCCAAAGTCTCCAGTGTCTTGTTCCTCACCAAATCCAAGGATCTTTATTCGATCCTCTTCTGTCTTGACCTTTCTGCTGCCTTTCACACCATTGATCACCACCTTCTCCTCGATAACTTCGTCCTTGCTTGGATTTAGGGGCTCTGTTCTGTCCTGGTTTTCTTCTTATTTCTCCCATCGCACTTCTAGTGTATGTTCTGGTGGATCCTCCTCTACTGCCATCTCGCTTTCAGTTGGGGTACCTCAGGGCTCTGTCTAGACACCGCTCCATTTCTCTCTCTACACTCATTCTCTTGGTGCACTTATTTTCCTCCCATGATTTTCAGAACCATCTTTACACTGATGACTCTCAGATCTACCTGTCAGCACCTAAAATCTCTCCAGGAATCCAGGCCAGGATCTCTGCCTACTTATCTGATATTACTGACTGGATGCCTCACCGCAATCTGAAACTGAACACGGCAAAAACTGAGCTCCTTATCTTTCCCCCTAATCCCACCTCCCCCTCCCCCTCCTCCCTTCTCTATTTCTGTGGATAACACTTCACTCCTCCCTGTTGCCTCAGTTCACAGCCTTGGGATAATCTTTGACTCTACTCTCTCTTTCTCTGCATACATTCAACAGATAACTGAAACCTGTCGCTTCTTTCTTTATAACATCAGCAAAATTCATCCCTTCCTTTCTACGCACACTACTAAGACCCTTATCCACTCACTAGTCACCTCCCATATAGACTATTGTAACCTGCTCCTTGCTGGTCTCCCTCTGAATCATCTCTATCCCCTTCAATCTGTTCAAAACTCAGCTGCATGCTTTATCTCCCACCAGTGATGCTATGTTCATGTAACCCTTCCTCAATTGCTTCACTGGCTCCCTATTTGTTTCCGCATCCATTTCAAACTTCTCCTCCTGACCTACAAGTGCATTCATTCTGCAGCTCCTCACTACCTTTCCTCTCTTATCTCTCCCTATATCCCTCCTCCGCTGCTCTGGCAGATCCCTTTTATCTGTGCCCTTCTCTGCTTCTGCCAACTCCAGACTTTGTTCATTTCACCTTGCTATTCCATATGCCTGGAACAAACTACCTGAGTCAGTATGTCAGGTTCCTACTCTAGCCCTAAAAATCAACCTTTTCAAGACTGCTTTTGGATTCTGATGCTCCTCACTATCTTGTTCAGCACTTATGTGTGTCTTACTGTAGTCTAGTCCCCAGTTTTGTGATGTTATTTATCTTGATTAGATTGTAAGCTCTGATGAACAGGGACCGTCTCTTACATCTACTGCATAAGTACAGCACCGCCTACACCTTGTAGCAGTACACAAAAGATAAATAGTAGTAGTACTAGTGGGGGTAATTTTATAATAGACTGCCTATAAAAAATGAAAAAAGAAAGCATGCCTATTTTATGAAGGCCACATATGCATGCAAGCAGGTTGTTTGGCCCAGTATTTTGGCCCAGTTCTTGAGATGGCAGTGAATCTTTGAGTTGAGGGTGAGGGGTGGTGCTTTGGATTTAAAGAAGTTGAGTAGATATGGGCATAAGGTACCTCAAATCCTTGCACTGGCACTGTCTGGGGGAGACTTGATTATTACAATGCAATATTCACCGGGCTACCTAAAATGTCCTTGAAAAATACTGCATCAAGGTTAATGGGAGGTTTGCGAGCAATGCATTCAGTCACTTGGCTTAGGATCTGCGTTGGTTACATAGGATGAACTAAAATCTTGGTCTTCACTCGCACTCCTCAAGGGCCACCAACAGGATGCATGAGAGAGGCTGCATTCATTATGTATATCCTGAAAACCCATCCTGCCGGTGGCTCTTGAGGACTGGAAGACCATGGCAATCTGATAATTTGAGGTACACCTCTGTTCTTCTTTACTCTTCTCCTCTTTCTTCTTCTAATTGATTCTTTCTCAGTTAAATTCTGAAAAAAAAAGAATTTAAAAAATGTTATGTATTTAGAAACCATCAACTCTACTTTTGTTCCACTGGTTAAAAGTAGGGGTCGATATTTACAAGGCACTTAGATGTGCTGAATGTCTAGGTGCCTGTTGTTGGCCATTCTTGGTGGTTTTAAATATCCTGCTCTATACATACTGTTGTGAGTTCAGTACGGAGGGTGGGTTTCGGACATTTCACGGTGGGGTTGCTGGAACACATAATTTAGATGTCTAGGTGCTGATTTTTAGCATCTAGACACCTGGATTGTGTTAATTTAAATGCCTCAAAATCAGGTCTAACCTGGAGGGCCTAGCCAAATGCATAGTCTAAACATAGAGGTGCCCATTTTCAGCGCCCAAACATTTTAAACTATGTGCACACTTTTTTGCATATCTGGGCATTGAAGCATTTATTTATTTAAACAATTTGGTATACTGCTATTCATCTTTTGTCTGCATTGAGGAGAACAGGGCAGTAAGACACCACACAAAAACATAACATCAGAAATCATTAAAACATACATGAGGTGGGGATGAGGAGCACAACAATTATTAGTCAGTGACTGTGAGCAGCCTGAGAGACACCAGGAATAGGTTTACATGAGATCAGTTTTTTTTGTACTTTTCGTATGAGCTCTCTTGACATAGCTCTTAGGGAAATGAGTTCCAAAGCTGTGGAGCTTGGTAACACTGGTCAACATTGAAATCGTTACTGACTTTAAAAGGCCCTAATCTGTAGTATCTTGGTGAGCTGAACACAAATATAACATTAAAAAAATGTTATTGGCTCTCGTTTTGAAGATATTGCATGTAGTTCATTTTTGACATTTCATCGTGTAAATTTCTCCAGTAGGACATCAACAACATCCCAAATAAGCCTTGAATGATGTAATATTGCATCACATTGCATAATACCAGCAGGCACACATCATCCAGAGTTGATTGCATCATTTTCTGATGCAATGCAATACTACTGCCAGACGGCTGCTGAAGCCATCTGAGGTCAGCAGTGTACTATACACAGTCGGAAAGGTTGAGCATTTAAAATGTTTCAGACTGTGTTCGAGACAGTTTAAGCTACTGTTACATGTAAATTTTATTAATCATATAATTTTAGCCATTTAGGTGCAATACAGAACAGTAATGCTGCGAAAGTGCATTAATACCATTGACAATTTCTGCTACATTTGTGGGGAAGTGACATTTGCCAACCAGAAGAAAAGTATCACCTTTCAACTGAAGAAGGCATATCATCTTTATTTCGGATGCAAGATTGGTGACCAAGACAAGCCTTAGGCCCCGCATATATGCTGCGCTACATGTACAACACAGCTTTCACAGTGGTTGAATTGCAAAAGACCATCAATGCCGTTTGCAGTCCCCATGGTGTGGAGAGAGCCAAGAAACCATATAAATGACTGTTACTTCTGCTTAGTTCCTCCTCTTTCCAGCGGAATAACGAAGCAAAAGAAGTCAAGCATAGTCTACCCAAACATTCCGTCTGCATTGAGACCAGTTCCACATGGTGAGGGACTTCCTATTCCAGAACCTCCATCAGAATATTCTCTTGATTCATCTGATGAGGACAAGGGTGAGCCGACCTGTTCTTCTCCTGGTTCGTCAGCATGCAGTGACCCAGATTTTCATTGGGATGCATTATCAACTCCACACAGAATACAACAGGAAGAACTAAATGACCTGGTTCGTGATTTGGACTTATCCAAGAACAAGGCAGAGTTGCTAGGATCAAGACTCCAACAATGGAATCTTCTAGAGGAAGATGTCAACATTACTTCATATCGAAAGCGCCACCAGCAGTTGGAGCCTTTCTTTAGAAAGGAAAGTAATCTGGTATTCTGTTCCGATATTGAAAGCCTCATGAATGCCTTAAAAATCACTCATGACCCACAAGACTGGAGACTATTTATAGACTCTTCAAAACGGAGTCTGAAGGCTGTGCTTTTGAACAATGGAAACCGTCTTCCATCTATTCCAGTAGCGCATGCCGTCCACATGAAAGAGACATACGATAACTTAAAGCATCTACTGACTTCCATTAACTATAACAAGTACAGTTGGCACCTCTGTGGTGACTTGAAGGTAGTTGCCCTTTTAATGGGACTGCAGCAGGGATATATAAAATACATGTGTTTCTTATGTGAGTGGGATAGCCGAGCAAGGGATTGGCACTACTTGCGGAAGGAATGGAATCGCAGACAAAATGTAACAGTTGGAGAGAAGAATATCCAGCACCCAGCTCTGGTTGAGGCTCACAAAATCCTGCTACCACCCCTTCACATCAAACTAGGTTTGATGAAAAACTTTGTGAAAGCCATGGACCGCACTTCTCCAGCTTTCTGATACCTGCATGAAAAACTCCCTCGACTCAGCGAAGCAAAGATTAAAGAGGGAGTTTTTGTGGGTCCTCAGATTTGAGAACTCTTCAAAAATGACTGGTTCAACAACTTGCTGCAGGGTGATGCGAAACAAGCATGGAATGCTTTTCGCCTAGTGTTAACAAACTTCCTCGGGAATATTAGGGCAGAAAACTACAAGGAACTAGTAGAAGACATGCTGATGCAGTATCAGAAACTTGGCTGCAATATGTCTCTAAAGATCCATTTCTTTGATTCCCATCTCAATTTCTTTCCTGACAACTGTGGTATGGTTAGTGATGAATAGGGCGAACGTTTTCACCATGATATCGCAACGATGGAGCAAAGATACCAGGGAAAATGGTCCACTACAATGCTGGCTGACTACTGCTGGACACTCCCCAGAGAAGTTCCCGAACAGCTGTACAAGAGACAGGCGAAAAAATCTAAGAAGTAGTCTATGACTTGGTTTTTTACAGGTATTAACCGAAGGTCTATTATATTTACTATTGACATGCATTTCGTGATGTAAACATTAATTCTTGTAGATTACAAAAATACTAGAGCCAACTTTGCAATTTCACTGTCATATTCGTGTTTAGCATATAAAAATGAATAAGAAATGACTATTTTTATTTCAGTAACATGATTTTTGTAAAAATTTGTTGACCAGTGAAATTGAATGCATGATTCTGAAAAAAGAGGATATCAAAGCCTTGCTTTGGAAGGCAACGATAGGTAGGTAGATTGCCTGTGAAGATCTTTTTGTTCTGCTTGGAACATCTTGTTCAGACATTTTAATTTGTGCCCTGGGTCATCCTATTGGAAATTGGCAACATAATGCCGAGGTTAATGTGATGGTCTTTGATTGTAAAAATCCTAGTTTTTGCGTTGATACCATAATGTGTATTATTTATTTAAAAACCATTTATATACCAACAAAACCATCTAATGCACTTTACATTACAAGCACATAACAAAAGCAGACAACAGATAAGCACATATAATGTATACAATAAAATCTCACATTAATGAAGAGAGAGCCTCTGCAAATAAAAAGTCTTGCAACATTTTCCTGAAAAGCTTCACATCGCGTTGCATTCTAAGCTCCAATGGCAGCTTATCCCAAAAGCATGGCGTCTCTAGGCAATCTGCTGCCTGAGGCGAGGGATGAAATGGTGCCCCCCTA
Organism: Ichthyophis bannanicus; assembly: GCA_033557465.1. Taxonomy (NCBI): domain Eukaryota; kingdom Metazoa; phylum Chordata; class Amphibia; order Gymnophiona; family Ichthyophiidae; genus Ichthyophis; species Ichthyophis bannanicus. The sequence goes on from CM066033.1 coordinate 675,132,182, forward strand.
TAGTATTGGGGGGGTCTTTTCTCAAAACTCCAGTCAGTGGCTGAACCAAACCAAAAAGCCGATTAGATAATATGGAGGAAATACAAGATGCTTGCACCCCAAAGAACTAAAAGAAAGAGCAAGATCCACAGCACGGTTTATAAAAATAAATTATCACTCATTTTTATTTTGTTGTTGTAAACTGTGTTATGGTTTTTGCTTTTTTTTTTTTAACATATATTTTGCATCCACAGAACCTACTTCCTCAATAATGGGTGCAGAGCAGAACTAGGACATTCACCCACAGAACTCAATATCTTAAAAAATACATCTGATTCTGATCATCTCACTAAAAACAACAAACATTCTCCAGTACCAGCTATATTGTGAATTAATACAAAACCCTACAATAAAGGGGTATGTTTACTAAACTGTCTTAACGTAGCAGCGGGGACATTATCGCGCGTTAACGTCACGTATCGCGCGTTAACGTCACGTATCGCGCGTTAACGTCACGTATCGCGCGTTAACGTCACGTATCGCGCGTTAACGTCACGTATCGCGCGTTAACGTCACGTATCGCGCGTTAACGTCACGTATCGCGCGATAACGTCTCCGGCGGCGGTGAGGTGTGCAGAGGGAGGAGAAAGGCACCCCAGAGGGTGGAGTAAGGCTCCCCAGGGGTGGAGAGAAGGGGTCAATGGGCGGAGAGTGGGTGGGGAGTGGATCCGTGCACATTAACGCCGTGAGAGAAAGCCCTGAAAATTAGCGCCAGTGAAAACTTCACACTAGGCACATTTTCAGGACAGAGAAACCATTTCAGTCAGCAATGTACAGCAAAGGCAGGGAAATCCAGAAAAGTGATAGTAGTTATACATGTGCAGGAACCAAAAAGGCAAATAAACATAGAAAATGACCAGAACCACATATGAAATCCCAATAACCAAGCTGGCCAATAGTGATATTAATGATAAACATAAGGCAACACTACTGACAAAGCGTAAAAAGGAAGATATCATGTTTGAAAGGGTCTATGCTCTGTCCCCCTACAAAGTGAATGATCCCACATTGAAATAGCTGTGATCAGGGTTGTTGTCGTTTATATTGGGCAGGTTGGTTAGGGCGTGCACATGTGCAGCAACAGCAGAGTGGACACGTAGGAAAGGGCAACTGTACTGATACTGTAAATGGGATACAGAGGGCTGCAGGCGGCACATGCTGTGGTCCAGCTGGGGCACAGTGCGGACTAGGCAGATGCCTAGGAGGCACATAGGACTGCTCGAAACTGTAAAGTAGCAAGGCAGCAACTGACGAGGGTCCAACATGGGCACAAGTGTGTGTCCCACAGTGTCACAGGGGATATTACCCAGCAGGTACCCCCAAGGGCACATAACATTGGCAGGCGGTGCCGGGGGGAAGCGCGCATGTCCATGTAGGCACCTCTACCTGACAACCCACACCATAGGCAGCTACCTACCGGCAAACTGAATGGCCTGGGACTGCACACCACCAGCATAAGGGCATATCAGCATGGTGGCGGAGGGGGCAGTGGCTTCTGCCCACACCAGACCATGGCCAAGCCCCATTTAGGTGGGTGCCTTGCACTGCAACAGACAAGGTCTGCCTGACGTACAGTCATGGTATCCCCAGGAAATGACCTGCCCCTTTGGCAACAGTTTGGTGCAGTACACACAGCCAGTGTGTTCAGGGGCAGAAGGTCACAGGTTCAAGTCCCAGCTGTGGCTCCTGCCATCTTTGTCCCCATATTTTACCCAGTTCTAAACTATGGTAATAAAGACAGAACCTTTATTGCAGATAGAATAAACATGCCTGAAACGCCTATATTTTACCCTACAGAGCACAGACACCATAAACATGTGCAATCCCTAGAGCAGAGTTGCCCAACTCCAGTCCTAGAGGGCCAAACACCATTCAGGTTTCATGCTGTCCCTAATAAATATGCCTGTGCTGTATTTGTATGCACCGCCCCCATTGTATGCAAATATACCTCATGCATATTCATTAGGGACAGCATGCAAACCTGAACAGTGTTTGGCCCACCAGGACCGGAGTTGGGAGCCTCTGCCCTAGAGCAGTGGCCAACAGGGGCACACACACCCACACCCACAGGCTCCACTATCCAAAGCCTCATGGAGAGTCAGGCTGTTGGGCCCTGCGCGGAGGAGCTTCTCCCAATACTGGCACCTGCATACCTTAGCAATGCCGTCCTAAACTTGGGAACACGTTCCACATATATCAAAAGGTTGCTATGATTAATCTCAGCTAACAAATCCTAAGTTAAACACGATTTGTTGATAGAGATTCATCATAGCAACCTTTCTGATATCTGTGGAGTGTGTTTCAGTTATTGCTTTGACAGTGTTTACCACCCTGGGGAGTGACACCAACAGTATTGCGTACCATAGCAATGCCCGCACTGTGCCCAGGACAGGTGAAGAGGCCAGGGCTGCCACAAACCTCCATATTTGCACAATGCTGGCATAGGTGTGGGAGTGTGTGTATGTCTATCCAGTGTGTTGTGGCTGCCCACACCTTACTGAGCCCACACTGTTTGCACTGTTTCCAGTGTTAGCCTTCCAATGTACATAACGAGGAGCAAGGTACTGTGGGTATGGCCTGGACAGGGTGGTCTTGGCAGGATGCATCTGCACAGAGTACAGGGCAATGGCTCGGACATTGTAGTGCCCGACCACCACCTGCATGGACAGGGTGGCCACAGCATGTCATGCTGGGAGGTCACTCTCACGCTGACTGAGCAGTGACCATGGCATGGCTAGGTTCCCCCATAGTGCTATGCAATATTTTTTTTCAAGTGATATTTATGGGTTCTCTTTTCTGGGCCCAATCACTGGCATACCAGCTTGGTGTGTGTGCTCACAGTTCCTCCAGGAATATGTACTAGCTAGCATACTGTCTGAAGTTAGCATGTGTATGGCTGGAATACCTTGCAGGATGGAGACTGACTGTGCTCTCTGCTGGTGAACGTCAGATAGTGGTGGGGGGCAGCTGAGCTTCTCTGGCGTTCTGCCTGTCTGCCATTGCCTTATGTGGTGGGTACAGATCTGCATCGACTGCCCTGTAGAGTGCCTGTTCCCCAGCAGAACTGGAGTTGATGGTCCCCTCTACTGCCACCATTGCAGAGAGGTAGAATGTGGATCTGTTGGTGGGAGATCCTGTCCCCCCACCCTGAGCCACCGAGGGTGGGTTGGGTGGTGCTACATAATCTGCTTTTGGGTCCAAACACCCCCCTTCACCTATAACATATGACCATGGCACCCACACAGGATATGCCTTATTCTGGGTGCATCATAGTCCACAAGGGCTAAATGCAACTGGGAAATACAGATGGACACAGGTGTGTCTGCAAGGACTATCTATCACACACTGGCACTGATGGGGACCTGCAGTACAGCCTATCTCAACTAACCCAGGTGCTGCGGACCTGGTGCAGGGTGCCCCACCTCACCCTCAGGGTGAGCACAGGACCCGCACAATGTCACGGTCTGTAGCTACTCTGTGCCAGTAACACACATGGTCGGTTCCCCCTACCAGGCCTTGGTGCTGTGGGGGTGCATACCCCATTATGTGATCAGCTGTAGACTGCTGATCTGCATGTGCAGTGCATCATGGGTACGGGTGGGTTTGCCCTATCCTGGTAACCACAGCAGACAGTTTGTGTGGTGACCTGCAGTCTTTCTGTAACACCCTCACACTGCTGTAGCCTAAGGTGCCTTATAGGCGCCCTGTAAGGCACCTTGTAAAGTGCCCTATACAGTGCCCTATAGGGCACATTATAGGGTGCCTTGGCAGACAGGGCACTTTATAATGTGACCTATGGGGCACCTTGGGTTACGGCACTGTGAGGGTGTTTTTACTGGCAGCACTGATTTTAATTAAAAGAAAATGCCTCAGACAGCCTTTTTAGATTACACCACTGCAGGATTGAACCCATGACCTCTACCTCCACAGTCATTGCAGTAACCAGTGGGCTACATCATTATAGCTGCCAGCACTGCGCTGGCATGTACTTAGGGTTAACGCGTGTTAACGTGCCATGGCGCCCACTATCGCGCGATACATATTCTTGCTACCTTAGGACTGGAACGCCCACTCCTTATATGGCATTCTTCACATTATCGCTGCAACTAGCACCGGTAACATTAGGACGGTTTAGTAAACATACCCCAAAGTCACTGAGGATCTATAGAGCAAATCGAGCATACCATGCCATATCAGCACCAACTTCCTAAACTCACATAAGGAGCCCATCCAAAAAAAGCATCGCTGTAAATACTACAGTGGGCCCTAGAACATCCAACACCTATTTGGAAAGCTGAACAATTCAGATTACTGCAGTGCAAATCCCTACATACAAACTCCATGTTAACAGAACACCTGGTCTTGGTTACACACTCAGAACACAGACCCTCATCAAAGTACAGAATAAGTGACCATAACCTAAAAATAAACATATGTAGACAAAAATTAAATTGCAACTCCAAGAAGCCAGATTCTGCATGCAATGCAATACCAGAGAAATAGGAAGAGATAGCTCCAAGTCCGAACATTAAATTGAAAATAAAATTCTCTTCTAATTTTGTTATCTGGCCTTTTATTCTCTGATCATGTAGGTCCCAATCTGAGGTTTCTGCTTTCCTCTATCTCCCAGTGCACCCTCCTGTCTACTTTCCCCCAGGGACAGCATGAGAGTGATGAAGGGCCATGTGCAGAGATTCACTGCAGCATCATTTGCATAAATTTAGTATACTTTATTTTAAAATATATATGCCACCCATCTAAAATCCTTGGTGGCTTCTAAACATACATATGCTATTAAGTAAAACAGATGTTACAATAAAACAAACATAGTAATAAAACATTACATTTGATTAATGAAAAGCCATTTACACAGGCCCCCCTCCCCCATCAAACCATTATAAGTATCTGCACATCATATTTATTTTGCTAGAACCGGATTATTGATAAGGAGAGAAGATATAAAATGAGAAACTAATCCTGGTAGCCATGAATTCAAAAGCTGGATTGGATTGTGATAGAGCTGGAAAAGTCCATAGCTCAGCAGCGGTGAAGCTATCAGGCTACTAAACAAAATTAAACTGAGACATTCCCTTAAAATTTGAAATTTCCATGAATCTGAACTGACAAAATATTTTAAATTTCAGTCTGGCAACATAAAGAACACAAAACTGGAAATCTCAAAAACAATACATATTCCAGTATCCCCCCACCCCAAACCAATACCCTAAAGTTAACCTCACCAAGAACCCAGAGCACAGGACCCATAGAGCAAATCAAAATATTCCATAACAGCTCTAACTTCCAAAACTCATACAACATGGAGCGTACCCAGAAAAGGTTAGCACCATAAATATTGCAGTGGGCCTTAGAACATCCATATTCCAATTCAGAAAACTAAACAAGCCAGATTACTACAGCTCCCTACATAGAAATGCCTTGCTAATAGAACATGTAGCCTCAGTCACACATATGCAGAACAGAGATAGATCTTCAACAAGTAGGGAATATATCAATACAAACTAAAAACAGACATATGTAATCAAAAAATACTTTTACCTATTATTTTTAGATTTACAGGATTTCTTTCCCAAAATTATACTTTACTGCAGAGTGATGCAACAGAAAGAACTCACACACAGGCATCTGCATTGTCGGTAAAAACTAACATAATGGCTCAGCACAAGCAGCATGATTGTAACTAATGCCACCTCAGTGAGTAGCCTTAGTTGCACCAGCAGCTGTTTTGCAATGCTGAAATGCAGTAACTACAGGAGGATGTAACTGCTTCCCACAGCTAGCCTACGGCCCTCCATTATCAAACTCTGGAATTTGTTACCAGAGGATGCAGTAAAAGCTGTTAGTGTATCTGGGTTTAAAAATGGTTTGGATAAGTTCCTGGAGAAAAGGTTCATGAACTATTATTAAAGAGGACCTGGAAAATTCACTGCTTGTCCCAAGACAAGCATTGTGGAACCTATGTGCCTTTTTGGGAATCTGCCAAGTACTTGTGACCTGGACTGGCCACCGTTGGAAAAAGGATACTGGGCTTGATGGACCTTAGTCTGACCCACTATGACATTTCTTATGTTCATTTGTTACCAGTGCAGAGCCTAGGAAACATGCTGCTAAATATGCCATATAAGAGGGGCTCAACAGCACCCATGCAGCATCTCCCATTTCCACAAAAGCAAGAGTGACTTGGCACCCCAACACAGCACTTCCTACCCTCTGAAAAACAAGAGGGACTTTGTGACCCCAACACAACACCTCCCACACCAACATTAACACCAAGAAGAGCTTAGCAATCCCAAAATAACTCCTGAAACTGCGCACTGGACAAGCATAATGTTAATGTAGATATATATTCCAAAACAAACAAAGGGAATGCAAGATTTATGAACTTAAACCCACCTGTACATAGCTTGTTGTAAATAGTTAGAAGTTGTACTTTTCAGTACCACTCTATGTAAATACTTAGAGGTTGCACCTCATTCACTCTGTTCTTTGTATAAGTTCACTAATACTGTTCCATGTAAAAGTTTGGTTTGTTATAATGTAAACCGCCCCTGATCTCTGAAAGGGGTGGTATAAAAATATGTTCAAATAAATAAATAAGGTGTTCACATACCAAGGAACTAAAAGAAAAAGTGAGAAGCACAGCACAGTTTATAATACCAAATTATAACTCATTTTATTCTGTTATAAACTGTGTTATGGTTCTCACTTTTTCTTTTTGAATATATATTCTACATCCTCAGAAACCTCTCCCTCGACAATGGCTAAAGAACAGAAGTAAGACATTTACCCACAGTACTCAATATATTTTTAAAAAATCTGATTCTGGTCATTTCACTAATGAACATTCTCCAGTACCAAACATATTGGGAACTAATATACAGCAAACCCTAGAAAAGTCTCCTAAGATCTAAAAGGCCAAAGCTACCATACCATAACAGCATAAACTTCCAAAACTCATACAAGGGGCCTATCCACAAAAAAGCAGCACTATCAATACTGCAGTGGGCCCTAGAACATCCATACACCTATTTGAAAAGCTGAACAAATTAGTACAGTACAGTATAGATTCCTATGTACAAACTCCATGTTAACAGAACACCTGGCCTCGGTCACACACTCAGAACACAGATCCTCACCAAGTACAGAATAAGTGACTATAACCTAAAGTAAAAATAAAAATATGTAGACAAAAAATAAACTGAAACCCCAAGAAGATAGACTCCGCATGCAGTGCAACATCAGATAAATAAGAGATGCAGTTCCCCATGCTGTCTAAAATATAAAGATAGCACAAAGTCCAATCACTAAATTGAAAATAAAATTAATTTTTCTCTCTTTGTTGTTTGACCATTTTATTCTCTGATCATGCAGGTCTCAAACTGAGGCTTCTGCTTTTCTGTCTTCTCTTAGCACTCTTTCTGTGGTCTATAGTCCATCTGCCATTTCTTGTCTCTTCTTTTTTCTTCACTTCCTTCCATCAGCCTATTTCCAGTCCCAGTAACCCTCCCCAGTATCAGCCCCCTTTCCATACCTCCCTCCCAGTACCTTCCAATGTCAACCACCTTGCATTTCCAGGACTGCCATTGGTATCCATTCCCTTCGAGTCCCCCTCCTTCCCCACTGTGCAGACCCATCTAGTCCGAATACCATCGCAGGTATCAGCTCACTTCCATTCCCAGTGGCACCCCCACTGTGTCCGCTGTCTTCCCATCACCTACCCTCTATCCATCCCCCTTCCAGTGCCATCCCCATGTGCCCCCTCCCTTCCAGCCTCCTCCCTATTACCCAGCCACCTACCAGTCCCATTCCCAAGTGGCAGCTCCCTCCAGTCCCACCCCCAGGTGTCAGCTCCATTCCCGTCTGCCTCTAGTACCATCCCCAGGTATCAACTCCCTTCCTGTCCCCACCTCCCCCCATGTCAGCTCCCTTCCTGCCCCCTTATCAGCTACCTTCCAGCCCCCACCTTCCCCCTCATGTCAGCTTCCTTCCTGCCCCCACCTTCCCCCCTTGTCATCTCCTTTCCAGCCCCACATCCCCCCTTGTCAGCTCCCCTCCAGCCCCTCCATCACCCCTCTTGCCAGTTCCCTTCCTACCCCATCCTCCTTCCATGTCAGTTCCCTTCCTGCCCCAACCTCCCTCCCATGTCAGCTCCCTTCCAGCCCCATACCGCCCCCCCCCCCCCCTTATTGGCTACCTTCATGAGAACATAAGAACATAAGATATGCCATATTGGGTCAGACCAAGGTCCATCAAACCCAGTATCCTGTTTCCAACAGTAGCCAATCTAGGTCACAAGTACCTAGCAGTTTCCCCAAAAGACAAAGGTTCCACAATGCTTGTATTGGGTGAAGCAGTGGATTTCCCGGGTCCCCTTTAATAATGGTTTATGGACCTTTCCTCCAGGAACTTCTCCAAACCTTTTTTACATAAGAACATAAGAACATAAGATATGCCATACTGGGTCAGACCAAGGTCCATCAAGCCCAGTATTCTGTTTCCAACAGTGGCCAATCTAGGTCATACGTACCTAGCAGTTTCCCCAAGGGACACAGGTTCCACAATGCTTGTATTGGTTCAAGGATTGATATCCTGGGTCCCTTCTTAATAATGGTTTATGGACCTTTCCTCCAGGAACTTGTCCAAACCTTTTTTAAACCCAGCTACACTAACAGCCTTTACTACATCCTCCGGTAACAAATTCCAGAGTTTGATTACACGTTGAGTGAAAAAATATTTTCTTTTATTAGTCTTAAATAGTTTACCCTGTAGCTTCATTGCATGTCCCCTAGTCTTTCTATATTCTGATAAGGTAAACAATCGATCTACGTTTACCCGTTCCACTCCGTTCATTAATTTATAGACTTCTATCATATCTCCCCTCAGCCGTCTCTTTTCCAGGTTAAAGAGCCCCAACCTTTTTAGCCTTTCTTCATAGGAGTAGCCTTCCATCCCCTTTACCATTTTGGTGGCTCTTCTCTGAACCTTTTCTAAAATTGCTATATCCTTTTTAAGATATGGCGACCAGAATTGCACACAATATTCAAGGTGCGGTCTCACCATGGAACGATATAGAGGCATTATAATATCTTTTGTTTTATTTTCCATTCCTTTCCTTATCATACCTAGCATTCTATTTGCTCTCTTGGCCGCCGCTGCACACTGGGCCGAGGGTTTTAACATGGTATCCACAAGGACGCCTAAATCTTTTTCTTGGGTGGTGGTTCCTAATGTGGAACCTTGCATCGTGTAACCATAGTTTGGGTTGTTCTTCCCTAGGTGCATAACCTTGCACTTCTCCACATTAAATTTCATCTGCCATTTTGATGCCCAGTCTTCCAATTTATCAAGATCCTCTTGCAATTTTCCACAATCCTCCTGGGTTTTAACAACTTTAAATAGTTTTGTGTCATCAGCAAATTTGATAACCTCACTCGTTATTCCACTTTCCAGGTCATTTATGAATATGTCAAAAAGCAGCGGACCCAGCACAGATCCCTGGGGTACACCACTATTCACCTTTCTCCATTGGGAAAATTGGCCATTTAGCCCTACCCTCTGCTTTCTATCTTTTAACCAGTTCCTGATCCACAGTAGTACACTGCCTCCTATCCCATGACTCTTTAGTTTTGCCAAAAGTCTCTCATGAGGGACCTTGTCAAAGGCTTTCTGAAAGTCCAGATACACAATATCAACCGACTCACCTTTGTCCACCTGTTTATTCACTCCTTCAAAAAAAACATAACAGATTAGTAAGACAAGATCTTCCTTGTCTAAAGCCATGTTGGCTGTCTCCCATTAGGTCATGACTATCTATATGCTGAGTAATTTTATTCTTTATGATGGTTTCTACCATTTTTCCCGGTACTGATGTCAGGCTCACCGGTCTGTAGTTTCCCGGATCACCCCTCGAACCCTTTTTAAAAATTGGTGTTACATTGGCGATCCTCCAATCCTCAGGTATTAGAGATGATTTTAATGATAGTTCACAGATTACTGATAGCAGGTCTGCAATCTCAAATTTCAGTTCTTTCAACACCCTTGGATGTATACCATCCGGCCCAGGTGATTTGCTACTCTTCAGTTTATCTAATAGTTGTAGGACATCTTCCCGATGTATCGATATTTCCTTCAATTCTTCCACACCTTTAAATACCACTTCAGTCGTGGGTAACATCCCTACATCTTCCTCAGTAAAGACCGAAGCAAAGAATTCATTCAGTCTCTCCGCTATCGCCTTGTCGCCTCTTAGTGCTCCTTTAACCCCTTTATCATCTAATGGACCAACTGACTCTCTCACGGGTTTTTTGCTATGAATGTACTTGAAAAGGTCTTTATTTCGCGTTTTTGCTTCCGCAGCAAGCTTCTTCTCAAATTCTCTCTTTGCCTGCCTTATCAATGCCTTGCATTTGACTTGCCAGTGCTTGTGCTGTTTCCAGGTTTCATCATTTGGCTCTTTTTTCCATTTCTTGAAAGATGCTTTTTTGGCAACAACAGCCTCTCTGACCTCAGCTTTAAACCATGCTGGCAATTTTTTGGACTTCCTTCCACTTTTCTTAAAGCGTGGAATACAGCTGGTCTGGGCTTCCAAGATAGTATTTTTCAACAACACCCAAGTTTGATGTACGTCTTTAACCTTTGCAACTGCTCCTTTTAGTTTTTTCTTAACTGTTTTCCTCATTCTATCATAGTCTCCCTTTCGAAAGTTAAAGGGTAGTACTGTGGATTTCCTTACTATCCCTCCTCCACTAATTAAATCAAAGGCGATCATGCTATGATCACTATTGCCAAGTGGCCCCAACACCCTTATCTCTTGCACTACATCTGGTGTTCCACTAAGGACTAGGTCTAATATTGCTTCCCCTCTGGTCGGTTCATGAACCAGCTGCTCCAAGAAGCAGTCATTTATTTCATCTAGGAACTTTATCTCCCTAGCATGTCCTGTTGTGACACTGACCCAGTCGATGCCGGGGTAATTGAAATCACCCATTATTATTACTGCACTGTAACTTTTGCTAGCTTCCTTGATTTCTTTGAGCATTTCATCATCCATTTGTTCATTCTGGCCAGGCGGACGATAGTACACCCCCACTGCCATCGCCTTCCCCTTTTTACATGGAATTTCAATCCATAGAGATTCTACAGCAAATTTTGTTTCTTGCAAAACTTTAATCCTTTCTGACTCAATGCCCTCTCTAACATAGAGCGCAACCCCTCCACCAATTTGATCAGCTCTATCATTTCGATATAGTTTGTACCCAGGTATCACAGTGTCCCACTGGTTGTCCTCCTTCCACCATGTCTCTGATATTCCAATCATATCTAACCTCTCGTTTAGTGCTATATATTCTAACTCTCCCATCTTGTTTTGTAGACTTCTAGCATTTGCATACAAGCATTTTAGAGACTGTATTTTATTCATATTAATTTGGCTATTGGTAGACATGGGTAATTTGGGATCTTTAAGTTCTGTCTGCTCCATACTCGAGGGCATTTGGGCTACTTTACTCTTTTTTGGAACCTCTCTGCTTTTTGTAGTATCCTTCAAGGATACATTCTTCCGAACCTTGCGCTCTTGGGCGACTGTCGGCTTTCCCCTATTATCTAGTTTAAAAGCTGCTCTATCTCCTTTTTAAAGGTTAATGCCAGCAGCCTGGTTCCATCCCGGTTAGGGTGAAGCCCATCCCTTCGGAAGAGCCCCTCCTTTCCCCAGAATGTTCCCCAGTTCCTAACAAATCCGAACCCCTCATCTCTGCACCATTGTCTCATCCACGCATTGAGACTCCGGAGCTCTGCCTGCCTATTGGGTCCTGCGCGTGGAACGGGAAGCATTTCGGAGAACGCTACCCTGGAAGTTCTGGATTTCAACTTCCTACCTAAAAGCCTAAATTTAGCTTCCAGAACCTCCCTACCACATTTTCCTATGTCATTGGTACCAACATGTACCAAGACAGCAGACTCCTCCCCAGCACTATCTAAGACCTTATCTAGGTGGCGTGTGAGGTCCGCTACCTTCGCACCAGGCAGGCATGTTACCAGGCGATCCTCACGTCCACCAGCCACCCAGCTATCTACATGCCTAATGATCGAATCACCAACTATAACTGCTGTCCTAACCCTTCCCGCATGGGCACTTGGCCCTGGAGAAACCTCCTCGGTGCGAGAGGGGTTTACATCACCTGGAGGACAGGTCCTAGTTACAGGATCACTTCCTGCCACACCAGGGTGATGCTCTCCTGTCACGTGACCTCTCTCCTCCATGGCAACAGGGATGCTGCCAGACTGGAGGTGGGACTTCAGGACTATATCCCTGTAGGTCTCGTCTATGTACCTCTCTGTCTGTCTTATGTTTTCCAAGTCTGCTACTCTAGCCTCTAGAGAACGGACTCGTTCCCTGAGAGCAGAGAGCTCCTTGCACCTAGTGCACACGTAAGACCTCTCACCAGCTGGGAGAGAAAATCATACATGTGACACTCAATGCAAAAGACTGGAAAGCCCACATCCCGCTGCTGGACTGCTGTCTGCATCTTAGTTTTAAGTTTGTGTTTAGATCTTTAAGTTCTATATGTACTAAAGGGTGCAATGGATATTTATACCACTAAAACTGTACCTAAGAAGTTTAATATACCTTGTTCACCTGAAGCTTAATTAATCTCAGGTCCTTGGTGTATGACTGATTTGGGTAATGAGCTTCACCTGAGAGCACCTCCTGTCTTTTAAGTTGTGCAAGTACCTATAAAGCTGTGATTTTCCCAGGGGAGGGTGGGTGTGGGGAGGGAGGGAGGGATATAACACTTATTTAAAAAAGGGCTGCTACACAGTACCTTGTCCTGTGCTGCTGAGGAAAACTATATTCTGATTTGATTTAAATTATAGCTCTTTGCTGCTACTAGGCTCTAACCTATTATGAAATTTAAACTACAAGCTCTCTGCTGGATTCTAAATTTAACCAGAAAGCTCTCTTCTGTGTTTTAATTTGAAACTAAAAGTACTTTGCTGATGCTAGGCCCTGAGTGACTATGAAATTTAAACTACAGCTGTCTACTGGGTATGAAAGGTAACCAGAAAGTTCTCTTCTGTGTTTTTAAATTGAATCTTAAACTGTTGCTACTAGGCCCTGACTGATTTAACAAAAAAAATAGTGGGTTCACAGATTAATTAGCTTTAAAAGAAAAAAAAATTCCTTTCAGAAAAATTCCCAGAAGTATATACTCACAATTTCAGATTTCTCTCCAGAAGTAACAGCCCCCCTTTCCAGTCCTTTAAACACAGCTACACTAACAGCTTTTACTACATCCTCCGTTAACGAATTCCAGAGTTTGATTACACTGAGTGAAAAAATATTTTCCCTTATAAGTCTTAAATAGGTTACCCTGTAGCTTCATTGCATGTCCCCTAGTCTTTCTGTATTTTGATGGTGCAAACAATCAATCTTGGTTTACCCATTCCACTCCATTCATTAATTTACAGACCTCTATCATATCTCCCCTCAGCCATCTCTTTTCCAGGTTGAAGAGTCCTAACCTTTTTAGCCTCTCTTCATAGGGGTATCCTTCCATCCCCTTTACCATTTTGGTGGCTCTTCTCTGTACCTTTTCTAATATCGCTATATCCTTTTTAAGATACGGCGACCAGAATTGCACACAATATTCAAGGTGCGGTCGCACCATGGTAGAATACAGAGGCATTATAATATCCTTTGTTTTATTCTCCATTCCTTTCCTTATGATACCTAGCATTCTATTTGCTCTGTTGGCCGCCACAGCACATTGGGCGGAGGGTTTCAACATGTTATCCACAATGACACCTAAATCTTTTTTCTGGCTGGTGGTTCCTAATGTGGAACCTTGCATCGTGTAACCATAGTTTGGGTTGTTCTTTCCTAGGTGAATAACTTTGCACTTGTCTACATTAAATTTCATCTGCCATTGGATGCCCAGTCTTCCAGTTTATCAAGATCCTCTTGCAATTTTCCACAATTCTCATGGGTTTTATCTACTTTGAATAGTATTGTGTCATCTGCAAATTTGATTACCTCACTCGTTATTCCCATTTCCAGGTCATTTACAAATATGTTAAAATGCAGCGGACCCAGCACCGTTCCCTGCGGTACTCCACTATTCGCCTTTCTCCATGGGGAAAATTGGCCATTTAGCCCTACCCTCTGCTTTCTATATTTTAACCAGTTCCTGATCCACAATAGTACACTGCCTCCTATCCCATGACTCTTCAATTTTGCCAAAGGTCTCCGATGAGGGACCTTTGTCAATGGCTTTCTGAAAGTCAAGATACACTATATCAACCGACTCACCTTTGTCTACCTGTTTATTCACATCTTCAAAAAAAACATAACAGATTAGTAAGACAAGATCTTCCTTGGTTAATGCCATGTTGACTGTCTCCCATTAAGCCATGACTATCTACATGTTCAGTAATTTTGTTCTTTATAATGGTTTCTACCATTTTTCCCAGTACTGACGTCAGACTTATCAGTCTTTAGTTTCCTCGATCACCCCTGGAACCCTTTTTAAAAATTGGCGTTACATTGGCCATCCTCCAATCTTCAGGTATTACAGATGATTTTAATGACAGTTCACAGATTACTAATATTAGGTCTGCAATCTCATATTTCAGTTCTTTCAACACTCTCAAATGTATACCATCCTTTCCAGGTGATTTGCTACTCTTCAGTTTATCAAATACTTGAAAAACATCTTCCTGTTGTATTGATATTTCTTTCAATTCTTGTGCGGCATCACCTTTAAATACAATTTCAGTCATGGGTAACATCCCTACATCTTCCTCAGTAAAGACCAAAGCAAGGAATTCATTCGGTCTGTCCGCTATGGCCTTGTCCCCTCTTAGTGCCCCTTTTACCCCTCTTATCATCTAATGGTCCAACTGACTCCATCACAGGTTTTTTGCTAGGAATATACTTGAAAAGTCTTTAATTATGCTCCTTTGCTTCCACAGCAAGCTTCTTCTCAAATTCTCTCTTTTCCAGCCTTATCAATGCCATGCATTTAACTTGCCAGTGTTTGTGCTGTTTCAAGTTTTCGTCATTTGGCTCTTATTTCCATTTCCTGAAAGATGTTTTTTTTGCAACAACAGCCTCTCTGACCTCCCCTTTAAACCATGCTGGCAGTTTTTTGGACTTCCTTCCACTTTTCTTAAAGCGTGGAATACAGCTGGTCTGGGCTTCCAAGATAGTATTTTTAAACAACTCTCATGCTTGATGCAAATCTTTTATCTTTTCAACTGCTCCCCTTCATTTTTTCTTAACTATTTTCCTCATTTTATCATAGTCTCCCTTTTGAAAGTTAAAAGGTAGTAATGTGGATTTCCTTATCCTCCCTCCTCCATTTATTAAATCAAATGTGATCATGTTATGATCACTATTGTCAAGTGGCCCCAACACCCTTATCTCTTGCACCAGATCTTGTGCCAGATCTTATCTTATGTTAGGTTCCCCCTCACTTTCCTCTCCATAACTCCTTCCCCATTGTTTCTCCTTGTGCTCTCCCCCACTGCCTTCCTCTTCTCTCCCTTCCTCTCACTCCCACTCCCAGGGCTAACCTAACCACTAGGCAAACTAGGCGGTCACCTAGGGGGGGCAGCAAAGAACAAAGCATTAAAAGCTAAATGCAAATTCTGATAACCACCCCCTCCCCTACACTCACTAATTTTTTTTCTCCCTCTTTCTCCAAATCCTTTAACTTTTTCAGCAACCTTTCTTCTTGTGTCATAGGGTTTGTGATCCCTGCGGCACACCGGGCAGAAGTTCACCATGCAGCTATTCTTATCTTTACCTATGGCAAGGCCTCCTCTTCTTGTATCATGGGTTCTGGGATCCCCGCAGGATAGTCCATGGCTTTGCCACTACCGTCACTACAGAGTCTCCCCTTCTTGTGATGCCAGACTTTGAGTCCAGGTTTCTTTCTGTCACAACTCACCATCGAGTGGCAGACCTACCCTTCCCGCTACTTCCTCTCAGCTCCTTCCACACTTAATGCATGGGTTTGCTTGTGTATGTACAAACATACACAAGCAAACCCATGCTCTGCCCTTCATTCTCTGCTTCATGCATTAGTTATATCCCTGGCTCAATTATTGTAATACCATTTACTGTGGTCTCCAGACATCCCTGATACAAAGATTATTACTGGTTCAGAATACGGCTATCTGTGTGGAGCTCAATCCTAGAAGGGGCATGTCCGGGCTGTCTGGACAGCCCTGACCAGGATGGGCCTGTTAGGACCTGATTCTGCACCATGGGAGCAAGAAGTACAAGATCAGGTCCTGGGAGACAGCTCGGCGTGCCCCTGCACTGCCACGGGGACGTCCTCCCTGCAGCACAACCTGCATGCTGCCTTGGAGTGCTCCTTTTCTCCGCTGCCCGCCCCCACGGGACCCATACTGGGCGGTGGGGACTCACCTTGCTTGCTACCATCGCTGCTTGGGGGGGCTGGCCAGCTGATCTGGAGGGATGGCCAGTGCTTATTCCAGCTTCAAGGTGGAATAGACTGGCCATCCCCCCAGCAATCCCCAGACGTACAGGCAATGACCAGAATGGGGGCTGGTCCTGCCTACACTTTGCCTACTCTCCGCCCCCCATCCCCTATAGCATGCACAGCTGCTCTGTGTGTGAAGGGGTGGCAGGAGGTGGCATATGGTGAAGGCAGATAGTGGGGCTGGACGTCCCACCGGGACACCCAACGCTGCTATTCGCCTTCCTGGATCAGGCCCTTATTGTCTAATGCTGTCAAGTATGATCATGTCACTCCCTTATTTCATCAGAATTAAAGGTTACCTCTCACCTACCAATATCACTTTAAAGTGCTTATGATGGCTCATCGAGCATATCATACAGACCTCCCGCTGTGCTTACTCGACCCTTCTCACTCCCAACTGTCCTTCTTGGGTTCTTCATTCCAAGCACCAATCTCTTGGTACTTCTCTCCATTACTTGTGCTCATCTATATTTTGCTTTTTCACTTCTTAGTCCCTCATCTGTGGAACATTTTACTGAACTACCTGCACCTTGAATCCAAGTTTAGGAAATGTAAAGGGATCCTTAAAACATACTTCTTTCAGAATTTTCAGGGACAAGGGTGGCACCAGACCCTGGATGTTCATAACTGTTTACCTGGATACCTTTGTTTATGTAACCTGCACTGTTTAATTTTATTTTTAACTGTCTCCTTGTCTCCTTGTCCTTCCAGTCTGTCCTATTTGTTTTATTGAGTTCCTTTCTCAAGTTTCATTGGATTTGTTTTCATTGTAAATAAACAGCTTTGCCGCTAGCCATGCAAAAGACAGTGCTTTACATTAAGATTTTAATAAGCATAAACATAACTGCTATCACTCGAGCAAAATGCACCTAAAAAGCTGAGATGCACAGCGTGCAATATTTAAAATTGGTGCTAAAACCAGAAATAAAAAAATGTACTGCCTAAATTGAAAATTAACCATGCACTTGCAGGGATATCTTAACTTAAACTGCGCTCCCAAGGCTTCCGTTCTCTGGTGTAAAGCCAGGAACGCCTTTCGCCTCTTCTGCGTGTCTCTAGCCAAATCAGGAAAAACCAAAATTTTTGAGCCCATAAACTGCGTAACAGACAATTTACGAAAATATAATTTAAGAATAGTGTTCCTGTCTGACTCAAAGGCAAAATTAACTAGTAAAGTCGCCCTGCTGGTCACCACCTCCAGGGAACTCTCTAAAAAAGCTGAAAGATCCAATTGCGGCTGATCAAGATCCGCACCAGGGGCCGCTGCAACTCGGGCTCAACTGGAGATATCGAGACATATTGCGATCGCACCACCGGAGGCAACGATTCAGCCGGCATCTGCAAAACTTCGATGAAAAATTTGCGGACCAAGTCCATAGAAGCTATCAGAGGAGACTGAGGAAAGTTCAAAAATCTCAAATTACACAGGTACACTACCAAAAAACTGCCTCCAGTTTTGCAACTGATTCCTATAGATTTTGGGGTGCTGAATCCAGGAAAAATAGCCAAAATGTTCCATCACGTCACGTTTTCTTGCAAAATTAGATTTCTTACCCATATAAGGAATGTTCACATAATTTCTTTTTAGCCGACTGCAGTTTATTTTCTTGGCCCAAAATAGAGGTTGTAATGGTTAACTAACTAGAAACACTCCCTCATGATATTTTAGAGTGTTTTGTATTCATTTTATACATTAACAGGACAATTGGGAGGCGGGGGGCTAAATCCAGTACTCGCGCTGGCGCATGTTCTTTCCTGTTCGCCTCGCCTCGTTCGCTCACTCAAACACGGTGGTTGTGACATGAATGTTCCTGTCAAATTTCAGTTTCTTGCAAGTTCATTATTACCTTTTGTTTGCTCAGTCGTAATCCAGCTTTATTCCGAAGTGGTTCACTACAGTTGTAGTTTGCAGTGCTGTGTATTTGTGATGGCTCACAGAGCCAGAGGTTGCGTCAACTCTCCGGACAGTTTTTGTTTTATTTGTGGGGAATATACCGTGAAAAAGCGGCAGAGGAACATTTCTGCATTTATTAAAAAAGTATATTTCGCCTATTTCGGTTTGAAGTTAGGCGATCAAGACAAACCGTGGGCTCCTCACAAAGTGTGCAAGACATGTGAGGAAGATCTACGCTTATGGATGAAAGGTAAAAAAACAAGCATTTCGTTTCGGAATACCTATGATGTGGCGTGAACAAAGAGACCACAGCAGTGACTGCTATTTTTGCTCTTGCATTGTGAAGGGATACAACTTAAAAAATAAGAACGTAATAAGTTACCCCAACCTTCCCTCAGCAATTAGGCCTATGCCTCATAGCAACGAAGTACCTGTGCCTGAACCACCAAAATCTTTGGATCATATTTGTGTGGACTGTTCTGATCATGATGAGACTCATCAGATGGCTTTTCCCGATGAGTCCAGTACTTCCGAGTTTGAAACTGAACCAGATCCGAAACCTGAACTTTTCTCTCAAGCTGAATTGAATGATTTAGTCCGGGATTTAGGACTCCCAAAAGATGCTGCCCAACTGCTAGGTTCTCGGCTTAAACAGAAAAATCTATTGTCACCAGGAACAACTTTTTATTGGTACCGCAACTGCGAGACACAATTTTTGAAGTATTTCAGCAAAGAGGAAGATTTGGTATTTTGCAACGATATATACGGAGTGATGGAAAAGTTTAAACTCAAGTATGATCCTGCTGAATGGCGGCTGTTCATTGATTCGTCAAAAGACAGCATAAAAGGTGTTCTTCTTCATAATGGCAACACATTCGCTTCAGTTCCTATTGCTCACTCTGTTATTCTCCAAGAAAAATACGAGAATTTGGCCCTGATTCTTCAGAAGATTCGTTATGATGAGCATAAGTGGATGATTTGTGGAGACTTTAAAATTCTATCCATGCTATTAGGGCAGCAATCCGGTTTCACCAAATATCCCTGCTTCCTTTGCTTGTGGGATAGCCGGGCCCGCGACCTACACTGGGGGAAAAAAGACTGGCCAATTCGGGAGTATTTGAGACCCGGTGAGAAAAATGTTCTTCATGAGAGCTTGGTACCTCGTGATAAAATTCTATTACCACCTCTCCACATTAAGCTGGGTCTCATTAAGCAATTCATCAAGTCCCTTCCAAAAGATGGTGAGTGCTTTCGGTACCTTTGCTCAAAGTTCCCCCGACTTTCTGAAGCAAAGCTAAAGGAAGGAGTGTTTGTTGGCCCTGATATAAGGAAACTCATTTCAGATGGAGCATTCGCTGAAACGATGTCTGAGAAGGAAAAAGAAGCCTGGGATTCCTTCAAGGATGTTGTTCTCAAATTCTTGGGGAACAGGCGGGATGAGAACTATAAGGATATTGTTGCCAGGATGCTCAATGCCTTCAAAGAACAAGGCTGTAACATGAGCCTGAAAGTCCATTTCTTGCACTCCCATGTGAACTACTTTCCCGAAAACCTGGGGGCGTACAGTGAAGAACAAGGTGAAAGGTTTCACCAGGACATCAAGGACGCAGAGAGAAGGTACCAAGGAAGATGGAACACCACTATGATGGCTGATTTCTGCTGGTTGCTGCTGCGGGAAACCCCAGATGAAAAATACGCCAAGCAGCACACCAAGAGAAGCATTCGGGGGAAGAAGAAACGGGCCCACCAGGAGATTGATTGACCCAAGAATGACTTTAAAATCTAAACTGTGTTGACAAATATCGTGTTTTTACTAAACTTTGAAATAAAAATTTGCTAGTTATTACCACAGTGTCGGATCTCATTTATTAGAATTTTATTTTCACACCATCGGGTGTTTGTCTTCATGTATTGCAATGGTGCGGTTTGCGTTTTCTATTCTTACATACATACCTGTACAACATTTTTTGCACATTTCTTTGCTTTGCTTTGTGTCTAACCTCGCTCTTATATGCTCAATGTTTGTGCACATGTATGTGGCTGTTTTAAGTGCAGACAATTTTGCTACCATCACAGTGTGTTTTGTTGACATTACTCTATTCTTATGTGCTGCCTTGTTACAATTTTCTTTATTCTTATTTGAATAACTACTAAACAATTAGTATAAAGAATTCATCCAAGAAACTTTTATCTCGATCGCACTCAATCTGAAACGTTCACCTCAAACTGCTAACCCAATGTAGCAAAAAATCTGTACGTGATGGAGCAAATTGGTTACCAGATTTGGATTCAGCGCACCAAAAAACGTAAAAATCAATCGAAACATTAGAGGCAGTTTAAAAAAAAAAATTTTTAGTGTACCTGTGTTATTCTTACGAAGACAATTATCCAAGAATTCAATTCTCCTTGCCTGAACAGTACATTTTTTTTGAGCCCAGACAGCTTTTACAATTTTTTGATGCTAGGGAAGAGGGAGGGGGTCAGGAAGCTCCCATATCGGCTGCCATGTAATATATCTTTGCTCCTTTGATGTTTTTTTTTTTTCTCGAGTGTTGTTCACTTCTGTGTTTTATTTCTTTTTTCTTGGATCCTATGGTGGGTTTGTATATTGGGGTCTATGCCAGGTTTTTTTTTTTCTTGTTTGTAGAGGATGGTTATGATGGTTCTCTACAGTGGTTTCTTTTTCCTTTTTGTTAATTCTGATTCAGATTCAGACTTGTATTATCTGGATTATATTGTAAAACTGATAAATAAAAAATTTTAAAAAAACAAAACAAAACCCAGAAATAAAAGTTAAATAGTGCACTAAAACAGAAGTAATATTAAAATGTGCACTTAACTTTACTACCTTATTAACTTCATTGGGTAAAGGTGGAAGTTAAGTCTAACTCAGACCACTAAAAAATTGTAGGTTCTCATGTTCAGACCAAAAACCAAGACTTCCCAGTCAGGGGCCCCCAGTCTAGAAAGACTTTGGACCTAGGGTTGATGTTAGACATGCTGGAGCTTATGGCAGAAATTTGGAGAGGGCTCCAAGACCTCTAGCAAGGTGTGCCTCCTTCAGCTTCAGGCAGGGGTCACAGGGCAATTGCCCTGCCTGTACCCCCCTCCCCTAATGCTGGACCCGCTGATGGTCTCTTTGCCACTTTTTTTGGAATTGCTCATGAATATAGTGCTGCAATTTGAAATATTGTTTTACAAAACATTCTATAAATTAGTATCCTAATGCAAATTGCAGAGAGAAGCTAGAGAACTTGTAGCCCTAAGCTACAGAATGTAGCTGGGTAAATTTCAGATTATAAATTCACTTGGACAGGGAAATAACTTGTGGACCTGCTTGTAACTCGCCTTGAGCTTGGATTTGGAAAAGGCAAGTAAGTAATTAAATAGAAAATCCCAATTCAAATTGAGGCGGGGAGACAAAAAGAAAGGTGGTGGCATTGAGATCTATGGAGAAAATTGACTTAACAATATTTAGCAGAGTAATGCTACAGAGCTCTATAAACGTGAAAGACATGGAGACCTATTTGAAGGGGTGCAGAAAGAGCCTCGCAGAGAATTTCCTCTTCTTCCTTAAGCTTTCAGCTTAGCTGGATCTAGGGTTGGGAAGTGACACCATGAGCTTTTATTTACAGCTGCTCAATACATTTTTCTCAATTATTTCATATTCCCTCCCAACTTACCTAGCCCAGTTGTAATGGTAGTCCTTGGCAGGGCAAAACACAGGAGAGCAGAGCTCCTGCAGAAACCAGTGGAGTACACAACGAGCAGAAGCAATAGATGACCCAGTGGCTCAAAAATAGTTTGAAAAACTTTATTGAGGGTCCCCTGAAGATCCCCGACGCGTTTCGGCTTGCGCCTTTCTCAAGGGGAGAGATGCTTACAAAGAAACAATAAATATAAATATATTAAATACATACATAAACACATCTCTAAAAGGCAACCAGAACACATTTATATACATAACAAAATTAACTTTAAAATAAATTAAAACAAAAATAAAACTGTTAAAAAATATAAATATACAATAAGAAATAAAATGTAACATCCATATGGAATTAATAAGTGATTAAAACATAAATTAACATATCAAAAAAACATTTAAACACCATAAGAGAGACGCAGGGCAGAGAAAAAAAACTCATTCAAACAAACTAAGTTAATCATATAAAGACTCATATGTAATTAATCGTGCAAGATAGAGAAAAACTCATTCAAGCAAAACTGAATTAATCATACGGAAACTACTCACTGAAACGTGCACCGAAGTGCCGTTTAAAATGAAGAGACACTGAGGTCTTTATTGAGGTTGTGTTGTGCCACTATATAAATCAAAACAAATCACATTTGAAATAGAAGGTAGTGCTGAAATTAAAAACTTCAAGAAACAGAATGCTTGTGATACCTGTTTGACCGTACAATCGGAGTTAAACTTCTTTAAAGAGCAAGACGCTGTACTAGCAGACTGCTTCAAAAACAGATACCGTGAGTGATTAAACCAAAATAATCATATGGAGACTGTTCATATGAAAGTAGTCATGCAGGGTAAAGGGGAACTCATTCAGACTAAATAATGTAATGGAAACAAAATGTACCGAAGTGCCATTTAAGATGAAAACTTCAGGAGACAGAGTGCTTGAAAATACCTATTTGGCTGTGCAATCAGAATTAACTTTATTTAAGGAGCAGGACGTATCAAACATGTACCGTGAATAATTAAATTGAATTAATGTGGAAACTACTCATATGAAAATAAACGCGTTCAAGTAAATTGGTTTAATCGTATAGAAACTACTCACTGAAACATGCACCGAAGTGCTGTTTAAATTGAAGAGACACTGTGCTCTTTAGTGAAATTGTGTTGTAGCACTATGTGAATAAAAAGAACACATTAGAAACTATGGGGTCTGTTTACTAAACGGCGCACTTGTACGGGGCGCACATGAGCGCTCTAAAAGAGGTATTTAAGTGCTCTTAAGCGCCCCGTACGAGTGCGCGGCACATTAACGGGTCCCGCAAGCGTGCGCCGACAACGCGCACATTTGCGGGACGGTAATGTGCGAAACAGGCGTGGAAAGGAGAAATGAGGGCGGAGGAAGGCCCCCTAGGGGCGGAGAGACGGGGTCAGTGGGCGGAATGTGGGAGGGGGGAGACTCGCCGCACAGGAGCGTGCCCGAATCTCCCAAGAAATATACCGCGAGTCCAACAGTCGCGTTAGAGGTGCTGGGAAGGGAAAGGAAACCGTTTCCGTCAGCAATGTGCAGCACAATACTGGAAAGCCCAAATCCGTGAGCAGTGTGTCCCATGTGCACAGATCAACCTCGTTAATTGCACAGGGCACTAACCACACGGGCGCCGCGCACCTTCGCGCATCTGTCACTCACAGCTTCCCGACGGAACGCCCACTCCTTCTACGGCACCCGCTCTGCACCGCGGACCGCACACCACCGGCCTTTAGTAAACAGACCCCTAAGAAGTAGTACTGAAAACAAAACTCTTGTGAAAATTTCAAGAAACAGAATATTTTAAAAATACCTGTTTATCTGCACAATCGAAATAACCTTGTTTTGAAGAGTGAGACGCTGTGCTAGCAAACTGTAATGAACACGTTAAATATGTATCGTAAATAATTATGATATTGTGAATGGAGCTTCTTTAGCATAGGAGAAGAAAGATGTTACTTACTAATAACTGCCAAGACTGTATAAGGTACGTTCTTCCAAATGGATCAAATGCTGCTCTGAAGTGCTGATTTTGAAGACGCCGTTTTTCGCGCCAAAAGGGGCGTGGCTATCTTCATCCAATCAATGGAGGGATATTGAAAAGTGTAGTAAAGGAATTATAAAATATGGTATTCAGATGTACTGAAGAAATCTTTTTATGTTTCGTTTTACTCATCATCAGTAGATATGAAGCCTGTACATATATTACATATACTCTATAGGTTCAATTGAATCAATTCATCATTTTCAAGACGGCCCCCCTTTTTAACGCTTTTTAACTTCATTTCTGCTTTTCGATTTTACCGAGTTAAATAGAGGCAATATGTTCCAAGTGGGTTCTAACACAGAGTTTTTAGAATGGTCTTTATGTTCAGTATTTTTGATACAAATTTTAGATTGTGTTTGGTACAATTTTAGCCTCCCATTTGCAGCTGCCGTTTTCGCAGTTAATTGAGTCATGCTACAGCAAGTAACCGGGTAGCCAGACCCGGCGCTCCCTCCTTTTCCTTCAAGCCTTAGATCCCCCTCCCACCCCACACCCCCTTTTTCTAGACACTTCCCATTTTCATTTTCACAGATTGCACAGACGCCAAGTATGGTGACAACTGGTCGCAGCTTTATTTTAGCAAAATTTTAAACAACAACAGTAACAATGATCTCAAACCCCCCCCCCCCCCCCACCAGCGGAGCATTGCGTCACCAGCCATGCTACTAGCAAAGCGACCTTGCTTCCGCTCCAGCCAAGTTCACACCACCGGCAACGTTCCGACTACCCCTATCCGACTTTGCCATATTACTAGCAAAAGTCTTCCAGGGGCAGTCCGGGCCGAGGGCACCCCGCCCTCGTCCCGAGTCGCCAAAGGCTCCGGACCCCGGAAACCTCCGGGATCCCGCCTTGCTCCCCCCCCAGCTGCGACACCCCGACTCCAGCCCCATCACAAAAAGGCTGGGTGGGCGGGTGGGCTGCCGAGCCTCCCGCCAGACGACCTGTGCTCCGGCTCGATAACGCACGCCGGAGCACATGGCAGCCTGCCCTCCGATTGGCTCCGCTGGCTTGCTTTTCCCAGCGGAGCCAATCAATTCAAAAGATGCGCCCCGTGCACGGCCCAGCGCGGCCCCGTGCCGCCGCCGTGCATGAGCAGGGTCCCGTGCCGGGCAGAGCACCCGGTTACGGGCAGGCGCCGGGACCCTGCCCGCGCCTTTTTTACTAACCGGGTAGCCAGACCCGGCGCTCCCTCCTTTTCCTTCAAGCCTTAGATCCCCCTCCCACCCCACACCCCCTTTTTCTAGACACTTCCCATTTTCATTTTCACAGATTGCACAGACGCCAAGTATGGTGACAACTGGTCGCAGCTTTTTTTTAGCAAAATTTTAAACAACAACAGTAACAATGATCTAAAACCCCCCCCCCCCCCACCAGCGGAGCATTGCGTCACCAGCCATGCTACTAGCAAAGCGACCTTGCTTCCGCTCCAGCCAAGTTCACACCACCGGCAACGTTCCGACTACCCCTATCCGACTTCGCCATATTACTAGCAAAAGTCTTCCAGGGGCAGTCCGGGCCGAGGGCACCCCGCCCTCGTCCCGAGTCGCCAAAGGCTCCGGACCCCGGAAACCTCCGGGATCCCGCCACCGGCACAGGCCTAACCATACCTGTGCCGCCCCCCCCCAAAAAGAAAAAACCTACCGGCAGCTGCGACCAGTGTGTCACACCCCGAAAACTCTCTCCAACACCTCTTGCCAGTCATTTAAGAGCAAGTCCATACCTACTGACGAGAGGTGCACACCATCCGCCCGAAACAACCCGGGACAGGCCACATCAACCCAGGGATGCTGCACCTGCCAGCCCCCCTGCTCACAAACCCATCTCCCAATTTGCCTATTAATCTTGGTCAAACCTCGGGACCATCTGCGCTGGCCCCAGGCAGAAGGTCTCGGGATAATGTCTGACCAAATCAACACCACTCCATGCAACAAACGGAGTAGAGTCTTCAAGTCCTTTTTTGCCGCCCGTATCAGCTGTTTGCAGGACCACTCCGACAAATCGTTGCCCCCAAGATGGACGAGGACGATCGCTGGCTGTCCACGAACCCGCAGATGATGCCTTAGCAAAGGGAGCATCTGAGACCACCGCAGCCCCCGCTCACCCAGCCATGAAATCGCCAGCCGCGTCGGGTCCACTCCTAAATTTGCCCCGATAGGCCGCACAGCCGCTCTCTGCCCCGCCCAGTAGACAAAGGAGTGTCCCAGCATCCAGCAGCTTTTTTCAGCCTGCCCCACACCTGCAACAGAAAGTAAAAAACATTAGTACCCCCCCCCAACCCGCACGGCCTCTCATAGCCGCACATAACCCCGAAACGCCTTCGACCGCCATCGGCCAATAAGCTGAATCTCTTCCCGCGACAGACCCGCTGCTGCCGCACTAGTGGCCGCTCCGATACGAAAAGAGTGTGGCCGAAAACAACGCCGGATCGGTGCCTATCCCCCGCAGCACCATGCGTAGCATAGCCGCCACCTGATACCTGGTCACGGGTGCAGAATTCGCATGCACGAACAGCCCTTCGCTACCACTCGGGCGCACACCCAAGTAGTTCTCGAGGGCCGCCACCGGACACATTATCCCCCCAATCCTTCCCAGTACCACCCACAAGCCCTTTCCTGTTTGATCGGTTTTGGACTTAGCCAACAGCACGCGAATGCTCCCCGACTCACGCCACACGTGCTGCAACCGCAAAGAATGACCCAACCCTGCCTTAACAGAAGCCACCACCAGTTCACCAACCCGAAATGCCCCAAAAAACGCCAAACAAAAAACTGCCTGAAAGAGGACTGCCTCATATGGAGAGTACGCCACCCCCGGTAACCCGCGACACAAATGCTGCAACAAGCAATGGGAGATCGGAAGATGGCGGTCCCTCTGCGGCGGGAGCTCCCGCTCCCACCCATGCAGTAACCGCCGGGCCAGCCTCCCCCGCAATGCGCTCTGCCAACCCACTGCCCTGGCAAAAAGCTCAAACCCTGCCAGCTGCCCCCGCACCACCGATCTCGTCAACCCCCGCGACTTCGCCCAGCCCACATACATGCCCAGCATATGCTCCGACACCGCACTTCCCAGTCACACCTTGCCACACAGATACTCCCTCACACGCTCACATCCCCGACGGTACGAGTCCCATGTGCGCTCCGCCACCGAATTCTTCAATAGGTGCTTCATCTCGGCGGGCCACAACTCCACAAGTTCCACGGGACCCGGAGCCCTATCTCGTCTGCCTCCGGTGCCAACTGCCGGAAACGCTCCAACTGTAAACGAGAAAGAGCATCAGCGATGTCATTAGTACGCCCCGGAATATGACGAGCTCGCAAATCCACATTTAAACGCAAACAAGCTAGTATCACTTGTCGCATTAAGGCCGCAACCGAAAGGCAGCGTGGAGTATACCGGTTCACCACCGCCACCACCGCCTCGTTATCACACCACCACACCACCCTACGGTTAGCCAATCTATCAGGCCACAATGAAAGAGCCACTAAAATTGGAAACAACTCGAGAAAGATAATATTCCGCAACAGCCCCTCCGCCGCCCATTCCCGTGGCCAACTATCCGCACACCAAGCCCCGTTGAAATATATCCCCAGACCCACACCCCCTGCCGCATCAGAATACAACTGCAAATCGTGGCTGGATACCTCTGCCTCCCGCAAGACCGAAATGCCATTAAAGTCCCGCAAAAACAAATCCCAAATCCGCAAATCCTCCCGCATAACCGCAGAGACTCGAATACGATGGTGAGGCTTCCGTACCCCCACCGTCGCCGCCTCAAGACTCCGAAGGAAAACCCTCCCCATGGGAACGACCTTACAAGCGAAGTTGAGGGATCCAATTAATGCCTGCAGCTCCCGCAAATTCAACTTAGACGATGCCAGTGTATTAGCCACCAGTACTCTCAATTTCTCCACCTTCTCCGCCGGCAATCTCGCCTCCAAGCTCTGGGAATCCAACTCCACCCCCAAAAAGGACAACGTCGTCGTCGGGCCTAACGTCTTACTCTCTGCCAAGGGCACCCCCAACTCGCTCGCTAAACGCATGAAGCCAGCCAACAGCTCACTACACCCCGCCGACCCTGCCGCCCCTACAAACAAAAAATCATCCAAATAGTGGACCACCTCCCCCCTTCCGACTCGAGATACCAATAGCCAGTGCAAGAATGAGCTAAACTTCTCGAAGTACGCACAGGATACCGAACAGCCCTTGGGCATACATTTGTCAAAATAAAACGCCCCCTCGAACTGGAAGCCCAATAACCTGAAGGAAGTCGGGTGAACCGGCAACAAGCGAAAGGCTGACTCAATATCGACCTTCGCCATCAACGCCCCGCGTCCCGCTCTCTTGACTAAGTCCGCCGCCTTGTCGAACGACTCATAACGAACCGTGCACAACTCTTGCGGAATCGCGTCATTAACCGAATAGCCGACCGGGGCAGACAGATTGTGAATGATCCGAAACTTCCCAGGCTCCTTCTTCGGAATAATGCCCAATGGTGATACCACAAAGTCTGAGAATGGCGGATGCCTAAAGGGCCCCGCAATTCTACCCAACCGCAATTCCTCTGTTAGCTTCTCCCGCACTATCGCCCCCCAGCGCCGCACACTGGGAGAGGTCCGTGTCGAAGACCCATAAACCACCCCTTGTACCGGAACCACAAAACCCAAACTAAAACCCCATTGCAAAACCAACCTATCCCGCCTCCGCGGATAAGCCCGCAACCACTGGCATAAAAGCGGAACCTTAATCGGGGAAGGCGCAATCTCAAAGGAATGCCCCTTACTTGAGCCCCGCCGCTGGCGGAGCACCAGGCACCTTTTTTGCGCATTTTGCGGCCGCATGTGGACCCCCACAGACCGAACAAGCGTGGCGGAATTTACAGTCCGGGAAGGGACACATGGACCGATTAAATCTCCAGCAGACATCGCCTCCCGTCCCAAGAGTCGACTTGGCCGGCCCTGCAGCGAGCCCACCCCGAAAGGACCGCGGTGCCCCCCCAACCGCTACCGACCCTCCTTTTCCCCCAGTACCCCCACCACTCCCGCTTTTTCCCGACATTTGCGTTAGCCAAAGGTTAATATCTTGGGTACCCCAAGTCAACAACTTATTCTCCTCCATCTTATCTCTAAACTTCTCATCATAATTAAGCCACGACCATCCGTCGTGCATCTGAGAAGCCTCGAGAATCGAATCGGCATAGGACAACAACAGCCCATACTGGTGAGGAAAATGATGACCCCACACGCTGGCTAAACGCAAAAACGAGCGCACCCAATTCACTAAATTCCGTGACACTTTCCGTAGCCGCCCCGCTTTCTCATCTTCCTTCCGTTTTTTCTTACTGTCCCCGGAACGCTTCCGCCCTTCCAGCAAACGAAAAATATCAATATATTTCCGCTTGCGGATTTTTCGCCTCAGCTTCTTGGGGACCCCTTCCCACAATTCCGATAACGCCACCATGGACGCAGATCCCCCACCTGCTCTGCCTTCAGACCCCATTTCCAAACCCGCTCCGCCCCCCTTCTCGGACCCTTCCGCCGTATCAGACGAATCAGACGACGAGGAGGTAGATGACGACGAGGCACGCCGACGGCGAGACCCATGCCTCTTCTTTCCACGAGCCTTACGAGACCTCTCCGGCCGAGACCCCACCTCCCCCCTAACACCCCCGACAGCCGCCCGCAACTCACCTGTCCCGTCTGCTACTCTGCCGACCTCAGCCGAGGGGCGCCCGTAGGCGCCAGGCACCATCGTCCGCTGCAGCTCCTCATTCATGGAAGCCTGGACCCCGACTCCCGCGGACCCCACCTCCGTGTGGGGCTGTGACCCCATACTCCTCTCTCTGCTTGACCTGCCCGCTGACGAACCCTCACCTGGCGAAGACATATACGGCACCTGCGAAGACAAAACAGGAAAACCAAAAGAGAGCCCAGGGGCACTCCCCGGGGGCCACGCCCGTGTCCAATCAGACCTGGACGAACCCTGCCCCCCTCCCAACCAGTGCTCCCACCCCGCCCGCTGCCCCGACTGCCCGTACCAACCCGGAGGGGGCATACCCACCCCAGGAGGCCCGAATCCCCCAGCCGGTGACAGCCAACCCCAACCATCCCCCCCTGCCACCCCAAAACCAGACCGCGGGCCTACCCCCCATTGGCTCGTAGGGCTTAAGCCCCAGCTCTGCCCCTGCTCCTGATCAACATTAGACCCCCCCACTGCCCCACCATCTGCCAGCCCCCCACTTTGCCCCATCACCACTACATTGTCTGGACCGGATCCTACTGAGGCTAATGACTGGACCCTATGCCCAGCACCTACACTCAGCCCGTCACCACCATCACTGGGTCCCTCCTCCACCAGCCTACTTCCCCTCTGCCCCCTCCCAGAACCCCGTGCACCTCGAACCCCCTTTTTTTGGACCCCCCCCCCCGCCGAACCGGCCCCCGAGACCCAGGCCGCACTGCTTTCCCCAACCCCCGGCCTCTCTGCCCCCCGGCCTGCTTCCCCGTGTCCCCCCGGCCCCCCCCCTTTTTTGCAGGCTGCTTTCCCCGCCATAGATCCTCCAGGCAGAAACAAAGTTCCTGCACACACTCACCACCCACTGCGGCGACAGCTGAGGCTCACGCTGGTAGCGTGTTTTTTTTTTTTTTTTTTTTTTATGAGCCTTCGCCCTCGCGCCGCAGCTCCGGCTCGCCCCCCGCTCCTCAGTTCACCCCCCCAAACCATCCCGGGAAAATGCCTGCAGGCTGACAAGCACTGCCGCGGCTTACCCCAACCCCAAGCCCTTCCCACTCGCCTGGTCCGCCGTCAGCCACGCGACTTGTGCCCCTGTCTTCTGACCGGGATTGGGGCTCCGGTGCTCCCTGCGCCACGACCTGGATTGGGGCTCCACCGACGCGCCGATTCCTGCCCCCACTACAAAACTTCCTCGCCCGGGACAACGCCGACTCAGGTCCTCTCCTGCCGAGCCTCCCGCCAGACGACCTGTGCTCCGGCTCGATAACGCACGCCGGAGAACATGGCAGCCTGCCCTCCGATTGGCTCCGCTGGCTTGCTTTTCCCAGCGGAGCCAATCAATTCAAAAGATGCGCCCCGTGCACGGCCCAGCGCGGCCCCGCGCCGCCGCCGTGCATGAGCAGGGTCCCGCGCCGGGCAGAGCACCCGGTTAGGGGCAGGCGCCGGTACCCTGCCTGCGCCTTTTTTACTTAGTATTCTGAGGAGACTCTCACTCAGGGTTTACTACTTCGTATGGGTTTACAACGCACACTATTCCTGTTTACACATTTTTTTTTGCACTGGATAAAAGGATCGTCATTTTTTCATTTTTTCTGTCAAGTTTCTGATGTGCCGTATTAATACTAAAAGCTCACATTTAAGGGGACATTTCTTCAGTACATCTGAATACCATATTTTATAATTCCTTTACTACACTTTTCAATATCCCTCCATTGATTGGATGAAGATAGCCACGCCCCTTTTGGCGCGAAAAACGGCGTCTTCAAAATCAGCACTTCAGAGCAGAATTTGATCCATTTGGAAGAACGTACCTTATACAGTCTTGGCAGTTATTAGTAAGTAACATCTTTCTTCTCCTATGCTAAAGAAGCTCCATTCACAATATCATAATTATTTACGATACATATTTAACGTGTTCATTACAGTTTGCTAGCACAGCGTCTCGCTCTTCAAAACAAGGTTATTTCGATTGTGCAGCTAAACAGGTATTTTTAAAATATTCTGTTTCTTGAAATTTTCACAAGAGTTTTGTTTTCAGTACTACTTCTTAGTTTCTAATGTGTTCTTTTTATTCACATAGTGCTACAACACAATTTCACTAAAGAGCACAGTGTCTCTTCAATTTAAACAGCACTTCGGTGCATGTTTCAGTGAGTAGTTTCTATACGATTAAACCAATTTACTTGAACGCGTTTATTTTCATATGAGTAGTTTCCACATTAATTCAATTTAATTATTCACGGTACATGTTTGATACGTCCTGCTCCTTAAATAAAGTTAATTCTGATTGCACAGCCAAATAGGTATTTTCAAGCACTCTGTCTCCTGAAGTTTTCATCTTAAACGGCACTTCGGTACATTTTGTTTCCATTACATTATTTAGTCTGAATGAGTTCCCCTTTACCCTGCATGACTACTTTCATATGAGCAGTCTCCATATGATTATTTTGGTTTAATCACTCACGGTATCTGTTTTTGAAGCAGTCTGCTAGTACAGCGTCTTGCTCTTTAAAGAAGTTTAACTCCGATTGTACGGTCAAACAGGTATCACAAGCATTCTGTTTCTTGAAGTTTTTAATTTCAGCACTACCTTCTATTTCAAATGTGATTTGTTTTGATTTATATAGTGGCACAACACAACCTCAATAAAGACCTCAGTGTCTCTTCATTTTAAACGGCACTTCGGTGCACGTTTCAGTGAGTAGTTTCCGTATGATTAATTCAGTTTTGCTTGAATGAGTTTTTCTCTATCTTGCACGATTAATTACATATGAGTCTTTATATGATTAACTTAGTTTGTTTGAATGAGTTTTTTTCTCTGCCCTGCGTCTCTCTTATGGTGTTTAAATGGTTTTTTGATATGTTAATTTATGTTTTAATCACTTATTAATTCCATATGGATGTTACATTTTATTTCTCATTGTATATTTATATTTTTTAACAGTTTTATTTTTGTTTTAATTTATTTTAAAGTTAATTTTGTTATGTATATAAATGTGTTCCGGTTGCCTTTTAGAGATGTGTTTATGTATGTATTTAATATATTTATATTTATTGTTTCTTTGTAAGCATCTCTCCCCTTGAGAAAGGCGCAAGCCGAAACGTGTCGGGGATCTTCAGGGGACCTTCAATAAAGTTTTTCAAACTATTTTTGAGCCACTGGGTCATCTATTGCTTCTGCTCGTTGTGTACTCCAGTCCTTGGCGAGGGGCCATGCACCAGGGATTTTTCCAGAACCCTGCAATTATAAGCCCTAAATCCAGTCATTAGGTGTCGCTGTTGTATAAAGATTACGACTCGCTCCCTGCAGCATTCTAACTCTAGCTAACCTGGTAATGGGATGACCTGAGATGGGACTCGAATCCAGGTCCTGTCATGTGGCAGTGTGTAGTTCTTAGCTAAGAGAAAAGAAAATGTGATATACTAGAGGTGGTCAAGTTTGTATAACTGACAGCTGGGAGATATCCTTAGAGCAGTGAGTGAATGGTAAAGGTGATGGCCACAGCTTCAACAGTGTAGACAGAAAACTTGTACAGATAACAGCTGGGAGATATCCTTAGCATGGCAGATGCAAGCAATTTGCCACCCTCCGTGGCATCAAATTTTGGAACTCGTCTCTCTCACTGGAGTCTGTAGTAGTGAACAATGTGAGGAAAAAATATTTAAGAGGATAATACTATTGAAATCTCCAGAAGTGAGTGACAGAGGTAGAGATATTTAGTAACATGATATTACTGAAGTTGCTAGAAGTGAATGATGTTGGGAAAGTCAGGTAACAGTGATGAGTTTATAAAGATCATGATATGTGTGTCTGCAGATGTGAATTATGTGGGCAAGAGATATCTAAGAGGGTGAAATTTAATTCTCTAAGGGTGAATTATGCATGGAAGATAGACTGAAGAAAGTGATACCTTAGAATTCTATGATAGCGAATGCCGTAGATAAAAGATATTTGATAGAATGAAATGGCTGAAGGTTAAAAAAATTGAATAATATTGAAATCTATAGAGGTGAACAGTGTGCAAAAGAGGCATTCAAATCTATGGAGGTAAATGATGGGGTTGAAATATTTAAGAAAGTGAGACCATTGAAGTCTATATAGGTAGATGGCAGGATTGTGACTTATTTACTGGTATTTACTGACAAGTTCCAGATAGCTTCATTTATGCAAATTGAAAGAGAGAGCTCTCTCCTGAAGAGGGGCTCTGTGTGATCTGGAAAGCTCACGCATAGCATCACTATTAGATACTTTGTGAGCAAATTCAATAAAGGGCACCAAGGATGTTCAGTGTAAAGTTAAACAAATCTATCTGACTGCTTTTCTTAACCTTGTAAAAAATAAAGGGGATAAATATTCTCAAGCATGTATCCGGATAGCAACACCTGCTATCTATAGAAGTGCCACTAGAGGGAGCTAATTGGCAATATTCAGCAGCAACGTCCAGCTGTCCAAACTTTATCCGGATAGCTACCTGCATAACAGGCTAAATATTACTCTCTTTGGATAATAGCATCAGCCATCACATTATCTGGATATTCGGTGCAGGCCACTATCCCAAACACTAGCACTGCTGCGGTGGGCATTAAAAAAAACACCCAACATGGTAGATGAATATTGGCCTGTAAGTTTTTTAAAATTTGCTTTGTATTGTGGGCTGGCTCAATAAGTGCTGCACACTGCTATGTGGAGGACCTAGGTTCAATTACAAGATCAGGTCTTCTGCTCCCTAAACCAGTTCGGTCTGGTGATGCTGTGGAGACAACACTCATAGCTCCTGAGGAAGAAGGGCGTCATGGTCCCTTGTGTTTGTTGTAATACTGCTTAGAACCAGCAATGATTTGTGGGACGTGAATGCTTTTCACTAAATGATAACAGCTCAAGGGTGACATCTAGTGGCCAGATTAAAGGGTTCTGGAAGGAGCTCTGATGCATGGCCATTAAGCTAGGCTAATCACTGTAATGACTAGACTAGGTATGTTAGGGGTAGAAGAGTAGGAATGATATGAAATAGAGGGAAAATTCTGAGTGTTTGCAAATGAAGGCTCACAGGACCAGAATACTACTCAGACTGAGCTGGAAGAAAAAGAAGCAGGAAGAAACTGCTGGGTCAAATACAATTCTTACTGAATGGTTCCTAGTTATACAAGCCAGAAATTTTATTGTCTCCTATTCAGACTCGATCTTCAGTCGTTTGGAGTGAAAGTGTCTATCATTGAGCCTGGATTCTTCAAAACCAACATTCTGAACACCTCGGTTTTTCGGGATCAATGCCAGCAGATATGGAATCGGGTGCCGATGGAGATAAGAGAGACCTATGGCCAAAGAACCTTTGAAACTTGTAAGAACTTTTTGCTTATTCTCAAATTTATTGAGAGACTCTTGTTATGCCTGTCAAAATTTTCTTTATAGGAAGACCCTTTTAGCACTACCAAGCAGTGGTGTAAATGTTACCCATATAGTGCAGGGGGCCTGGGGAAGGAAGGAGGCTTCTGGTGTTCTGGTGGATTTCCCTCTCCCCTCCTCCCCCCCCCTTCCCCCGCTCTGAGGGCCCTTTCCAAAATTTTGTTTGGGGTTCCTCGGTTTGAACTTCTTCCACTGTAGACCAGTGATGCCCCTCTGTTGACTGGCGGACTGGTCTGCTATCTTACATGCCAGCTAACTAGCTCCCAGTGATAACTTACAGACATAAAAGGTGTTGGCAGATAAAGGACAAAGCCCATGTGGTCTGCTCATTCCTAATACAATAATGCAAAGCCTATACAACCAGGCTACATTTATGCTCACATCCTTGTTTCAAAGGATCTGCTGTGCATATCCCAAGCTTTCCTGAATTCTGTTAAAGCTTTTGCCTCCCCACCTCCCCTGAAAGGTCCTTTCATGCATTCACCACCCTGCCCATGAAGAAATGTTTTCTGATGTTACTCCTAGCTTACCTCTCTTTGGCTCACATGTCATGGTGCCGTGCTCTAGAGCAGGGTTTTGCAACCCAATCCTAGAAGCACACCTTACCAGTCTGTTTTTTCTGGATAGCTGCACTAAATATGTACAGATACATTTGCATACACTGTGTCTCCAGTTTATTCAAATGTGCTTCATGCATATTTGTTATGGATGGCTTGAAATCCGACTGGTTAGGTGTTCCTCCAGGATGGAGCTGGGAACTAGTGCACTAAAACTTCCTTTCTATGGTTAGTGCTGTTGAATATCCCTTTCAAAGCCTGCTACACGCCTCGATGCTCTGTGGTTAGCACTTGGACATGTTGGGGGGGGGGTGTTCCGGGGTGAAGTGGAAGCGGAGACTGTTGCTAACCAGGTAACGGCAATATTGCAGCACTACCCAGTTATCGATCCGCGGCTAAAACTAGGCCAGCTTTTGGCTCACCTAGTTTTAGCTGCAGATACTAACTGTGTAGCGGTGCAATATTGCTGCTACCTGGTTAGCCACGGTGGCTCTAGGGCATGTGTGGCAACGCTGGCTATTCAATGCCATCTCTGCGGCATTAAATACCAGGCGTTAAGAATCAGTGGGCCGGGTTATGCACCATAGTGGCGCATAGCCTGCTCAGCTGAATATTGGGCCCTTACTGTCTTATCACCTCTGTCTACCCCTCATCCCCTGTCACTAAGCTATAATGCCATTTGCAGAGCATAAGACCTAGATGAAAAAGTGAGC
Organism: Ichthyophis bannanicus; assembly: GCA_033557465.1. NCBI lineage: Eukaryota > Metazoa > Chordata > Amphibia > Gymnophiona > Ichthyophiidae > Ichthyophis > Ichthyophis bannanicus. The sequence goes on from CM066033.1 coordinate 675,168,814, forward strand.
TGATGCCTGGTGACCCAGCCTCTGTGTTTTCTTGGCAAGGTGAAGAGATGGGAGGTTGAAGTCACCAACTAACCAAATTGGAGAGCGTGAAGTGGATGTGGTGCACGCAAACTCAATTATTGTTGGAAGGTCATCTGGTGAAGGAGTGGGTGCCCGATAGAGAAGGTTGATTGTGCAGATCTCATTAGATATGGAGAGGGAATCAAGGTGGGTTGAGCTGGAGGAGTTGCACAGCTTGAAATGTAGATCAGCTTTGGCAAGGATGAGCGTCCCGCCTCCTTTCTGAATGGACCTGTGGCATGTGTATAGAACAAATCCTGGTGGCAGCATCTGATTCAAGAGGACGTTGTCACAATCGGATAGCCATGTCTCCGTGATCATCAAGATGTCGAGATTGTATAGGGGTATCAGGTCAATGGCTGCAGGCCATTTTGATCGTACTGATCTGGCATTTATCAACGCACTTTTCATTAGGCGCTGGTGCTGTTGCTTCTCGGCTTGTGTCTTTTTGATGATTTGGAGAGGAATGTTAAGTAAATGAGAGTGGGATGTATGGTTGTTTTTTGCCGTGGTGTGGTGGGGGAATTCTGACCATCTCCTTCCATAGGTGTGTAGGATTGGTATGTAATTGGTACCATGGTTGAAAGCGTTTGAGATGCAGGGGAGACCAAGGGTAAGGAGGGTAATGAATAAAATCAGGACTTTGTACATTCTAGATTGGCAGCAGTACAGTCAATTCGAGACAACAGTGTGAGTAGACACAGGTTGCTAGTGTTAGCAAGGTTAACGGTGGAAATACTGACAACAGTGCAGGAAGATACTGGATACTAGCAATCGGGATAATTAGTTGCAACAGTACAGTGAATGCAAGTTGACAGCAATAGTGACAACGGTACCATAAGATTCTAGTTACTGGTAATCAATAAATTAACTGCAAGAAAACAGTACAGTGAATGCAAGTTATTAGCAATAGTAACAGTGGTACAGGAGGATTCTAGTTACTAGTAATTAAGAAGTTAACTGCAGAATACAGCTAACAGTGCAGATGACTGCAAGTTAATAGCAAAAATAAAGGCTGATTTTTCCAAAACAGCAAGAATAAGGGCTTGCCTACTGCTTACTCAGTGCAAATCCGGGTGTATTAATAAGGCTGTTAATAAGGTTACAACACATGGTTTTAGTTGTAAAGTATAAAATAGGTAATGCAAGATTTCTGACTTGGGGCATGTAATCAGCTAACGGATAAGGACTTGCCTTTTCCTGATAGTGGTGGCTGGCTCTGTTCCGGGTGTGAGTTCTGACTCCGTTTGTGGGTTGTTGGAGTGCCACTGCCTAAGGGCCACGCCAAAGGGCCCTCTGGCGAGGCCCGCCAGGTGCAGGCACGTCTGATGGCGCGAACTTTTAAAGTTCAAGGAGCGTGCCCCGATTGGGCAGTGATGGCTCTGGTGCTCCTCCCACTGCTGGAGGCTCGATCCCCCGACTGGGGAGAGCTGATGATGGTGGCGGGAGCTGAAAGAACAAGCGCCCAACGGCGCAAACTTTTAAAGTTCAAGGAGCGTGCCCCTATTGGGCAGTGATGGCTCTGGTGCTCCTCCCACTGCTGGAGGCTCGATCCCCCGACTGGGGAGAGCTGATGATGGTGGCGGGAGCTGAAAGAACAAGCGCCCAACGGCGCAAACTTTTAAAGTTCAAGGAGCGTGCCCCGATTGGGCAGTGATGGCTCTGGTGCTCCTCCCGCTGCTGGAGGCTCGATCCCCCGACTGGGGAGAGCTGATGATGGTGGCGGGAGCTAAAACTAGACCTCATCTTTGCACCTCATTCCAACGCCACAACACCCCAAACCCTTGCACTGTCTGTAACACCAGTGCCTTTGTCAGACCACAATCTACTCAGATTCCATATACCCATTAATACACCCCATAAGAGCCGAATGTTATCAAACACATCCGGAACCCCTACAGCCCGTTTCCGACCACTCAACCAGAGCGTAGTCCTAGAGAATCTTTGACCACTTATGACCAACACATCCCTCAACTTAGATGATCTCATATCCAAATGGGACGAGAACCTTAGAGCTGCCTCCTGTCCATTACACACTGAAAAGAAAATAAGAAAACGGGAACATGCTCCATGGTTCTCTACGGACCTTCGTACATCTCTCCACCACATACGCAAACTTGAGAGACGGTGGCGACGAACCCACTCCCCCGAGACGCTTGCTTCATACAACTCATACTTAATTACCCACCGTGGGAAGATAACACAGAGTAGGAAACTTTACCACACAGATATATTAAAATGCTCCATCAATAAACCACATGCCCTGTTCAGATAGTAAAATCCATAACAGGAGAGCCGGTTTCAGCCCAACCTCCAATGCCTCAGCCACAGGACTACGCAAACTACTTGCAATCAAAGATGATTGAGACCAACACAAACATAAGTGTCAGTAACTCCTCCGTATCACCTAAGGCATCCCAAGCAACACCATTATGCAATTTCACTACGGTATCAAATAGAGAGATTGAGAACATTATCGCTTCTATCAATCCCAGCACAGCACCTAACGACCCCTGCCCAGCCAGCTGGATCAGAGAACTGCGACATGACCTAAGCCAAATCTTGAGCAAAATACTGAACCAGTCCTTTTTAACGGGCTCGTTCCCGCAGAGTCTGAAACTCTATCAGGCCCCTACTGAAAAACAGCAGACTTGACCCATCCAAAGTTGAATCTTTTAGGCCAATCTTGAGCATCCCCCAGCTTGCAAAAATCATTGAAAAAGCTGCTCAACAACAAATCCAGCATCATATCGACACTGAAGCACCGCTAGATCCATCACAACACGGCTTCAGGGAAGCACATGGAGTCGACACAGTCCTTTCAACCCTATTCAATGATTTGGTCACAGGAATAAACAGCATCCAACAAGGATTTGTCCTCATCTTCCTGGACATCTCCGCCGCCTTCGACTCTGTGAGTCATGTTATACTCCTACAACGCCTGAAAGAAAAGGTGATTCAAAGCACAGCACTAGAATGGTGTAAATCCTACCTATACAATAGGTGGCAACAAGTCAAAACAGGCCACGCATCCTCAGAACCATTCCTGCAGTCACAGGGGGTACCTCAAGGATCGTCCTTATCGGCACTGATGTTCAATATCTATATGCAGCCGATATGTGATTTGATCCGATCCTTCAACGTACAATGCTTGGCTTACGCAGATGACATCCTCCTCTACATGCCGTTCACAATTGACCAACCAGTGTTCTCCCCAATAATCAATTGCTTCGAAGCTGTAGCCAAATGGCTGCTGACACAAAACCTACGGATCAATCATAGCAAAACTAATGTTCTTTTTGTCACGAGGAACCGTAAGTTCATACCTCCCCCATCACTACTTGTCAACAATGTAGAGTTGAAATCCAAACCCACAATCCGTTATCTCGGCATCACATTGGACCAGCACCTGGATATGACAACACATGTGAAGAACGTTGCAAAGACTATATATCATAAGATCAGAACGCTACGTCACCTCCGCCCCCTACTGGATTCCACCGACTACCGAACAACCTTCCAGGCATTAGTCCTAACACACCTGGATTTCGCTAACATCATCCTCCACGGTCTCTCTCAATCAACTTTAAATCTGCTCTGCCTGGCTATGAATGCAGCTGCAAGAGTCCTCTCTGGATCGTCAAGATCTGACCACATAACGCCTATCATGAAAGATCTGCATTGGCTACCTTTACATGCCAGACTCCAATATAAGTCATTAGTCCTTACCTTCAAAGCCCTAAATAACTACCCCCCTACGCCAATCAGCAAGCTAATTCACGGCACCCTGGAAAATAGAAACAGGAGGCCTACTGCAATGAACACCTTAATAGTCCCCAAGAAGATGACGACGTGTACTAAGGCTACTTCCAACAGGGCCTTCTCTATATTCACTCCTTTAAACTGGAATGCCCTTCCCCATGAAATCCGTGGCATCAAAAGCCTAATCCTATTCAGAAAAGCTTTGAAACACCATCTGTTCACAAAATGCTACCCAGAAGCCATCCCAGACAATCACACAACTGGCAAGCTTCCCTCATGCCCCAGACGCCTTAGCACCTTAATACAACCAGAAAATGGTTAGCCTACACACTAGCCCACCTGCTAATCATCATACCTGTACCATCCACCCGAAAAAGCACATGCAATATCCAAACGAGTTTAGAGTATTGTATATAGTATCAAGTTAACTTGTACATAGTTCTCCCGGTTATCCCCTGTTTAATTTCCTGTTCATTGTAAACTCACTGTTGCCTGTATGCATTGTAGTATGTTTTTGTTCGATGTACACCGCGCTGATTATAATAGCGCGGTATAGAAGAAATGTTAAATAAATAAAGGTGCATTCAGAAGTAGATTGCCAGGCTTGTCTTCCACACAGTAAGTCTACAGCACCATGTATTCCAAGGAGGTCTCCCATCCAAGTACTAACCAGGTCTGACTGTGCTTAGCTTCTAAGATCAGCCTCATTCAGGGCAGCAAAACCATAGTGAGCTTAGACTATACTCGGTGCATTGTTTCTTCGCTCACCTGATAAACAGGATAACTTGCATGTTTGTCTCAGATACTGTATGTTGAATTAGTCCAATAAATATGATCACCTGCAATTCATATCCAAATGGATTAACATAGCAACCACAGTTCTTTCTACTGAAAAATGCCTGCTTACTGTGCATTAACCTTTGAGGAATTTAAAAGCCTCTGCCGTTTCACCCTGCCCCTGTCCTTAATTCTCCCTTCATAAGGCTTATTGTGCACCACTCTGAGAGTCCTCTGAATTGCTTCTACCTTGTCTGTTTTCTGGAAATTCAGGCTCCAGAAGCTGTTTCACTTGTACAGTAAAAGAGAGACATTATTCTAGTGTTCTTCTGGCTTTCACCACTGTCTGAGTAAAAACAATAACAGAATTTAAGAAAGTCTGAGATAAATACAGATGATTTTCAGCAGCCAAGATACAACAGGAAAACCAGATACTAAATGGGGCCTAGATGGCATTGTCCCAGGAATTAAACCGGACAGACTAAATGGTCCTTACAGCCCTTATGTTCTGGTTCTGGTTCTTATTTTGCTTTCTTGACCCCACCAAATATGCTCACTCTGAGGACTTTCTCCTTTGTGATGCACAAAGGTAATTCATCCTCTGATCTTGTACAGCTTGGATTTCTATGGTCCACATGCATGGCTCTACTCATTATTTTAAATTAGATCTTCGTCAGCCTTTTAATTACTCCAGTTTTTCCAGATCACTTCTCATTTTCTTCTACCCCATCAGGAGTGTCCACCCTGTTGCAGCTCTTTGTGTCTGCAGAAAGGTTATGATTATCCCAAGAAAATTAACAAATTAAACACTCCCAAAGGGTGAGGCATAGATCTCAGACAGGTTGAGCCATGCGCTGGCAACAGTAGAACTCAACCAAAGAACAGTATTTTGAGGAAGCTGCAGCTGATTCTCAGCTACGGGGGTTCCCTGAATTCGGCACATGGTTTCCATTTGGGAGAACTTGGGGAAGAAACCTGCCAGAATACTAGAGCTTGCGTGACAGGGCAAAGGCAGAGAACCTGTATGTAGGAGGCTTAAAAAGGGGAAAGAAAGATTTTGGAGAGAAGGGGAGGGGAGAAATTCTTGTATTTGATTTTACACTACTGGTGCTGTCCACTGTCAAAAAGTATGGTAGCCGTGATGTGCTATTCTAGTGTTGATCTTTGCCGGGGAAGTCAGAGCTGCGGCTTTCTCAAAGATTTTGTGCAAGTGCCAAGATTTGCACTGACCAGTATTCTCTAAGAGATTTGTAAGCATGAATTATGTGGTGTGCTTTTGAACATTTCTGCACACGGACTGCACCAGCAATGACATGTGATCACTTAGACACATTTCTCACTCTGAGAGGTCCGAACAGATTTTCTAAGAACTGGAGTTGGAGCAGGTGAGTTGCTTCCAGGACCCACTTTAAAGTTATTCTATGGAAATATAGGGGCATGTTTGCTAAAAGTTAACACACATTAAGTAAAGTTAAGACACATTAAGTGCTTCTGCTGCCCATTTACTTCTTTGGGCAATTGGAGCACCTGGTACACTTTAACCTTTAGTAAACATGCCTCTTAGTGTGTCTTACTGAGGGAGACGGCGCTTGCAAGAGCCCCTCAGTGAGGAATTGATTGTGTATCACTGGGGTTGCCTTTTGTCTCCATTTCTCTCATCAATTTTTTCATTTCTTCTGTATCTTCAGACTGCAAGAAATTCACTAAGCTCATGTTGGAAAGCAGTTCAAAGATCTCCCAGATGACCAACTGCATAGAGCACGCTTTGTTGGCAGTGCACCCCCACACGCGCTACTCTGCTGGCTGGGATGCCAAATTTATTTACATCCCCCTTTCCTACCTGCCGACAGCAGTGGTGGACTACCTGTTGGTCTTATCAGCACCAGAAGCTGGACAGTGTTCCTAATGGCATGGCCAAACAGAACACGCAATGAGGGATTTCTGTGGCATGTGGGACTCTTGCGTTTCTCTCTTGGAGCTGTTTTCCTTATTGTTGTGGCTTATAAGCTTAATTTTACAAAATGGAACCTAGGTAATGTATTTTTTCATGCATGTACTTTATGGCTATTTTGTAAAGTCAAGCACGCTTGTTCTTGACTTTATAAAATAGAGGATAAGTAAGTGTGAAAGTACCCATATATGTCAACATGCCTTAGAGCTAGTATGAAGGACCGTGCCTACCTTTTGCAATTATGCATGTAAATTAAAGAATTTTGTAATTTACATGCAGATTTCTTGCACTGCCCATGTTCCATCCAAACTCCGCCCAAGTACACGCCCACAGTGAACGTAAGTACGATGCAAACTATGTGTTTAATTGCCATTTTAATAGGGGTCATTTATGTGGGTAAGGTGCCCTGTATGCTTGTAAATGACTAAAATCCTGGAATTTAAGTACGTTGTTTATAGGGCCGGCCCCAGAGTTGGTTCAGATTGTTGGTACCTTGTGTGCCTTCAAGTCAGTCCTGACTCCTGGCGACCCAGAAGCTCCTGGGTTTTCTTGGCAGTGTCACCGGAAGTAGATTGCCAGGCCTTTCTTCTGAGGCAGTGGAGGGTTAAGTGACTTGCCCAAGGCCACAAGGAGTGCTAGTGGGAATTGAACCCTGGTTGCTTGGTTACCTTAGGTAGTCCTTAAACTTTACACACCCCCTCGGCTGTCAAAATGTATTGTTAGCTGCTCTTTTCTGTCCCACAGAAGTTGTCACCCTACTCAGCTGTCTAGTTTGCCTAGTGCTTGGGTCGGCACTGGTTGTTCATGCATCAATCTAGGCAGCTCCTTATAAAATTACCCCCTCTATGTCTATCCTACTCAGGTGTTTGCGCACTCCTTCGATATGATGATGCCAGTTTTAATTTATGCTAACTTTGCAGGAAACGTAGCTCCTATTCTTCAACATCAGTCCCAGAATTCCAACGTCTTTTCTTGTCCAAGACTGGAAGTAGGACAGGATCATTTTCGCAACCAGTAAATGTGTGCATTCCGACGAAAGCAGTGGGGAAAGCAGCCTACCAAATGTGGTTCAAAAACTGTCCTTCTGCTTTGTCAAATGGTTTATGGTTTATTGGTCACTTAATATATCGCAACACTGTATACAATCTTTGCGGTTTACAATGTCATAAAAATAGTACAGTAATAAGCAGTCACCAGGAGTCAACACTGACTCAAAGGCACACATTGCATTTGCAATAAGCAGTGGACAACGCAACAGCTGAGCAAGGGAGCTGAGTCGCCTGGAGATAAAGTACCACCTGCAAAGCATTATTAAGCAGTTTCAGTTGTGATATATATTAAAGACTCAGCATTAGCTATCCCTCCTGCTGTCATTTGGACTGTGGTATTGTTTGACTAGCTTGTAAGCTCTGATGAGCAGGGACTGTCTCTTACATGTCTGTGCAGTGCTGCGTGCTTCTTGTAGCACTATACAAATGCTCAGTAGTAGTGGTAGTTTTCGAAAAAGCAGAATGGTATGGACCTAGTATTAGCTATTGAACTACACTGCAGAGATGAGACCCATAGACAGAGAGGAGAATTATCCTAGCAGAGGGCAGAGCTCCTGACACCCACTTCATCACTTGTAAGACCCACTAAATAAAAACCTCTGGGTCAGCAGTACTAACTCTGGCTAACATGGTAGGAGCCTGATGCTGAAGAAACTAATCAGGGCTGTCTGAAAGCACGCTGATGCATGGGAGCTCGCAGTGCAAACCCTACAAGAGACAGACACACACTACCCGAAAAAGCTCTAAGGGCAGCATATGCATTATGCAATACAAAGAACCCCCCGGCTAGCATCAGTCACCCAAAGAAAATACTATTACAATTATTTGATAGCATCATTCAACCAGTTTTCTATAGGTTAACCCAGAATTATCCAGAACGGGAACAGCCCCCCCCCCCCCCCCCCCCCCCATTCCCAAAGAGAACCCCTGTATCTCCGGTTCTGTAAACAGGCAATTCACATCCACAGAAGCACCCCCAATAAGGGGGGGGGGGGGCGGAACAGAACTAAGACACTTTCCCTTTACTGCTCACAGACAGAGGGAAGCTCTTAGGAGCAAAGGATAATAGTAGTAGTAGTAGTAGTAGTAGTAGATGCAGACAGACGGAGGGAAAGACAGCCGCAAAGATACAGGAGGAAAGACACACAGATGGAGACAGACACAGACAGGGGATAGAGGCACCCCGATGCAAAGGGACAGACACAAATAGAAGGGGAAAGACACACAGACAAACACACAAACACCAAAATGGATGGACTGACACACACGCATGCGCACACACAAACAGAGATGGAGAAAGAGACATGAACACAAAAGGACAGGGACATAGAGTGGGGGGGGGGGGACACAGAGATGGAAAGAAGCAGAGAGACACGGCACATAGAGATACAGAGAGAGAGAGAGAGAAACACAACAGCACAGATACACACACACACACAGAGGCAAAGAGACATACAGATGCAAAGGAAGACAGGCAGACAGACAGACACAGAGATGGAGGGAGAGACACAAGGGTGAAAGGAGAGCCAGACACACACAAAGAGGGTAAGTTTATAAAGTGGTGCCTAGTTAGTGCGCGGGTTGCTGTGCGACTGTCACACCTATCTTACAACATAAACTTTATAAAGTAGGGCTGTAACTGGTGGGATAGGTACAGCAAATCTAGGTGCGATCTGTTATACCAACCTTAGGGTTGGCATTAGTGCCAACGCCCAGATTTTTAAGAAACAGGCATAAATGATTTTATTTTATAATTTATGCACGTAGATTTGCGCTCCACTCCGGAACATGTCCACAGTGAAAGAACGTGCCATCAGCCCGATGCGCATACTTATAGAATAGCGACCGGCTAAAGTATGTGTGTAAAGGCCCATTCACGTGCACAAGTTATTGAAAATAAATGAGTTATGTGCGTTGATAATGCATGAGTTCACACAGCTCCTTATAAAATTACTTCTCCATGGACAAGCAGGAAGTAAGTCCTCACGTATAGGTGACGTCACCGACGGAGGCCACACAGAACGCTCCCCAGCTTCCATTGGAAGCTTTTGGGATTTGCACCATGCATGAGCGCCTGCCTTCCCGCTTGCTGTGGCACCATCTTCTCCAGTCTCCTTCTTTCCGTGGAACCCATAGGATGTATTCTGCACCAGCAGAAAAACATTTTGTTTGTTTAGCCCCGAGGATATTTTTTCTTGAGTAATTTTCACCGCCTGTCATTGATTAGTCAGCTCCCAGTTGATATTTTTCTTTATTTTTCTTTTCTTATCTTTTGTGCTTTTCTCTTTCCAGGCCTTTTTTCCCCACAGTCACAATCGAAGCCTTTGACCTCGCTGACGTGGTCTTCCCAGACATGTCTAAGCCGGTGAGTGGCTTTAAGAAATGCACAAAATGTGGCCACTATTTCGATCATGGACAGTCACAATTGCTGCCTTGGGCCTGACCACCTGCCCATGTCCTGCAATGAGGAAGGGCTTAAAGGGCTGGGAAAAGCAGAAGGAGTCCCTCTTCAGAACACTAAATTCAGCATCCTTGGCTCCAGCATCGGCGATCCCGTCACAGAGTTCTGCTGAAGCATCAACTGGGCGGGATGCCCGGGTGCATTCAGACTGGAGGGGCCGAGGCATCAAGTAGAGACTCTTCCTCGATGCCTGACTGAAATCGGAGATGAACCTGACACCTGTCCCATCAGCATCAAAAGGGGCGCCCGAACATCAGGACAAGCCCAGGGTACAGTGACACCGCAAGCTTCCTGGTGGGAGGAATCAACTCCCAGAAGGGAGGAATTGACCCCCAAAGCCTTGGAGGGCAGCTGGATGTCTCCTAATGAGTTTGTCATCATGGAGTCCCCGCTGGAGGTATCGGCACCAGTGGCTGAAGATGCAATCCTGGCTCCCCTCCCCTCTGAAGCGGTGGTGCTGGACGTACACCCGAGGGCCCTCGAGGATCACATGGCAATGGTCTTAGCCTTGCAGCATGCAGGCTCTGCGATGGCTTCAGTGTTGTCACTGCACTCCATCCAGCCCACCCTGGAGACCCATGCACTGTGGGCAGAGCCAGGCGATTCAGTCAGGAGATTGGTCCCCACGCTGATCTCTCTGTATCAGGTTCCAATATCCCGGGACACCTTCATTCTCACTCAGGGTGCCAAGGGTCCCACCGCCGTCTGCCCTCTCCACATAACTGGAGTAGGCAGCAGGAGAAAATCTGATGCTGCTTCAATTTCCTCTCAGAGTCTGAGTCTGAGGACTGGGAAACCGAGGAAGGCTTGGCCATTTCAGGCATATCTCCTGACCTTCCCTCTGATCCATCCCCTTCATATGGGTGCTGCAAATTGCCCATGGAAGATATTTTCGACCCATTTTGGACTCCGGAACCTCAACCAGTTTTTCGTGCACAAGCAGTTCAAGATGGTCTAGCTGGGACACTGCTCCCTTACCTTCTAAAGGATGACTGGTTATGCTCCTTTGATCTCAAGGATGCATACACACACATCCCAATCTATCCTAGTCACAAAAAATACCTCAGATTCATGCTGGGAGACCAGTACTATCAGCACCGGGTGCTTCCCTTCAGGCTTGTGTCAGCACCTTGGGTCTTCACCAAGTGCCTTGCAGTAGTGGCCGCCTAGCTTTGAACCATGGGAGTCTTCATCTTCCCCTATCTGGATGATTGGCTCATCAAAGGTTCCACTCCAGATGCTGTCTGGCAGTCTGCTCATCTCACCATACAGGTCTTCGAGTGGCTGAGGTTTGTCATCAACTACCGCAAATCCCACCTTCTGCCACTGGACTGCATGCAGAGGCTGACAGAAGTGGTCGAAAGTGTGTGGTGTCAGCGTCACACCACAGCCTAGGGGATGCTGAAAGTGCTCAGCTACACATGCCTCCACAGTATACGTTATCCCCTTGGCTTGCCTCTCCATGCGGCAAGTGCAATGGACCCTCTGCACACAATGGAAGCAGGCAATGGGTCACCTCTGGGACAGGGTGATGGTTACCACTCCCGTGGTTCAGTTTCTCGGCTGGTGGTTGGAGTCACTGAACCTGCTTTGGAGCCTCCCATTCTAAGCAGAGCCCCCCGCAGGACGCTGACAACTGATGCATCGAAACTCAGGTGAGGGGATAATCTGGATGGCAGAATTTATGGTCCAAGCAGGAGAGCCTGCACCAGATAAACTTCCTTGAGTTGTGGGCCATAGCAAATGCCCTCTGTGCCTTCCAAGCACACCTGGTGAATCAGGTGGTCCTGATCCAGATGAACAACCAGGCTGCGATGTTCTATGTGAATAAATAGGGAGACACAGGCTTGTACCTCTTCTGCTGGGAAGCAGTCTGGCTGTGGCAGTTTGCCCTGGATTATGGGATGGAGCTCAGGGCAACCTACCTGCCTGGCAAGCTCAACATCCTGGCAGATCAGCTGAGCAGAGTCCTCCAGCTGCACAAGTGGACCCTCCACAGAAGAGTGGTAGAGCAGATCTTCCGAGAATGAGGTACTCCTATGATTGATCTCTTTGCTGCATTGCAGAACACCCAAGTGGGCCGGTTCTGCTCCTGGAGGCCGTCCAGCGCTGGTTGGTCTTGGATGTCTTTCTCCTCCACTGCAGGGGTGGGGATGAGTCTGCTTTATCCCTTTCCTCTGATCCTACTCATGGTGAAAACTCTGCTGAAACTTCAGACTGACAGAAGCACCATGATCCTAATTGTCCCATACTGGCCCAAGCAGCTGTGGTTCCTCCTGCTGCTTCAGCTGTCCTGGAGGGAGCCTCTCCATCTGGCTCTGTCACGGATCTCATATCCCAGGATGAGGGGACCCTGCTGCACCCCAACATCTACTCCTTGGCCCTCATGGCCTGGATGCTGAGTGGGTAGTCCTTTCAGAGCTCAGTTTACCTGACAATATCACGGATATCCTTTTGGCATCACACAAGGGCTCAACTCATTAGGCTTATGCGTTCAAGTGGTTCTCCGCTTGGAGCACAGTTAGGGCACTAGATCCCTTCTCCTGCATGGTGGGTCAGTTGCTGGAATATCTCCTGCACCTCTCAGACTCGGGTCTAAAATCCAATTTCATCTGGGTTCACCTCAGTGAGATTGGTGCCTACCATTGCAGCTTGGGAGGGCCATTTTGCAAATGCACCCACTATTTCTGCCTAAGATGGTCTCCGAGTTCCACCTCAACCAGTTGATTGTCCTACTGGCTTTCTTTCTGAGACTGCTTGCCAACCGGGGGAAGCAACATTGCACATGCTGAACTGTAAGCGTGCCTTGGCCTTTTATGCTGAGCGTACCAAGGCCCAGTTGCGGTCCACGCAGCTGTTCATCTCCTTTGACCCTAATAAGCTGGGGAAGGCTGTCTTAAGCACACGCTGTCCTTGTGGCTGGCGGACTGCATTGCTTTGGCATATTCCCAGGTCAGCTTGAACCTGGAGGGTCATGTGATGGTTCAAAATGTTTGGGCAATGGTCCCTCCATTTCTAACCTGTGCTCGGCATTGATGGAGGAAATCTGCAAGGCTTCAAAGTGGTCTTCGGTTCACATGCTCACAGCCTACTACTGTCTAGATGGGGATTCCCAACAGGACAGCAACTTCGACCAGGCCATGCTCTGGCACTTTTTGGGTATTAGATCCAACTCCTGCTCACCGGTCCTTCTGTCCGTCTAGGCTACCTGCAAATGTTGACTAATCTCAGTGATGCTGTACGCTGAGGATGCTGAATCGATGGTGTCCCTAGAGGGACTGCCTTGCTGTTCTTCCTGTTCTCCAGTTTTGTGGCCCCTGTTGGGCTATTGGCCTTCTCGGTCTTTGTAAGTCCGATACGTGAGGACTTAACTTCCTGCTTGTCCACGGAGAAAGCGTAGCTACTCATCTGTAGCAGGTGTTCTCCATGGACAGCAGGAATAAGTCTTCACAACCCTCCCACTTCCCTGAGGAATTGCTTCTCTTGGCTACTACTTTGATATTTGACTGGAGAAGATTGCGCCGTGGCAGGTGGGAAGGCAAGTGTAAATGTACGGTGCAGCTCCCAAAAGCTTCCAGTGGAAGCTGGCGAGCATTCCATGTGGGTTCATCGCTGACGTCACCCATACAAGAGGACTTATTCCTGCTGTCCACAGAGAACACCTGCCACAGGTGAGTAACTACGCTTTCCATAGTGGGGGCACACAGGAGTTTTAGAATGAATTATGAGAAGGAATATCTTTCCTCTTTCTTCTCTAAATGAACTTTCCTGCCTTCTCTTCTGTGTCTTTGAAAAGTGATTCTCAGCACAACTATTACTTCCCAGCCTGCTGGACTAGTTGTTTCTCAGAAACTGAGGAGGGCAGGCTCTCCCACTAGGTAGACTAGTTGCCCACTTAGGGCAGTAGAATTCAGGAGATGGCATGACCAGCATGGTAGAACAGCTGACAAGCACTACAGCTGTCTGTGTCATCATGAGGCTTTTAAACATCTGCCAGGGCTGCTGCAGCCCTCCAAAAAAGGAAGTTTGCCTCATGGTATACTGATACGTGTGCTGCAGGCCCAGGATGGGCAGAAGTAAGAAGACAGCAGTTGTGACAGTGACAATAAGGGTAGGAGGCAGTCTGGCAGAGGGAAGCGAAGACAGCTTGATGCTGGATATGGGGGGAGAAGGGAAAGAGAGACATGGAGTTGCTAGGGAAGGGAAAGGGAGATGTCGTAATTGGAGCAGGGGGTAGAGAAGGGAGAGGAAGGGGAAATGCTGGATATGGGAGGGACTAGAGAAGGGGACTGGAAAGGAGATGCTAGATATAGAGCAGGGGGAAGGGAAGGGAACAGAACAGTAGGGAAGCAAAGCGAAGCAAATATATGCTGCACTCTGAGGAGGAAATAGGGAAGGAGAATGGAGATGCTGAACACGAAGCAAAGGGAAGGAAAAGGCAGAAGGTGGACACAAAGCGGGATAAAGGAAGGGAAGGAAAGGGGGATGCTGGACAGGGGGTAGAAAGGGGAAATGCTGGATGTGGAGTATGAGGAAAGGGAAGAGAGGAGGAGATATTGGAAACAGAACATGAGGAGTCAGTGAGAGACTGTTGAAGGAGAAAAAGAGATGGAGAATGAGAAGGCTGAGGTGAAGGAAATGGAAAGCTATAGATAGATACGGTATAAAAGAAGGAGATTGAGAGCTGAATGGTAAGAAGGAGGGGTGGAATCTGAGTGGATAGAGAGGCAGAAAAATAAATGGAAGAAAGCTAACCGTGAAAGATCAATGCCAGAGATGGATGTTGCGGCGCTCCTGCCCGGCCTTGGGGCTAAAGACAGGAGCGGGGTCTAATGCTTCGTGAGGAAGGAGAGTAACCTGTATCCCTGGAATGCTGGGTATTGTAGTTTCCTGCTCCTTTCGCTCCGAAATAAAGAGTTGTAGTTGTGGGGTTTCTTAATAGCAAGTATATTTATTATAGTAAAGGATATTTTTCCATCGCATGACAAATAAATGTGAACAAAATAGGTGCTTCAAATGCAAACAGAATGAACTCAGGATAAAGTCAACTTAAAGTAGAACTGCTGCTTTCCACTTCTAAGCAAGTTACTCAACTTTGCCCCAAGAGGACACTCACTTTAACTGCAGCCTCTTTCAGACACTGTTACCTTCACAGTGCTGGGGATTACAGGTGCATGTAATTAGAGCTTTCCTTAGCAAGGCAGCACAACAGCTCCGTAGTATTCAATTCATATACGGTAAAACCAGTTTCGTTTAGCTTGGCATCTCCACACAACAGACAGTACAGTCCATGCTCTCACAATCAGGTAAGTCTGAACTATCTTGTGCTAATTCTTCAAGCTGTATGGAATTATTGGCTTCTTGTAACATTGGCTGTCTTTTAGCTTGTAGCTCTAAAAACTCTTTAAAACCCTGTAGGAGCAATTCAGCCTATTGTTTGTGAGATAGGGAGTTGCTATCAGCTATAAAACTTCCCTCTGGCTTAAGGCTGTTTCTCTTCTCCTCTCTTAGGTTAATTGTGTCAGAGTAACTCTTAGGCTCTTTTGCTAATGTTTCAAAAACAGGAGAGTTAGCTTTACCTTCAGTCTGGAAACTCTCTGGCAAATCACTTATTTGTTGCCAAGCCCCTCTTCCTTCAGATGGCTCCAATGTTCTCCAGCTGTGAGAATGTCCGTGGCTCTCTGGCCCAAACGGTAATTCCCAGAATGATTGTTTTCTCTCTCGTGCCTGCCTTGAAGGCTTCCTCTCCCAGGGCTGTGCCTTCCAGCGGTTGTCTATTCCAGGGCTAGGTCCACTTTCCTTGGGACTTCTACTCACTGCCTCTGAATAGATCTTTGCAGGTCTCCTTCTAATGCCAGGTTCCCAAGTATCACCATACTGTCTTCTGGACTTCCAATCATTCTCATTCTTCTTCTCTATCCGTCTCTCCTTCTCATGCTCCAGCTGCTTCTTCCTCTGCAGCTTATTCCTATCCTCCTTCTTCTCACTAGAAAAGCCACACTCTGGTTTAAAACCACGTTCTCTTCTGGACACGCCCCTTCCAAGGACAGGGTGTGCCCAATCAGGACTGCAGGACTCCTCCCCTGGGCTGGTCTCCATGCTCAGCTCCGTGGAATAGAGTCTCTCTTTCTTTCTAGCTTTATCAAATTGGCATAAATCCTGCTGAACCTCAGGATTTTCATCCATCTCCATAGCCTCAGGAGGGCGCTGTTCACCACAATGTAAAGGAAAAAATGAAGACGAGGAGAGAAAAGACGTGATAAATGGACAGGAGACCCTGGGAACAAAGTGAAGGAATGACAAAAAGAGAAAAGCAGAAACTGGAAACAAAATGCTTATACAACTAAAATGGCCAAGTAACAAAGGTAGAAAAAGAATTTGTGGGGCAATATTTAAACTCCACGGTTGTTGTGTTTTTTTACATGCCAACCATGACATTGAAAAATAATCTGGATATTCATCGCCAGTATCCAGTGCTGAATATCTGGATTTATAGCCGGCTGCCTAGTGCTATCCAGGCAGTGGTGGTTTTCAGCCACTGTCTGGATAACCATCCACATAGCACTTTTTGCTGTCTTAACTGAAGCGGATTATTATCCACCCTGCACAATCTGGATACTGCCAAGGCAGTGTGTGGTGATAGCAGCACGGTCTGGCTTGTGCTGTTGGATGTCATGATCAGTTTGACTTGGTTTGGTTTGGTTATCCTTTTAACAGATACTGGATAAGTCCTACTGAATATCAGGCCTGGCTATTTTCAATTTAGTGATTTAGAGTAGAGGAGAAGCCTAGTGGATTCAGCAACAGCCCGGGATAAAGGGTCCAAATCCCACTAGCACTCCTTGTGGCCTTGGACAAGTTACTTAACCCTCCGTTGCCTCAAGTACAAACTTAGATCGCAAGTTCTCTGGGGACAGGGAAATACCTACAGTATCTGAATGTAACTCGCCTTGATCTACTACTGGAAAGGTGGGAGCTAAATACTAATAATAAATAACCACATCTGTTGCCCTTATATTTAGCACAGTAGGGGAGGAAAGACATTGACACTTTTATTTCTCTGTGCACATGCAGAGTATGGTTTCTTGGGGTTTCACTTTAATTTTTGTCTACATATTTCTATTGTAAGATTGTGGTCACTTGTCCTGTACTTGGTGAGGGTCTATCTGTGCGCTGCATGTATTCTGTTAGTATGGAGTTCTATGTAAGAATCTGTATTAATCTGATTTGTTCAGTTTTCTCACTAGGTGTATTGATGCTCTAGCTATTGAAGTATTAACAGTGCTGTCCTTTTCTGGATAGGCTGATTGTGTACATTCTGGTCCTGAATGAATTTTTTAGGGTTTTGTATTACTTCATAATATGCCTGGTACTGGAGAGGGTTCATGTTGCTGTTACTGAGATGAAACCAGAATCAGGCATTTATTTTTTGTATGGTGAGTTCTATAGGGAAATGCCCTAATTCTGCTTAGCAATGATTGCTGAGTGAGGAGATTTCTGTGGATGCAGAACATATGTTTACTATTAAAGCCTTGATGGTCCAGTATGCAGGATCAGTATTTTTATATTAAAGTCCTAGGCTACATAATTTAACAGCTACAATATTTGCTGAGTATAGCCTGTGATTGCAAAGTTTTCGTTTCTTTACTGCATAGCTTGGGAATATAAATTGCATTCTTCTGTCTTGATGCAACCAACTGCCTAGTGTTCTGAACAGATCCTCCATTGCTGCTTCTTAATCAGAGCTCTGAGGGATCATCAACGCCATTTTGGAAGGCAACTGCTTGCCAAGTAGGAACAAGTAGGCCTTGCTTCTGCTCCCATTGGCCACCAATGATGCTGGTAAGCCAAGGGTTGGTGATTAGAGGAGTGAGGAGGAATCAGGGCACTGCTGTTGTGTTGGGGGGCCTTTGGGAAGAGGGGGGATTGTCTATGCTGCAAAGAGGAGAGAAGTGGGATTGGAAGTATGCTTCATGGGGGGCCATCTGTACCAGTTCAGTGATTTTAAGAGGCTACTCTCGCTAAGAGTGGGAAGGGGAGGGGTCCATGGCTGACTTTTCCCTGTTCGGCTTCTTAAAATCGCTACTCCTGTCGGATGTGGAGAGGCATACCCATGCAGTCCTACAACTATTTCCCAAGGAGAACAGAACCTCTTGTAAAATACTGTCACGATTCTCCATGTCTTTTCTAAAATGTGCTTTCACATGAAAAAGTCCCCTATCCATGAATTTTCAGCAGTATCAGGAGGCGCCCACCTCTATGCATGAAAGCAGCTGCCTACAACGCTGCACTTTATGCACATAGATAATCTCTTATAAAATCGCGCCCAGCAGAAAAGTATGTACCTTAATTTTATTCTGCGTACTTTCACTGTGGGCATGCACAGGGGCAGAGTTTGGGAAGAGTGTAGGGGGAGCATGCAAGTATACACGCTAATAATAACATACTATAATTTACATGTGTCTTTGCAAAATGTATGAATGGTCACTCCCACCAGCTCTAGGGCTGTTCTAAATGTCCACACCTGAAATGAAAGCATCCTTCTGGCCACTTATACTAGCATTTTATACAGAAAAGTAGACTCACGTTTTTCTTTATAAAACTAGCCTGCCTTAAACTAGGAGCCTTGTTGTAAAATGAACCTCTGTCTGTATAGTGCCGCTGAAAATTCTTACAGACTGCCTCAACATTATCTGGACAGTGTTGGGTTGGAGTGAGGGCGGAGCATGAACATTCGGCCTAAATCTAGGGATAGTTGGTGATATTTAGAAAAAA
Organism: Ichthyophis bannanicus; assembly: GCA_033557465.1. Classification (NCBI taxonomy): domain Eukaryota; kingdom Metazoa; phylum Chordata; class Amphibia; order Gymnophiona; family Ichthyophiidae; genus Ichthyophis; species Ichthyophis bannanicus. The sequence continues at coordinate 675,187,649 of CM066033.1, forward strand.
AGGCTGTCCTAAACTGATCAACGCTGCACGTCTGTGTCAGCATACAGCATGACATTATGCCTAGCATAGGTTTCATGGCTTTTCCCAGACCTTGGCCTGCAGGCAGCTCTGACACCCTGGTGATGTCAGATAGGAAGTCTCCAGACTTGATGGGCTTAGCATGCCTGATGAGATTAGTCTGCAGGACAACAGCCCCTCCTTGCTAATCAGGTGATAACAGACCTCAAACAGACCAAAGTATGACAAAGGGAGGTGCTGGAAAAGGAGAACTTCACTATAAATACAGAGAAGGACAAAAATACTCTCTTCCTATTCATCGGACACTTCTTACTATGAGACTCTGACACACACTTCTCTTTACCTCCCCCCCCCCCCCTTTTTCTCTCTCTCTCCCACACCCAGGCACACACATCGAGTCATTGATATACACGGAAGCAGCTTGGTAACCACTATATACCTCTGTTCTGTACCCATGTAAGAGGCCTATTTCTATATAGATGTCAGCATACAGCATGACATTATGCCTAGCATAGGTTTCATGGCTTTTCCCAGACCTTGGCCTGCAGGCAGCTCTGACAGTCTGCTGTTGCTTCAGGGATGTCCATGGCTATATCTGGCCCAGGGCAGGACCAGGATTCACAAAGATGCAGGTTTCCACAATGTAACAACAGTATGATGAAGAGGGGACATGCCCATTTACTCTGCCGATATTCTTCACTCCTTCAAAGATAGCTGCCAGTATATAAGAAATGTACTTCTCCAGACACCTGTGCAGCAACATGTCTCTGCAAAATGGCAGGCTGGAACATGCAAGGGTGAAAGATCCACGCCTGCGTTCTGTTATAGGACAGTGTACACATCTATGTCCCCTATTCTGTGGATGCACATATACAGCATGTTCAAGTTTCTAAAATGCCGAGACTTCCTGCACGTGACTAGCCCGTGACTCTGTATATTTCCATTTTTTCAATTACGCAGCGGACATGTGCGGAAAGGCTGATTTTACAAGGCTGTTACCTGTGACCACCTTTCTGGCTTCCCCTCCAGCTGCATATCAGACATTTTGACTTGGACATCCCGATTTGCAGCCAGATATCTTGTCTAAAATGTGTCTTCACAAGAACACATGCTGTAAAAGAACACATAAACTTGAGGGACATCAATATTTAGATGGCCAATATACACAAGTAAAATGCTGTTTACCTCCAGAACCGGCTTTGAAATTGCCCTTTGTATGTAATGGCACTGACATTAGTCAAGAACTGAAAGACAAAACCATAATTGGGATAAAACGCAACAATTTATAAGGGGCAATGAAAGATGGTGAAAATTAAAAACGTATCATGGAGAAAGAAGACTTCTGGATGGGATTCCTCAATGCTGAAGCAGCAGATTCATTTTCTTTTCCAGGTTTCAAACCTAATTATATTTTCATTTAATCATTCACTATAAATAAGCATAGCCCCACTTTCATGTCCTCACAACAGAGTCCTACAACAGATGTTAACAATAAATTTAAGAGACTGAGGTCATATTCCATATAGCCTGGCTTAGGAGTGAGGTTCATTACTGTCATGGTATGTACAAAACTAATACCATCTAACTGCCAAAGGGTAAATCTAAAAATATCTACACAAAACAAATACCCTTTATACCACCAAAAATACAAATACTAAAACAATTACAAACCTAACTTCAAGAATTATTCAAATTACATTTAAGGTATAAAAAGACCTCAGGAAAGCTCTTTCCCTACATCTGGCGAACTGAATCACCATAGGTTTGAGCAATAAAGCTGCACATCACAGGTCTCACCCTTTTTATTTCAAATTATCACAAAACCAATTACCCTAGTAAATATCTATATCCAAAAAAAGTACTTTTAAGGGATTCTACCAATTTTTTATTGTGTTTCATTTTTGTAAATAGTTTTTATTGCGTTTCAACAACAAACACACACCAAACAATAAACAAGTGAAATGCTTTCCTCACCCCCCTATCCCCCCCCCACCCCACCCCACTCCCATACCCCCAAACCCCCCCCCCCCGCCTCCTTGTGGATCTCTACCCCCTAAAGGCATTAACAGTCATACAGACTAGGAATGACCTGCCGTAAGCATAAGAACCCTCACCCGCCTTACCCCACTCGAGCCCTAGACACATAAGCATCAAGAAACCACCATTTACATTTACCCAGAACCGGAGGCAAACCATCAAGCCCGCATCTATACCGTGGTCTCCGGGTAAAACGCTGGGTAACTCCAGCCTTCTGCACCCGTTCATATTTGGCATAAGTACAGACTAGAGCCCACCAGTGATGGCTATCCAGCTGGGATGAGTCCTTCCAATGAGTCAATATCACTTTCAACGCCACTGCCATCAAAAAGTCAAATAAAAAAGCCTTCTCATGAGTTACTCCCAGTACCTCAGCTTGGGAACGAAGAATCACTACCTTCCAAGACAACATTGCCTGCAATTCCAAAATAGTTTGGATCTTGCTCCAGACCTGTGCCCAGTAGTGCTGAACGTGAGGACAATCAAAAAACATATGTCTCAAAGAACCCGGGGCATGGCCACAGGACCAACATTTGTTACCCACTTTCGGATCCCACTTAGTGAGCCGAACAGGGGTGATACATGCCCGATGGAGCAAAAAAAATAGGGATTGAGTCAACGCTGCAGCCCGAGAGACCATATTAACCCTAGACCATATCTTTTCCCAAACAGCTTGAGGAATCTGCGAGCCGAGATCCTGTTCCCATTTTACTCGCACCCCTTCCCAGTAAGAAGGAACCTTATCCCGTAAAGCCGCATAAAAATTTGACGCCACCCCTTACGACACACACAACTGTCCACCACCCCCTGAAGACCCCAACTCATATCCAAAGACTGAGCCGTTACCCCAGCCTTGGCAAAACAATACCTCAATTGGATCCATTGAAACTGACAACACCCTGGCAGCTTAAATTCTCGCTGCAAGTCTTCGAAAGATTTCCAAGACTGCGCCGAGACAAGCTGTCCCACTGTCCATATACCCGCCTCTTGCCAATGTTTCCAAGAAATTACTCTCTTGTTAATTTTAAGACGGGGATTAAACCACACAGGCATCAGAGCCGAGGGGGGATTGTCGGAACCCAGTACAAGGGCCAACTCCTGAAAGGCCTCCTGGGTAGCTACTATCACACTGCCCGCCGGACAAGAATCAGAGAATCTCATGCCTGCCACTAAATCTAAGGGGACAGGAGCCACTCTCCGCCTTTCAACCTCCAACCACACAGGAGGAGCATCTCCATCACTCTCATCCAACCAGCGCGCCCCTTGTTTAAGCCGAAACGCCTGATGGTACAATTTGAAATCAGGAAACTGGACCCCACCTCTCTCCTTGGTAGCTTTTAACTTACGAGTGGCAATTCGAGGCGGTTTCCCCTGCCAGAGAAAGTGTATCAATGCCCGCTCAATGGAACTATAAACCTTTGACGGAAACGCCACTGGGAGCATCTCCAACACGTAATTCACCTTGGGCACCAATACCATCTTAATGGATTCCAGGCGCCCCCACCATGAAAGAAACAAAGGGGACCAACGCAACGTGAATTCCTGCACGACCTCTTGTAAAACAGTAGAATTGACCCGCACCGTGTCTTCCAGACTGGGGCAGTAGCGAACTCCCAAGTACTTGATCCCAGATACCACCCACTGAAACGGGAAAGACGCTAACAGATGCGGACCAGTCAATCTGTTCATAGGGAACGCCACCGACTTAGACCAGTTGATTTTATAGCCTGACAGTGTAGAGTAACTATCTATGATCGCCAGCACCCGGCCTATAGACTCGGGAAGAACAAATAGGAGGAGGTCATCTGCATAAGCGGAAATTTTAATCTGCATATCCGCCACTACAATCCCATGCACCTCCTGAGATTGCCGAATCAACATCGCTAGTGGCTCCAATGCTAAATTAAAAAGCAAGGGGGAAAGCGGACACCCCTGTCTAGTACCCCTGTAAAGCTGCAATGGCTGAGACAAAACCTGATTGGCCCAAATACGCGCCAACGGGTTTGTATATAAGACCTGCACCATACCAAGAAACCTATCACCAAATCCAAACCACTTTAAAACCCGAAAGAGAAAAGCCCATTCCAAGCGATCAAAGGCCTTCTCAGCATCCAAGGATAGGCCCACCACTGGAAAGTCACAACATTCTGCTACCCCCTGAAGATTTAACAGGAGACGGGCATTGTCCGCCGTGGAACGGCCAGCCATGAATCCGCATTGATCGGGATGAATAAGAGATGCCATCACCCTTGCAAGCCTGCTGGCTAAGATAGAAGAGTAAATCTTATAGTCCGCGTTTAATAGCGAGATAGGGCGGTAGTTACTAACCTCTAGTCTAGAGGGTCTCTCCTGGGCTTCTCAAGCACAATAATCGTGGCCTCACTGAAAGCACCCACTGCCGCCCCGGGTACAGATAAAAGTTGGAAATAATCCAATAAATAAGGGGCTAGCTCCATCCGAAACATCTGATAGAATTCAGCGGGGATACCGTCTGGCCCAACCGCTTTGCCTTTCACTAACCCCTCTAGAACCTCAAGGACTTCCGTGCAAGTGATCTCCTTTTCCAACTCTGCGAGTTGAGTGGGGGAGAGAGACGGACGGATTAACCCCCCCAACAAAGCCTGAAAGCCCTCCTCACTATCCGTGATGCCAGACGAGTATAACGTAGCATAAAAGGCACGAAACTCCGCTGCAATCTCCCCATTATCAACCACAACTGCCTTCTTGACATTCCTCAGCGCCGCAATCCGAGCTTTCGCAACCCGGGGCTTAAGTGTGTTTGCTAGCAATCTCCCAGCCTTATTGCCCTCTAAGTAATAGGCCGACTGCTGACCCCACAAAAGCCTCATTGCGTCCTCGTGCAACAGCTGATTATACTGGAACCTCAGCTTTTGTAGGCGCAGCAGCACACACGGATCAGCCCTCGCCGCCAATAACCTTTCACCCGCCTTAATCTGAGTGCCGAGGGCGGCGAGCAGTCTCCCACTGGTCCGCTTCAGTTTAATAGAGTAGCTCGTGATTTTCGCCCTCATAGAAGCCTTAAAGGCCTCCCACCACGCCCAGACAGGGGTATCCCCCACTCGATTAAAGTCGAAAAAGGCTTTAATTTCCTGCTTTACAAATGCACAAAAGTCCACATCCGCCAGCAAAGCTCTGTCAAAAACAAACCGTGAATTCACATCTTTTTCCACTGTCCCTGCCAGAGTCAACGTCACAGCAGCATGATCTGAAATATGCATAGGACTTATGTCAGCCCCTTCAACAATCGGAATTAAGGACTTGGAAATGAGCAGAAAATCAATTCGGGAATGCGACTTATGAGGAAGAGAAAAAAATGAGAAACCTCGATCCTGAGGGTGCAAGAGTCGCCAAATATCCACAAGCCCCTCCGCCTCCATCATCGAGGCAACCACAGCCGCGGCCCGATGAGGCTTCCGCCTTCGAAAGGGGTAACAGTCAATCAATGGATCCAAAATGAGGTTGAAATCCCCTCCCACAATAATGTCCCCAGCCGTACACCCATGTACCACCTCCGCTATTTTATGAAAAAACCCTACATCATCCGAATTCGGAGCATAAATATTGAGAATCGCCAGTGCCCTACCATTTACTTGCACCAAGGCCAACGCCCACCGTCCCTCTAAACTTGCCTGGGAAGAGATAATGGTCGGCATCAGCGCCCTCCGAATCAAAGTGATCACCCCATTCTTCTTCTGCCGTGCAGCAGCGTGACTGACCACAACGTACCCTTCTGAGCCCAGCTTAAGGGCCTCCACCGAGGACAAATGAGATTCTTGCAAAAGAACCACATCCGCCTTTTCCTTTTTACAATAAACCAAGATCTTTTTTCGTTTTATGGGGTTATTAATGCCCTTCACGTTCAGCGAAAGCACTTTAAGTGTACTCATGAGTCAAACTAAAGACAGGGCACAGATCTGATTGAGGAAGGCAGAACATTCTTTGAACACTTAATGCACACATATCTCCCACACTATAAAAACCCCTAGGGATCCAACAAGGAGGCAACCATGACACCCAATTAGGGACCATTACTGGGTAAGCCAATGCTAGAAGAAACCCACCCCTCCCACCCCGTCCCCTGATAACCAGATTACCCCACCATGCCCACCCGTCCCAAAGCAAGTCTCCGGACATCCCCATAACCAGTGATAATACCCAATGGGACATGATAACTAACTAAAACCCAGCCACCCCTTGGTTCCATACTCCCCCATAACATCCCCATACATACCCATAATACCACATCCTATGATCAATTCCATACACTACATATACCACTCCCTTCCCCCCCCACGCCACCCCCCAACAGTACAATCATCCACAGCACACAACCCCCCAAGCATATATTCAACTGCCATCCATGAAGCCCCCATAGAACGCCTCTATAAAGGAAGCAAACGAAGTCCAGTCTGCCCGAGGCAGGCTCATCTCATCACTGCCGCCTCTTGCTCATCAATGAAGGCCCGCAACAAAGCTGGATCCTCGAAGGACCGGGTCTGATTATGTAGAGTGACCCTTAGACGAGCCGGGAAAAACAAACCGTATCGTGCCTGCAACAGCCGAAGTCGTGGTCGGAACGCCAAAAGTTGTTTTCTTCGATCCACCGTGGCTTTATGAAAGTCCGGATAAAACCCGATCTGCTGCTCGTCCAGTTTAACCGGAGCTGCCGCCCTCGCCGCAGCCAGGATCTGGGCTGCTTGAGTGTGCCGCAGCACACATATAATAATTGGGCGTGGAGCTCTTACATTGGGGCCTGGATGGGAGGGAATCCGGTGAGCCCGCTCGATCTCGAAAGGCATACTGAAATTTACCTTCAGTACTTTAGGGATCATCTGCTCCAGGAACAATTTCATATTAGTGCCCTCTGAACCTTCAGGCACGCCAACAATGCGCACATTATTCCTGCGGGACCGGTTGTTGAGCTCCTCTAGGTTCCTCTCCAAGGCCATAATGCGCTTTCGGTTAGCTGAAGCTTCCTTGAAACGCTCCTCATGCACCTCCACCTTAATTTCCAGGCCCGAGACCTTTTCGGTGAGCCCAGCAATCTGCCCTTTCAGTTCTTTTAACTCTCCCAGGTCCGCCTGTACGCTGCAGAGCGAATCCCCGTTGGCTGCCACCATGTCTCGTACTGCTCGCAGTTCCGCCAGCAATTCTTGCATGGACGGAGGGGTTTCCCGTAGAGCCGCCATTTTTTGCGGCGAGGGAGGGTCCGGCTTCTGCCTTTTAACGCCCGAATTCACTCCCGGGCCGTATTCCAATCGCGTGGGCTTGCTGCTGGACATCTCATACCACGCTTAGACCCACTTAGGCTTGGCTGGGACTCTTAAGAGCAGGGTAATACCAGGATTAAAATGCCGGGAAGGACGAGGATAAGATTTAAGCGGCCATCTTCCTCGCTGTTGGCTCCGCCCCCCATCATTCTACCAATTTTTTAAAAAAATTACTTAATAATTTATGCTTCACATTCACAAACTGAAATTAAGAATCTTCAGCAGTTAATATACTACATAATAATTCATTCTTTACATTCACAAACTAATGTTGAAAATCTCCAGCAACTAATTCACTTCCTGAAAAGAAGAGAAACAAAATACTTTCAGAAAGGGTTAACACAATTGCTGCTTAACGTTCAGACGGGTATCTGCAGGAAATAGAAGCAAATTGCTGTGAGCAGTTCGGGACTTCTATGGAGGCTGTGTGACTGCTGTTAAAGGTTCACATAAGTAATCGGATACTATTTGAATGGTGTGTGTTAACCCTTTCTGAACGTATTTTGTTTCTCTTCTTTTCAGGAAGTGAATTAGTTGCTGGAGATTTTCAACATTAGTTTGTGAATGTAAAGAATGAATTATTAAGTAGTATATTAACTGCTGAAGATTCTTAACTTCAGTTTGTGAATGTGAAGCATAAATTATTAAGTATTTTTTTTTTAAATTGGTAGAATCTCTTAAAAGTACTTTTTTGGATATAGATATTTACTAGGGTAATTGGTTTTGTGATAATTTGAAATAAAAAGGGTGAGACCTGTGATGTGCAGATTTATTGCTCAAACCTATGGTGATTCAGTTCGCCAGATGTAGGGAAAGAGCTTTCCTGAGGTCTTTTTATACCCTAAATGTAATTTGAATAATTCTTGAAGTTAGGTTTGTAATTGTTTTAGTATTTGTATTTTTGGTGGTATAAAGGGTATTTGTTTTGTGTAGATATGTACAAAACTAACCCATTTGGAGAAACTGCCCCTAAATGGACTAAGCAGGCTCTGACACCTGACCAACATGTCTCAGTCCTGGGCTCATTCTGAATGCTGCTGGGGGCAGGGCCGTAGCAAGGGCGGAGCGAGCAGTGTGGCTATACAGAAGGGGGCTCTGGCATCATTACTGGGCTTCCAGGAAGCCCATAAAAGTGAATTCTTGTGTGCAGCTGGGGAGGGAGGGGCCGCAAGTTCACAAGTTGCACAGGGCACATTTCTAGCTTTGTACGGTCCAGGCTAGGGAAGTGGGGAGCCAGAGTCTCAGGGCCCACCAAGATAGAACTCACAGTCACGCAAAAGCCCTCTCCACTCCAAAGATGTTCTAACCAATCACAAGTTTGCTGAAGCAAACCTCAGTCTCTAGAACTCTTGAAGTGTCACAGGAATAGACACTGTGACATCTATAAGGGGGGATGTTTACAGGAATAGGTTCAGTCCTTTCCTACATACTCTCTCCAAGCACACATGTCCTTTCAGAGAGACATATTTTCTTGGGAAGGATCCATTAGGTCCTTTTAGGACCATCAGACAGGGGCAGCCAAGGGTGATGCGGGGCCATCTGCGGAGACTCATTGTAGGGCCTCATTTGCATATCCACAGGACCTTATTTGCATACATTTAATTTATTTTATTTCAAAATATATATGTTGCCTGTATAAAATTTTACTCCTATAAAAGAAAGCGCATATAGACCATTCAAATGTTAAACCATTCTAATTTCCCAAGATAAAGCAGACAGAGTGTATTCGTATATTAATTTTTTTGTCGGATTGCCTCTCGTGAGGATGATAAATCACTCTTTTGAAACAGGCCCTCCATTTTAATCAATTTTAAAAAAATGGCCAACCGGCCCAAATGCATGAGGCTATATGTTCCCCAGAACCAACCACCACATAATTCATAGAGTTCTTTTATAAAAAAGCTAAATGTCATTCACGGTCTTGCTTAATATGCCTAAATACATAGTGCAATCGCACCTACAGCACTCTTATACTCATCTGGAACACATCCAGGGTGGAATACATAAACAATGTATCATGCCGAGAATACAATCCTTCACATATGGATACTAAATCCAGTAAATTCAACCACCGGTTCAAATACCGAAGTAGAATGGTGGTCTTTGCACTGAGCTTGAAGTTTAAAGTGCCTTGACGTCTATCATGACCTAATGGTAACAAGTAATTCCCAATGACGTCATCACGCTGATATCGGAGCAGGAAGTTGGGTTAACGTAGCTTGATAAAGAGCCATGGGATGAACAGGCTTGAAACACAATGATTGTGTCGCGGTACCCAACAGACTGATGACAGCACCTAACAGCACTTAACAGCACGGCAGTACCATCGGAGGACCGGCGGTTGAATTTACTGGATTTAGTATCCATATGTGAAGGATTGTATTCTCAGCGTGATACATTGTTTACGTATTCCACCCTGGATGTATTCCAGATGAGTATAAGAGTGCTGTGGGTGCGATTGCACTATGTATTTAGGCATATTAAGCAAGACCGTGAATGACATTTAGCTTTATTATAAATGAATTATGCGGTGGTTGGTTCTGGGGAACATATAGCCTCACGCATTTGGGCCAGTTGGCCGTTTTTTTTTAATTGATTAAAATGGAGGGCCTGTTTCAAGAGAGTGATTTATCATCCTCACGACAGGCGATCCGACAAAAAAATTAATATAGCGAATACACTCTGTCCGCTTTATCTTGGGAAATTAGAATTGTTTAACATTTGAGTGGTCTATATGCGCCTTCTTTTATAGGAGTATTATAGTGGTGGCATAGGTGGGTTAGTGATTTACCTCAATTTGTATAAAATTTTAGGCAGCTTTCAAAGGAGCCCTTCACAAGCCTCATCTTTGTCCTGGCAATGACTTAGGGGCAATTTTACTAAATATTAATGTGCGTTAAGTGCCACTGTGTCAATAAAAATAAATGGGTGTTCCTGCTCTTAACGCACATTAACATTTGTGAATGCGCATTAACTTTTAGTAAACATGCCTCTTAATGAGTGTCTGAATACCATTTGCATGGGCAGTGAGGATAAAGAAAGACTACCATATTTCTACATTACTATACTCCAGTGCCAACTTCCAAGCACATTAGGAAGTACTATACACCCTGCTCATTTTGAACCCATAGCAAACCCGCCATTTCATAACAGCATTACTAGGAACTCACAAAGCACCAAACCCTACCTATCAAAAGGTAATACTGCAAATTTTAGACCAGTATATCTCAGAGAATACCAATACATCTCCTAACAGGGAAAGAGAACAAGTGTCACTGTCACATAAAAACTAGATGAATAGAATACTGCAGCTTGGTTACACATGCAAAACATAGCCTGTCACTAAACACAGAACAAGGGATCACAATTTAAAAATATGAAGACAATAATTAAACTGGGAATGCCAAAAGCCAAACTTGGAATGTACAACATTGGAGAAATAAAACTACACATTAATTTCCTCTTGTACTAAACAAAATGCAAAACGTTAGTGATGCACATTTCCCAAAGCTGACATATTCTAGTTAATAAATTCAAAATAAATTAGTTTATTTCTACCTTTAGTTGTTTGCACATTTTATTTTTTCAGTTGCAATTGCCCCATTCGCTTTCTTCTACTTTTTCCATTGTCCGTTGTCTTTTTTTCTCTCTTTTAGTTTTTTCCATTCTTACATCTGCTTCTAACATACTGATCTTTCCTATTTTGCTCTTTCTTCCATTTCTGTCTTTATTCCTTTCTCATCCACTCAAATTTCACCCTCCATCCTCAATCCCCCTTACTCCCCCCAATATTCAGCCAATCATAGATTTTTCTTCCTTCCCACACAAAATATCTCTTACCCTCTCCATCCTCACTCCCCCAGCTTCTTTTTTTCTCCTGCCAGTCCCAGCCCCATCCCCTTCTGGTCCTCCCCCAGCATCAGCTCCCTTCTAGTTTCAGCCCCTCCCAGCATCCACTCCCTTCCAGTCCCATTCACCCATCCCCCCGCATCAGCTCATTTCCAGTCCTAGTCCCCCAGTATCAATCCTCCTCCAGTCCCTCCCAGCATCAGTTCCCTTCCAGTCCCGGTCCCCTATCCCCCATCCCCAGGCCATTTCCAGCCCTAACACCCAGGCCTATCAGTCCTCCTCCAGTCCATCCCAGCATCAGCTCCATTCCAGTCCCCCAGCATCAGCCCATTTCCAGTCCTAACCCCTAGTATCAGTTCTCTTCCAGTCCTAGTCCCCCATCCCCAGGCCATTTCTAGTCCTAGTCCCCCCCCCCCTCCATATCAGTTCTTGTCCAGTCCCTCCCAGTATCCGCTCCCTTCCAGTCCCAGCCCCCCATTCACAAACATCAGGCCATTTCCAGTCCTGGCCCACCCCTGTTCCCATTCTAGCCTCTAGCCCTCCCCTGTTCCCATTCCCATTCTAGCCCCCACTCCCCCCCCCCCACCACACACCATTAGGGGCCCCACGCCTGATCGGCTTCAGAGGGAGCCGGGGAGGCTTGAAGCCCCAGCTGATCTCTGAACAGCTGCGGGAGTAAAAAGTGGCATTTGCCATCTCTCCCGTGGTTGTAAAAAAGGAACCCACCATCATGCTGAGTGCCAGGAGGTCAGGCCACGTCAGACATGCCCCCATTTAACCTCCCAGCACTCATTGCATCTGTGGGTTCTTTTTATCTTTATTCCCACGGCTGTTCAGAGGTCAACCAGGGCTTTGAGCATCTCCGGCTCCCTCTGCAGCCAGTCAGGTACGGGGTCCCCCCAAGGTGCAGGGCCATGTGAGGACAACATTCCAGCACAATGGATGTGCCGGCCCTGCTTTCATGGCAAGCAGCTCTCTCCTCCCCCACCCCCATCAGCCCATTTCCAGTCCTAGTCCCCAGCCTTCTTCTAGGGTTAGCAGCTCTCTCCTCCACCCTGCCCCATATGACCCCACACAAGATGAGCCCCACATCTGCCTGACTAGCTTCAGAGGAAGCCGTGGAAGCCCAAAGCCCAGCATTCTGGCTCACCTCTGCACAACCGCAGGAGTGAAGAGCGGCGTTTTTCTTCACTCCTGCGGCTGAACTTGCAGTCCGCCGGTGTGCTGAGTGCCAGGAAGTTAAACAGAGGATTTCCAGTCTTTTCTCTGAAGCTCTGAAGCAGAAATAACATGAATACCAATATTTTAATAGCAGAAAGCAGTGATACCTGACAATTCCATTCAAACTCATAGTTGATGAGAACAAACTAAAAGCTTTCTTGTGGACTTTGGAATTGTCTCTCATAACCCCACCCTTGCCCCTCAATTACTTAGCTGCCATTGAAAGGCAGAGTAAATAGCAGAGTTAGATCCATCTTTGCTAAATTATTACTGAGCATGAGATTCGCAGAGCTGTAGAAGTCATGGCTTAAGCAGTAGAGAAGAGAAAGAGGAGGAAATGTCTGTGCAGGACAGTGAAAAAAATCCTGATTAGAAAAAAAACATGTTTCTTCTCAGTGTCCACTGGAGACCCGATGGTTTGGTCATGAAGACTGAAGCTTCACGTGAAGGGCAGCTTGCAGCTCAATGAAACTCGGGGGTCTCAATCCGTGCTCTGTTCATTACTGAATGCTGTGATTGTACCTAGCCCTGTACGCACCCAGCTGGTTTGGGTAAAGGCCAAGTGAGCAGAAAGTCTGACAGCACTGTCGGCAGGTAGGAGAGGGGGATGTAGAAAAGTTTGGCGTCCCAGCCAGCAGTGTAGCGAGTGCGGGGGTGCATTGCGGTCAGAGCATGCTCTATGGAGTCTGAGACTGGGGAAAGGTCTTGTTTGCATAAAGTTATGAAGGTTTTCTCTGTGTGCTTCACATCTGCATATGAAAAAACAAGAAGCAGACAAAATGGTCCTTCTTGGTTAGTGAAGAATTCGCAATGCCTTCAATGTTAGAAACACACAACTCTCAAATTCTCAACCTTATGAATGTGCTATAAAATGTGAAGACTTTCCCTGCTCTCTTACTCAGCACTGCTTGTTCTCTGTGAGTAAAGGACCATAGTTGCTATATGGATAATTGCCCTGAAAATGTTTACAGACTGCCCTAATGCTATCCAGATAGTGCTGGGACAGAGTACAGACCGTGGGTGCTCCACCTAATCCTATGGATCCTACGGGTGATATTCAGCTGCTGTCCATAGAGCTGATCAGTTTGAGGGCAGCAAAAACAATGTTCTAAATTAATTGCTTAGCTGAATATCGCCACTGTCCATAGAGCCACGGCAGTTACCGTTCTCCACTGATAGTCAGCACTGCTCCCTGTCCATAGAGCCACAGCAGTTACTGTTCCCCACTGATAGTCAGCACTGCTCCCTGTCCAGGTAGCGGCACTGAATATACCAGCAGAATTTAAAAGCTGCAGCCAGCATTTAAGAAAAATACTGACTGTGGCATTTAAATACTGAGCCCTCAGATTTCACCCTTCCTTTTCACCATTCAGTCCACAATCTCCCTCTTTTTGTACTCAGATACCTTCAGCTTTGCATCTCCTTCACCTCAGCCTTTCCTGCGAGATTCTCCCATCTTCCTAGGGCACCTAATGCTGCTGCTGGTGCTGTGTTACCCCCAGAATTGCAGGCACCCTCCCTGTCTCTCTGTCTCCTCGCCCAGCCTTTTACCAAATGATAAATAGCGGTAGTAGTAATTCCACATCTCTCTCTACCTTACCCCTTCCCTGTGACCAGCATCTCCTCTCTCTTCCCTTTCCTACCCCCACAGTCCAGCATTCTCGCTTCTCTTTCCCTGCTTCCCATGTCCAGCATCCCCCTTCTTCCCCCCACTCCCATGCCCAGTATCTTCCCTCCTCTCCCCTTTCCTACCCATCCCATGTCCATCTTCTCCCCCTCTTCCTTTCCCGCTGCTTCCCCTTGCCGGGCATCGCTGCCACCGCTACACTACATCTGCCCAGGCCTGCAGCAGCACTAAAAGATAGTCCGCGCAGGCTCTTTGAGCATATATGCACACTCGCAGCCTGCATGTCCTGCCCCCCCCCCCCCCAATGCAAATTTCATATTTCGGAGGAAGGGGGAGATGGCAGAACTCGAGCACACATGTGCTCAAAGAACCTGCACGGACTTCTTCATTTAGTGCTATGTTCAGGATCTCCCATCGTCTAGCGCTCCTACTGCTGCAATGCTGGTGCCGGGCCACCTCCAGAATTGTTCCGCTCTAGACAGTTGCCTAGTCCATGTAGAGTTAGGGCCAGCCCTGAGCTGGAGCCATGAGACTCCGAGGATCAGAGGAAGCAAAGGAAGAAGCCACTGTGATGTGTGACTTGGCCTACACTAGCTGCAAGTGAGTTTACAGTAGGTGGCAGTCAAGAAAATATGATGCGGAAAAGACAGACTGTGTTGCAGTCAGACGGTGGAGGAGAGAATCTGGGGAAGTGGGGAGCAGAGTAGGGACATGAGAAGAAGGGTGCAGGTCTGGATTTAAGGTTTGGCAGCACAGGTGCTACATACCCGCTCCAGCTTATTTAGGGCCGTGTGCATGTGCTGCTTCAAAGGATTGCCACTGTGGCACTGTAGATTTCCTCACTTTACTTCTGGATCTCCAATCTTTGGGATTTATGACAAGTTCCAGCCCTTTCCCCTGCTTTTGGTGGGATCTGCTGCCTGGTCTTTCCTATAGGCATCAAAATCTTAAATCCAGCCCTGAGAGGGTGCCAGGGTTAAAAGGGATGCAGGGGAGAGAAGTACACCTTCTATTGCAAATGTTTTATGGTCCAATGTAACTAGTCTGTTAGGGGGTAATTTTATGAAGCATTTTCCATATGTAAAGCATGCGTTACATACTGAAAAGAGGCTCTTATGAAACTGAGACATGAGTAAATGTGAGTAAAAAGGAGGCACAGTGAAAGATTGTGCTTACTTTTATGTGGACCATGCATACGCATAATTTATGTGGAGCAGGGGCAGAGTTGTGATCTCTGCACACATTTTCTAAAAGACATGGGTACACACACTCAATGCACATGCCATTCGTGAGCTACTGGGGATAGTTCTGATGTTGCTTTTCTAAACAGGCACCATTTTGGACATTCAACGTAGGATCATATTTTCTTTTATTGTATTTCTAGACTGTTTTTATTTATTTTATTTATTTATTTAACTGCATTTATATACCGCTTTTCACCGGGTCAAAGCGGTGTAACATATAACATGGGGGGGATAGTATTTTATAGGGTGGGGCCATCACCAGGGACAACAATTAGTGATTTTGGGTGGACATAGACATGTACACTTCTGCTGGGTCTAGGTATTCGATCGTGTGAGTAGGGTGGAAGTTCTGATCAAAGGTGCTCACGGAATAGGATTGTCTTTGCAATACAATCTCAAGGGGGTTTATGACATTTTCTTCTAAGTACAGTAATTTGTTCTGCTGAGCTTACAAGCTAAGTGGGGCAACAGGGGACAAAGTGAGTTGCCCAAGGCTCTGGTTTCCATCCCACTCCCCTAAGCATAAGGCCACTCCTTCCTCTCAGATCCCACTTCTGACTTGGTGCCCCCTCTCCCTACTAGGATTCCTGTATGAATAACAGCCTGCATTATATAACCCTGAGCCAGAATATTCAACTCAGAATCCTGCTTAACTAAACTTCAGGCCCAACAGTTTTAGCCTTGTTCGTGTTAGGATTACTGAAAGGATCACGATCACTCTTGTCAATTTAATCTAGTAAGAAGCTTCCCAGTCTCTAATCAAAACAGAAGGTGTTTTTGAGATTGCTGGAATAATCTAACCCCTGTCATTGTATGTCAGTGAGTTAAAAATGATTGCAAAATGCAATGCAATGCAACGTGTGCCTTGGCAGTGGAAAATGACTGCATGAATACCCTGGTTGCATCTCAGAGACTTACAGGGGTGCAATTAATTCAGAACTGTGCTACTAATTGCGCTGGAATCTTGTTTGTGGCATGTGAGAAATGAAAATTCTCCACATGAATTAGAGAACTGTGAACTTGTAATTCTTTATTCTTGAGAATACCTGAAGAATAAATTCTGGTGCTCCTTGGAAACCTCAGTCACTGCTTAGTTTAACTCCATGAATAATATGGTTCTTGTGAACCGTAAGGAAGGAGAGCCTGTGATTTTTTTTTGCCATCTAGCCATTTGCGTTCCAACTACTGACCAACTTTGAACCCATAGCATTCTCTGAACTGCTGCTGAGAAGAGCTTCTACACGTATTTTATTTATTTCTTTTGCTTTCCATAATCAGCTATGATGCATCACTGGAGCCTCATGGAATGGACAACAATCATTCACCCCATGTCAATAAAAGAAGGAAACTCACAATCTTCAAAGTACTTTTGCCCATAGATCTCCTGGACAGCTGCTGGAACCTGTCTCCAGACATCGTGCAGAGTTGTCCTCATGCGCTGCAGGTTGTTGAGTTCTGTTTTGAAGAAACCTGGCTCCAAGATGCTGACCTTAACCCCAAAGGGGATCAGCTCCCTTCTACAATAAAAGCAGTGAGTGGTAAAGGAGCTGGGTTATATTATATCACATACTGGGTTGTTTTAATAGTACGTAAGGCCCTGACAAACAAGTTCAAGCACAGTCTATCGCCCTCTTTTCAGCAACTTTTTCTTTCTGTTTCTTTTGGGGGGGGGTATGAAGGAAGTAGTATTCCCTAAAACAGGGGTGGGCAAACCTTTTACACAGGGCCACATTAGTGAAGCGCCTAAGCTGGGGGTCAATCTCTCCCTTGGTGTTTCAGTTGACTGAGGGGGGTTATCTCCCTTGGAACCTCAGTTGGAGAGTGGGTGGAGCCCCCCTGGGTCCTCCTGCAGAAAAAAAGAAGTAGTCTGTAGTGCTCCAAAGAAAAAATAGGTGGCAGTAACTCAGGCTAGAAGCAGCAAAGTAATAAGTTGAAAAGTGACATAATGGCGCATTTCCCCTTCTTCCATTCACAGACTCAGGTCTGTTGATGTGGTGGATTGGTTGAAACAGCCATGATAAAATGTGTCTCAGAGTGATAGTGGGGGACGTGTGAGCGGGATAGTGAGCATAGCGTGAGTAATGACTAATGGTATATGTGAGCTGTGTGGTGTGTTTGTATATCAGTAGTATAATGTGGATATCTCCATGAGCAGAGTTTAGCTCTTTATCTGTGGGGATGTGAACATGGCATGTCAGAGACTGGGGGAATGTGTGCCTGTGTTGGGTGTGCATGCTTGAAGACAGTGGTGTCGGGAGCTGTGTATATGTGCCCATCATTGGTGTGTGTGTCTATGTGTTTGTCAGAGGCTATGCATGCCTCTAATCTGTCAGGGCCTGTGCATGTGTGTATATGTATGTATGTATCTCTGTGTGTGCGTATATGCGTGTTGGCAGTATATCTTGGAGCTATGTTGTGTGTCATGGGAGGGGTATCATGTGATGTGCTTATGTGCGCATGTCCTGTGGTGTATTTATGTATGTCTCGCAGGGGGTGTCAGGTCTTCTATTTGTGTGTCTAGCTGCCTGATGAGGCTTTGCACAGTTGACAGTATGTGCTGGAGACCTGTGTCTATCTATGTGTATGTGTATTGGGGCCATACACATCTTGGTGATGTGTGTTGGGGGTCTGTATATGTGTGTGTGTCATGAAGGGTGTGTTGCAGTGTTTGTATATGTACGAGGTTATTTTTAAAGTAAGGTCCGATTGGCTGTAGCTTTGTAGATTTTTTCCCCCTGTAGAAATAAGCATGCGTGCTGGCTCCTGGCTCCCGTCATGCCTTATACAAAAGCAGATGCCATTTGCAGTCCTAGCGTCACTTTGTATGGTTTATACTGGGACGTTAAAATAATTAAGACAATTGAGCGGCCCTCCAATTGTGAAATACGGTCTGTGATTTGTTTTTTGACAGCAAGGACCGTGTCATCAGCAGACATTCATCAACAGATATGTGAGGTGTACGGCCCCAATGCGATGAGTGACAGCAAAGTGCGTAAATGGGTGAGATTGTTCAAGGATGGGCGGGACAAACTGTGCTCACGATGGGTTCCCTGATGCTTTCCGAGGAACACCAGAAAGGAGAATGGCTAGTGCTTTGACATTTTTGATCTGATACAATGAGGAAGGAGATGAACTTTTGGACCACATTGTCACAGGGGACGAGATATGGGTTTCTTACATGACTCCAGAATCAAAGTGGCAGTTGATGGAATGGAGACACACGTCATCTCCAGTCAAAGTGAAAGCCAAACACACAATCTCAACACGCAAGATTATGGCAACTGTGTTCCTTGGAAAGCAGCCTGGGAACCCATCGCGAGCACAGTTTTCTGAACTGCAATTTTTCAGAAACGATTTTGTATAGCACTGACCTTGAAACTTGTGGAAATTTCAGTGACAAAGTGGAAATCGTGAATCGCCGTTCTTCATGAATTTTTGCGTCAACTGTGCGCACCAAATCTTCTGTGATTGCTGAAGGTCGAACCTATCGCGGTTCATCATGGACATTGTCCCACCCGTCCTTGAACAATCTCACCCATTTACGCACTTTGCTGTCACTCATAGCATTGGGGCCATACACCTCACATATCTGGTGATGAATTCCGCTGATGACACAGTCCTTGCTGTCACAAAACGAATCACAGACCGTATTTCAAAGTCGGAGGGCCGCTCAATTGTCTTAAACATTTTAATGTCTCAGTATAAACCATACAAAGTGATGCTACAACTGAAAATGGCATCTGCTTTTGTACAAGGCATGCCGGGAGCCGGCACGCATGCTTGTTTCTACAGGGGGAAGAAATTTACAAAGCTACAGCCAATCGGACCTTACTTAAAAATTACCCTCGTATTTGTAAGTATCATGGGGTGTCAGATGGTGGGGTTGTGTGTGTGTCATGGGATTGTTGGTTGGGTTCTGCCAGTATGTAAGTGTCTGTGTCATAAAGTGTCGTGTGGGGAGTGCATGTGTCATGGGGTGTTGGGTGGTGTGAGATGGGGGATCGGTGTATGTGTGTCATGCAAGTGTTGAGGGGTGTGTGTGTGTGATAGGGATGATGGGGGTGGAGGTGTTATGGGGGTGTTGGTGTGTGTGTGTCATGAGGGTTTGGGATGGTATGCATGCGTGTGTCATGGAGGGTGTGAAGTAGTGTGCTTATGGGCACACAAGCTTCACTGACCCTTGAACAATTCTTCGACCCCATGCACTGACTCCCTCTACCTCACACCCTCTTGCAGTATTTCTCCTCCCTGCCTTTTGCCACTGTCCCTACTTTACTGCCACCCATATATGCACCAGAGTTGCCAAGTTATCCAGTTCCAGGAGTGAGATTTTAAGCCAGTCCTGGATTTCTATTGGTGTAATTAAGAAAACACTAATATGGTCGCCTTCCAGAGCGAATTTAACTTGTTGAATTTATAATTACCACACTCTAATATTAACTTAAGATTGTGATGTTATAGCATTTCAATGTTGTTAAACAGTTGATTATTATGAATTTCTGTGATAAATAAGCAACAAGGTCTCAGACTTTCACAGGGGCTTTGATTCGGACTTTAACATTTCCGATATTCTTGCACCCTTTAACATCAATGACCTTTTCTTGTGTCGCTTAATCTATACTCAAATTAAATCAAACAGTTTGCTTAAATCGAAAAATAAAGAAGTGCTTAACTTTAACATGTTGTCCCCAACGCCATACTTCAGCGCCTTGTCTGCGTTTCACTATGGTGAAATTTCTTCAGGGGGGGTTCTTTTTTTTTTTTTTTTTTTTTCAAGTTTGTATTTATTTATAAAGAAACATACAATTAAAATAAAACATTCCAAAGGGGGCGGGAAATCCCCACCCACACTTTTACAGCAACAACTGAAGAAATCACATGTATTAGCTCACATCTAGGAGGAGTACAATATCAAAATAAGTAAATAACCACCATCCCTAAACAGACCTGGTAAACCCAACTAGGGGGAATAGAGCATACTATAACCAAATAAGTCAAATTACATAACAACAGGTCCTAACCTTTCCCCTCTAAAAACTCCACAAGTTGCACAACTTCCTGAAAAATGTAACGAGTACCTTGATAAATAATGTGGCACCGACATGGAAATTTCAAATAAAACAAAGCACCCAGGGCCAAAACACGAGGGCGAATTTCCAAAAAGGCCTTCCGCCTCCGCTGTGTAGCCCTGGAGACATCAGGGAAAATCTGAATAGTGGAGCCACAAAATTTCTCAGATTTTTTCTTGAAGTATGCGCGGAAAATTTTCTGTCTATCTAAATCAGAAACTAAGGTAATAAGTAATGTGGCCCTAGTGGGAATCTCGTCCTGAGACGATTCCAAAAAATCAGAAATATTTAAAGAAGCGGGACTATGGGACTCAGCAACAACTCCTACTTGAGGCACAGCTTGATAAGCTGTGTCCCTAGAGGAAAGATAATAAATATTGGAAAGGGAAACAGCATCCACATCAGAAATCAGTAGTATTTCCTTTAAATACTTATGAAATAACATCAAAGGTGATAAGTAATGAGTCTTGGGAAAGTTCAGAAGATGAAGGTTCCTGGAACGAAATGAGTTCTCAAGAGCCTCGTGTTGTGAACGTAATGAAACAACATCTTGGACTAGGGAAGTAGTAACAGGCTGTTGAGCAATAAAGCGAGTCTCAATAGAGTCAACGTTTTTCTCAACAGCAACTAAACGAGATTCCTGATTTGAAATTTTAACAACAATTTCTTTCGTAAATGTTGAAATCCTTTGAAGAGAGGAGTCCAATGCTAACTCCATTCTAGACATCATAGACCATAAATCTTTTAAAGAAACCTCTTCAGGAATATCACGAGGCTCCCCAGTACCCACAAATGAAAGCACAGATGGCAAAGGAGGAGGCAATAAATCATTAACAGGATCCATTACAGAGTCCAAACGTAGAAATGAGGAAGAAAGATTAGGGTCCCCATTATTATTAAGAACCTTTTCAGATAGAGTAGATAAAGAAGCAACCTTATCACCCTTCGTCGGGGATATGTCCGCAACCGGAGAAGACTCAGAAACCACAGTACTCACTGTCGACCTTTCACCGAGGGAGGTGTCCAATACAGCAGTTTTAGGCAACACCTGACCAACGGAGACATGTGCATCCATGGGTCCAATAGTTTTTACCGCCTTCGGTGGGGCCACTGAAAGCGTGCGTTTCTTTCTCTTCCCCATTCACGGAACTACAGCACCAAGTTGCACCGAAGGGGCACCAAAGGGGCAGGACGTGCCCCTTTGGTCACGCCCCTTCGGGCACGCGCCACGGGCACGCGCCCGCTTCGCGTCCCGCGTCGGAGGCCAGCTGAAATAGCCCCGTTCAGCCCAAAAGCCCCAATCAGAGCAGTGGAGGCGGGACCAGATCACAGGTAGGGAAAAAACAGCAGGAAACCTTGAAACTCCTCAGCGTCCCGCATCGGAGGCCAGCTGAAATAGCCCCGTTCAGCCCAAAAGCCCCAATCAGAGCAGTGGAGGCGGGACCAGATCACAGGTAGGGAAAAAACAGCAGGAAACCTTGAAACTCCTCAGCGTCCCGCGTCGGAGGCCAGCTGAAATAGCCCCGTTCAGCCCAAAAGCCCCAATCAGAGCAGTGGAGGCGGGACCAGATCACAGGTAGGGAAAAAACAGCAGGAAACCTTGAAACTCCTCAGCGTCCCGCGTCGGAGGCCAGCTGAAATAGCCCCGTTCAGCCCAAAAGCCCCAATCAGAGCAGTGGAGGCGGGACCAGATCACAGGTAGGGAAAAAACAGCAGGAAACCTTGAAACTCCTCAGCGTCCCGCGTCGGAGGCCAGCTGAAATAGCCCCGTTCAGCCCAAAAGCCCCAATCAGAGCAGTGGAGGCGGGACCAGATCACAGGTAGGGAAAAAACAGCAGGAAACCTTGAAACTCCTCCAGGGGGGGTTCTTTTAAAAGCACTGGTAACAAGATAAATAGAAATGTAGTTTATTAATCACAATCTCTTCATTTTTTGCTTAAAAATCTTAATCCAAATTTGTGTATTGAAACATAGATCACTAAACACTTCTAAATTCCTTTACCTCAGTTTTATGCGTAGTTGATTCTATGTTGAAAACTTTCTATGAGCCTGTCGGCTTCTCAGACCAATGCCGCACATGCGGGTTGGCTATCAGCAATGTCACCTTTATAGCATTGATCACTTCAAACTATTCAGCTGTGTTCAATTGATTAACTCATTGGTTTGCCTGTATTCAACCTGAATTTACTCCTGTCCGTCTTCCTTTATGCACATACATTCCAATCTATTTGGGTATTTAAGCCGGCCGGAATAACTGACTGCAAATTGTAAATCCATCGTTGCTCGCGGATCAATAGAGTTTGGTCTTTTGATCTTCCGTTGTAGCCCGCATCGATTTGCTCTAAACAAAAACAACGCAGCTCTTCAAACTTATGGCTGTACTCCAAACAATGGGGCACTAATGGTGCTTCTATTTTCTTGCAGTTCAACCTGCTTCTATGTTGATTCATCCGCACTCTAAAAGGACGTATCGTTTTGCCTATATATATTAAATGCCCAAATAGATTGGAATGTATGTGCATAAAGGAAGACGGACAGGAGTAAATTCAGGTTGAATACAGGCAAACCAATGAATTAATCAATTGAACACAGCTGAATAGTTTGAAGTGATCAATGCTATAAAGGTGACATTGCTGATAGCTAACCCGCATGTGCGGCATTGGTCTGAGAAGCCGACAGGCTCATAGAAAGTTTTCAACATAGAATCAACTACGCATAAAACTGAGGAAAAGGAATTTAGAAGCGTTTAGTGATCTATGTTTCAATACACAAATTCGGATTAAGATTTTTAAGCAAAAAATGAAGAGATTGTGATTAATAAACTAGATTTCTATTTATCTTGTTACCAGTATTTTTAAAAGAAACCCCCTGAAGAAACTTCACCATAGTGAAACGCAGACAAGGCGCTGAAGTATGTCATTGGGGACAACACGTTAAAGTTAAGCACTTCTTTATTTTTCGATTTAAGCAAACTGATTTAATTTGAGTATAGATTAAGCGACACAAGAAAAAGTCATTGATGTTAAAGGGTGCAAGAATATCGGAAATGTTAAAGTCCGAATCAAAGCCCCTGTGAAATTCTGAGACCTTGTTGCTTATTTATCACAGAAATTCATAATAATCAACTGTTTAACAACATTGAAACGCTATAACATCACAATCTTAAGGTTAATATTAGAGTGTGGTAATTATAAATTCAACAAGTCCTGGATTTCTGACAAACTGATTCTGATGCATTATGGGATCTACAGCACTGATTCCAATGGGTAGATGGGAGACAGAAAAGAAAGAGAAAGAGAGGGACTTCAAATACCATACTGCATTGCAATGTAAATTTAAAACCAGAACTGGCAAAATGTCTCACTCCTGGAACTGGGTAAATGGGCAACTCTGATGTACTCTCCCCACCCTCCTTTCCCTACTCTACTCTCCCCCTCTCCCTTCTTGCACTCTCCCAGTTGCCATCCTCCACCTCTACTATTCCTTCTCTCCACACACTTTCCTTCCCTCTTCTCTTTAACCCCACTCCTTTACTTATGCTCTGGCCTTGTTCAGCCCCTCTAATGCCTTACCTTCCCTATTGCTCCTCCCCTTCACTGCTCTCCTATTTCCTTCTTTAGCCCTACCCCTCACCCCTCGCCTCTCTGTTCCTCTAATCCTGCCCCCCTATTGTGTGCTGCCCCTCACTCCACCCTTTCCCTTCACTGACTGTCATGGCACAGAGTTAGGGGGAGCTGGGAACTCCCACTGGTGCTTTGGAGGCGCTCTCCTCTCTTTGCCAGTAGGAGGTGGGATCTCCTGCTCATTCTTCAGGGGGGAGGGGGACACTCATAAGAACATAAGATATGCCATACTGGGTCAGACCAAGGTCCATCAAGCCCAGTATTCTGTTTCCAACAGTGGCCAATCTAGGTGATATGTACCTAGCAGTTTCCCCAAGAGACACAAGTTCCACAATGCTTGTACTAGGTCAAGCATTGATATCTTCGGTCACTTCTTAATAATGGTTTATGGACCTCTCCTCCAGGAACTTCTCCAAACCTTTTTTAAACCCAGCTACACTAATAGCCTTTACTACATCCTCCGGTAACAAATTCCAGAGTTTGATTACACGTTGAGTGAAAAAATATTTTCTTTTATTAGTCTTAAATAGTTTACCCTGTAGCTTCATTGCATGTCCCCTAGTCTTTCTATATTCTGATAAGGTAAACAATCGATCTACGTTTACCTGTTCCACTCCGTTCATTAATTTATAGACTTCTATCATATCTCCCCTCAGCCGTCTCTTTTCCAGGTTAAAGAGCCCTAACCTTTTTAGCCTTTCTTCATAGGAGTATCCTTCCATCCCCTTTACCATTTTGGTGGCTCTTCTCTGTACCTTTTCTAAAATCGCTATATCCTTTTTAAGATACGGCGACCAGAATTGCACACAATATTCAAGGTGCAGTCTCACCATGGAACGATATAGAGGCATTATAATATCTTTTGTTTTATTTTCCATTCCTTTCCTTATCATACCTAGCATTCTATTTGCTCTCTTGGCTGCCGCTGCACACTGGGCTGAGGGTTTCAACATGGTATCCACAATGACGCCTAAATCTTTTTCCTGGGTGGTGGTTCCTAATGTGGAACCTTGCATCGTGTAACCATAGTTTGGGTTGTTCTTCCCTAGGTGCATAACCTTGCACTTGTCCACATTAAATTTCAACTGCCATTTTGATGCCCAGTCTTCCAATTTATCAAGATCCTCTTGCAATTTTTCACAATCCTCTTGGGTTTTAACAACTTTAAATAGTTTTGTGTCATCTGCAAATCTGATAACCTCACTCGTTATTCCATTTTCCAGGTCATTTATGAATATGTCAAAAAGCAGCGGACCCAGCACAGATCCCTGGGGTACACCACTATTCACCTTTCTCCATTGGGAAAATTGGCCATTTAGCCCTACCCTCTGCTTTCTATCTTTTAACCAGTTCCTGATCCACAATAGTACACTGCCTCCTATCCCATGACTCTTTAGTTTTGCCAAAAGTCTCTGATGAGGGACCTTGTCAAAGGCTTTCTGAAAGTCCAGATACACAATATCAACCGACTCACCTTTGTCCACCTGTTTATTCACACCTTCAAAAAAACATAACAGATTAGTAAGACAAGATCTTCCTTGTCTAAAGCCATGTTGGCTGTCTCCCATTAGGTTGTAACCAAAATGTTGAACAATATACTCTGTACTATAACTCGAAAGTGATACTAGTCATACTCCTGACTGTTTATGTTATAAACCTGAAAACTCAATTACCAACTTCTTCAGAGGAGGGTGCGTGGTCTCAGTATCATTGGGCTTACAGCAACATACTGATTACTCGCCCAAATTTGTAACATCAAGGACCACCCTATTGCAGCCTCCTCCCAGATGACATTCGCTATTAATTATTTATAGAAGATATGAAAAAATGCTTAGCTGGCTAGTTCAGCAAAAAACATTTTGTGTTTAGAACGCCAGCATGTGCAGAGGGGAACGCCGTTCAAAGGTAAGCATTTTTTCATATCTTCTATAAATAATTAATAGCGAATGTCATCTGGGAGGAGGCTGCAATAGGGTGGTCCTTGATGTTACAAATTTGGGCGAGTAATCAGTATGTTGCTGTAAGCCCAATGATACTGAGACCACGCACCCTCCTCTGAAGAAGTTGGTAATTGAGTTTTCAGGTTTATAACATAAACAGTCAGGAGTATGACTAGTATCACTTTCGAGTTATAGTACAGAGTATATTGTTCAACATTTTGGTTATACACTACTCTGTGGAAGCAGACCCATTACAAGAGTTGTGATCCCATTAGGTTGTGACTATCTACATGCTGAGTAATTTTATTCTTTATGATGGTTTCTACCATTTTTCCTGGTACTGACGTCAGGCTCACCGGTCTGTAGTTTCCCGGATCACCCCTGGAACCCTTTTTAAAAATTGGTGTTACATTGGCGATCCACCAATCTCCACTCTTTTCACTAATGGAAGGTGGGGACTCCCACCAGTGCTTCCAGGGCCATGGGACCTGGGAACTCCTGCTGTCTTTTGATGTTTCACCCTGCTCTGGGGAAGGCATATGCATCTCTTTGTTGGCACATGCCCTAACAAACAAATGCGTATGGACAGACCAGATTTACTTGTGGGGTGGAGCCTCAACAATAGATGCTGTCGCTTATGCGAAATGCACCTTAAAATAGGCTTTGTGTTGTTAATATTTAACAAGGGGGGAAACCATGCAAAGCATGGCTCATTGAATTCTTTCCAACCCCTCTGCGTGTGTGTGTGTGTGTGTGTGTGTGTGATAATATATCAAACTATTAGATTCGTTATCAATAGATTTCAAACTATGGATTTTGCAGTTTAACCACAGGATGCCACGACAACATAACAACCATTAAAAAAGATGTACGGTTCAGTTAGTAAGCTTCACTGTAGAATTTATAACAAAGAAATGAAATGCAGATCTGAATCACTAAGGGGCCCTTTTGCTGAAGCATGCTGTGCAGGTAGTGTGGGCTTTGGTGCATTAAGCATGTGCTGAGGTCTGTGGTACCTGTTAGTGCAGAGCCAACACAGTTAGCGGGGACTGATTTCTACATTGTGGTAAGGGTTTGGGGCATAGAGTTAGTTAGCATGTGCGCTGACTGCAACCCTTGTAATTAGCATGGACTCACCTAATGCCACCTCAACAGGTGGAGTTAAGTGCACCCGCGCTAATTGTGCATGCTGCTGTGGCGCGCTAGGATACCATTTAGCATGGTAATTACCGGGAACATGCTGGACCCCCCCTCTCCCCCCAGTAGCACACAGTGGTTGCAACTACTGCAGGCTAGGTCTTGTGCTAAACACATACAAAACCCCAGTGCCCTTTAGTTCCTAAGAAGCAGCCCATCAGTGCTGGGGAAAACATGCGGAGCATCCTGATGGGAATATTCTCAATCCCTGAGTGTGTATCTGTTAGTGTGTGTTTGCTTTTTGTTTGTATTTGAGTGTGTATGTGTTAGTGTGTGTTTGCTTTTTGTTTGTATTTGAGTGTGTATGTGTGTATCTCTGTGTGTCTGTGTTATGGTTTATTGCTCA
This sequence comes from Ichthyophis bannanicus, assembly GCA_033557465.1. NCBI lineage: Eukaryota > Metazoa > Chordata > Amphibia > Gymnophiona > Ichthyophiidae > Ichthyophis > Ichthyophis bannanicus. The sequence goes on from CM066033.1 coordinate 675,215,111, forward strand.
CTTGATATGCCGTGCCTTCCAATAGCAGGCGGAGTACAATTCCAAAATACAAAAGAAATACACAAAAAGGGTCAGATAGAAAAGAAAGAAAGGAACCCCATCTGCAGACAGGAAAAGCAAAGATTCATATGAGAGCTAGGAAGAAAGATAAAGCAAAGGGAGCTCAGGGATCCAGGGGAGGGAGGTCAAACGCACAGCAGAAAAGGTGCGTTTTGAGCCTAGTTTATGTTGTATATGAGCTGTCCTACAGACTGTGTAGGCTCTGTTTGTGTCTGTGACTGGGAGAGTAGAGAAGGGAAGAGAGGCAGTTCGAAATGAACAGTTCCCTAACTGCTATGTCTCATTTTATCAACGTTTCTGTGCTTCTCATCCATTTAGGAATAATATCAAATTGTGCAAAAGATATATTGACAACATTTTTATGATATGGGACGGAGTAGAGGATGAGCTCCAACAGTTTTCTGAATGGTTTAATACACAAGATTCAAATTTACAGTTCCAGATCACGTACACTAGAACTCAAGTGTCCTATCTAGACATTCTTATTAAAAAAGGTCCTGAGGGTTTTGTTACGGATCTTTACAGAAAACCTACGGCTCACAATCATCTGTTACACTATGAGAGCTTTCACAATAGTCTTTGAAACAAAACCTGCCTGTTAGCCAATTTTTAAGGCTTAAGAGATTATGTTTTTCTCATACTGATTGTGAGAGTCGTGCAAGAGAAGTGGCTGGACGATTTCACGATAGGAAGTATCCCATGGACTGCATTCAAACTGCATATAATAGAGCAAAATGCTCTGATTGCCAAGAACTTTTAAAAAGTACTATCTGTCCCAAGTCTGCAAAATTAGTTTGCTCACTTACCTTCTCCAATCTATCCAAAGATATCAAAAAAGAGTGGCATATCCTCTCCACAGTCCCTTCACTTAGTCATAGCAGGTTAGTAGTTGCACATGAAAGGAACACTAATCTGGCAAACAGTTTAGTTCCTTCTGCCCTTTCTGTTTCTCGACCACAACCCAAGGTGATGGGTCACTTCAGGTGTGGACACTGCTTGATATGTGATCACGCCCTGGTAATTAAGAAATGTTTTAACCATCCTACCATGAATAAAAGAATACCACAATTTGACTTTTCAAATTGTGAAACCCAATATGTTATCTAAGTGGTGGTCTATCCATGCAATCTGTTATATGTGGGGAAAACGAAACACACTACTCGCAATAGAATTATTGGACACCAAAGTTGTCTCAGAAGAACGGAGGACAGGCCACTCGAAGCCCATTGGCTTAAAGCCCAACATCGGGTTTCTGATCTTAAATTTCTTCTGTCAGGGTGGTTAGATCTCACTGGCGAGGTGGCAACATGGATAGGTTCTTTTACAGATGGAACAAAAATATATTTTTAATTTGAAAACTATAATGTCTGGCCTTAATTTGGACCAGGATTTTAGTGTTTTTTTATAACTTGGTTTTTAAGAGGTCTATTATATATCCCTTTTGTAAATTATTTTATTTTTGACCTCTCAGTCCCCCACTATCTGGGTGGGCTCCTGGCTATTTTTTACCAGTTCAGCTACTCTTCCCCCTCTCCCTCCTCCCCCCTCCTTCCTCCCTCTGCCCACCCCTCCATCTCCTCTCATCCCTTATCCCATCTCCCTCCACCCCCACCACACTCCTCCCCCCTTCCTCCTCCTCCCCCCACTCCACCCCCTTCCCTACTATCCACCTCTGCCATTTCCCATCCTTCTTTCACTTCTTAATTTACCCTTAATCCATGTAATTGGTTTTAAGCTTTTAGTAGCATTGATATTTGTTTTACTAGTTTATTCTCGTTTATACTTTTATTTATATGTCCATTCATTTTTACCATGTATTTATTTTGTGGCAGCGGCATATGTTTCATTAGTTGCTTTTATTATTATTTTTTTTTTAGCTTTTAAATTAAACTTTCTATTTATTTTATCTTACATTGTTTTATTCCAACTGTAATTATTTAATCAAGATTTTAAGTTGCCTTCTTTATATGTAAGGGTCTCCAAGTTGTCAATATATCTTTTTCACATTTAAGGTCAGCCCGTCTGAACACCCTTGACAGTTTTTAATCTTTTTATTTTCTCTCTTTTATTTTTATGAAGGTGCCCTATTTTTTAAAAGTCATTAAAACACATGTCATTCCTATGACAAATTTTGTTTAGAATTAGGGGTATGTTTACTAAACAGCGGTAAGGGAGCATGTGTGCCGTTAACACACTCTATCGGCAGACTTACCCCCTTAATGCCAAATAAAATGCTGCTTTAAGATGCGGCAAAGGCACCGGCAATGTTAAGTACGCAGGGGGCGGAGGTGGGTGTGACTGGGGCAGGGAATGGGCGCTTATGGTACGGTGTGCTCCTGCACTGCCGATTGCGCAATGGCCTGAAAAGCCCTTTAATGCTGGGAACCCAATCGCCGATTAAAACCTTGCAGGAAAGGTGTTTGTAGAGGGGAGAGAGACTATTTAAGCATCAGTAATGTGATGCACTGATAAGGGAACCCAAGATAGAGATAATAGTCTCCATTACACAGCATGGTGCTCATGTAGGAAAGGGTACCATGTTGATGGTGCAAATGGGGCACAGGGAGTGGCACAGTGGTCATGCAGTGGGGGTGCTAGTGGACCTGGTGGACTAGGCAGCTGCCCGGGTGACACAGAGGGGCATATGAACATAAGTTCAGAATATATGCCATACTGTGTCAGACCAAGATCCTTCAAGCCCACTATCGTTTGTCCAATAGTGGCCAATCAGTGGCACAGGTACCTAGGTGGGTCCTGAAAGGACACCCATGGTCAAAGAGGCCTGTATTTGGCCAAGCAGCCGATGCTCAGTGTCCCCCAAATAAACATATAATGACCTTTCCTCCAGGACCATGGCCAAATCCTCCCGAAGTCCAGCTATACCAGTGTTTATCCAGCTGTGTGCCATTGTTTGCCAATGCATTGAATGACTAACTATATGCCCCAATGTGTCTGAAATGCATTACACTGTAGTGGCAGTGCCTGTCTCCTAGTCCCCCCATATTGTGATGGCATTAACAACTGGGAATTGTTCCACGCCATTCAGTACTGTATAGACCCCTATCATATCTCCCCCAGACATCTCACCAACAGGTTGAGGAGGCCTAACCTTTGTAAGCTCCTCACATAGGGGAATCCTTCCATCTGCAGCACCATCTGTGATGTCCGTCATGATTACATAGTAACAGTGGTGGAACACAGATATACTGCTGGTGTGGAAAGGTGATGTGCCACATGGGGTGGTCCAAAGGACATGGCACCCTTGGCAGAGATGCCAGTGCCTCCCCCCCCCCCCCCCCAGTGCCACTGAACCCAGCTGTGGAGGAAGAGGCCGGTAGCACCTGCAGCCCTTCAGGTAGCTGGAAAAAGCAAGTGCCCAGGGAAATACCACAGCAGTGTCTGCCATCCTCCCCCAGAGACGTATTGGTGGCAGGCGGTGATAGGACCCTGCATGGGCAGCTGGTGGGGAGGACTGTGTGGCTTTCCATGTGTGCCTCTGCCCCCCCCCCCCTCCATCCAGCTCTTGTGCCCAAGGCACCCACCAAACTTGCATGTTTAACATGCTGTGACTGTGACCATCACCTCTGACAGTGCATGGGCATGTCTGCATAGTGGGGTGTTGGTGGTGGCATGAGAAGTGGCACCAGCCTGCAGCAGACTAAAGCCTTGTCCTGGTTGTGTGCACCATGCACATTGCAGCATGTGCCAAAGGCCTGCCAAAGGGAAGCATGTCAGCAACAGGAGCTGCAAGCCCCATAAGGCAGCACTGTGGTGTAACACACAGTTGGTGTGCATATGTACAGAGAGTTACAGGTTCAGGTCCCTGCTGGGGTTTCTGTATTGCATCTTCCTGTGGAGAAGGTTTAGCTAACAGTGTAAGTACAGCTCCAGCATGTGCAACCCCCCAAGGAGATGGCCAGCAAGGTGGAAACATCCACCAGCAGCACTGGCAGGCTCCACTATCCACAGCTAGTTGGAGGCTAATAGCACACGGTAACAACGTGTGGTGAGGCTAAGGCACGGTAATAGCATCTGCAAACAGAGCACACATTATCATTCCTTGAGCTGACATTGAGACAGGAGTGTCAAGCAGGAATGCCAACCTTCTCAACTTTTGCACAGTGCGCCAATGAGAGTATATGCGTGTATGTTTGTATGGCTCCCATTTGTCCTGTGGCTTTTTGCACTGCACTTGGATCACATTGTCCGAGGTTTTCTCAGCCTATTTGGAAAATGTGAATAAGACAAGGCAAAGGATTGTGGGTATCACCTGAAACAACACAGATTGGCCAAGATGTGTCTGCCACAAAGGTAGGGTCACTGGCTGAGACACCATTGTGCCCGTCTGCTTGGGTGGTCATGCTGAGATGGCACTCTCAGTATAACCAAAAAAATGACCATGGCGTGGCTATGTATCCACATAGCACTATCATAATGTCTGGCTTCAGTGATGTGGATCCATTCTCTGTCTGGGGATGCCAATCACTGGGTGTCGAGGCTGAGTATCCCAAGGCGGAGTGCTTGTGGTCACATTATGCACATACCATGCATGCTGACAAGCGGACCAACCATAGTTGGTTTGTGCTTGGGTGGCACAGCCCAGTGAAGGGCAGCAGGGGCAATCTCACTGCTCATGCTCTAGTCATAGTAACATAGCAACATAGTAAATGACGGCAGATAAAGACCAGTATGGTCCATCTAGTCTGCCCAGTAAGATGGCAAGAGTAGGTGCACCTGCCGCTCTATGCAGGCCACCCCTCCCCATGTCTTAGTTTAGGGGTGAACCCACTGCTCCGTGTAGGACACCCCTATTTGTTGAGAAATTAGATAGTTACGTTTATTTTGATTTTATCTTGTTGCTGTAAAGGGATCCACTGTGTCTGTCCCATGCCATTTTGAATTCTGTCACTGTATTTGCCCCCACCACTTCCATCGGGAGGGCATTCCAAGCATCCACCACCCTCTCAGTGAAAAAGTATTTCCTGACATTGCCTTTCAATTTACCCCCTTGCAGCTTCATGTTATGCCCTCTAGTTTTACAGCTTCCCCGTCTTTGGAAGAGGTTTGTTCATTATTTCTCTTTAAGTATTTAAAGGTCTGAATCATATCTCCCCTATCCCTCCTCTCCTCCAGAGTGTAAATATTTAGGTCTTCAAGTCTCTTCTCATAAGGCTTCCGATGCAGGTTCCAAATCATTTTGGTCGCTTTCCTCTGAACAGTTTCCAGTCTTTTTACATATTTTGCAAGATATGATCTCCAAAACTGAATACAGTATTCCAAGTGAGGCCTCAACAGTGACTTATACAGTGGCATTAGTACCTCCTCCTTTCTGCTGGTAATTCCTCTTTGTATGCAACCCAACATCCTCCTGGCTTTTGCCACTACCTTGTCGCACTGTTTTGCCACCTTGAGATCCTCAGAAATAATCACACCAAGGTCCTTCTCCTGGTCTGTGCACACCAACCTCTCACCCCATATCGCATACATTTCCCTTGGATTTCTGCTTCCCAAGTGCATGACACTGTACTTTTTCACATTAAATCTTAACTGCCAAGCATTAGACCATTCTTCCAGCTTTTGTAGATCTTTCCTCATGTTATCCACTCCCTCAGGGGAGTCCACTCTTGCAAATTTTCATGTCATCTGCAAAAAGACAGACTTTTCCATGCAGTCCTTCAGCAATATCACTCACAAATACATTGAACAGTGCCGGGCCCAGGACTGAACCCTGGGGCACCCCGCTAATCACCTTCCTTTCATCTGAGTGAGATCCATTTACCAACACCTTCTGTCATCTGTCAGTCAACCAATTTCTGATCCAATTTACCACCTTGGGACCCACCCCTAAACTACTGAGTTTATTGATAAGCTTCCTATGAGGAACAATATCAAAGGCTTTGCTGAAATCCAGGTAGATGACATCCATCGCATGCCCCTGATCTAGTTCTCTGGTCACCCAATCAAAGAACTCAATCAGAATTGTTTGGCAAGATCGTCCTTCGGTAAAACCATGTTGCCTCGAATCATGCAACCTGTTGGTTTTGAGAAAGTCCACTATTCGCTCTTTCAAGGGCACCTCCATTACTTTTCCCACCTCCGAGGTAAGGCTCATAGGCCTGTAGTTTGTCACTTCTTCCCTGTCAGCACTTTTGTGAAGAGGTACCACATCCGCCCTTCTCCAGTCCTGAGGAACTTCTCCTGTTTCCAAGGATCTGTTGAAAACATTCTTTAACGGCCCTGCAAGAACCTCTTTGAGCTCTTTCAGTATCCTGGGATGTATCCCATCCGGTCCCATGGCTTTGTCCACTTTCAGTTTTGCAAGTTGTTCTAACACATCATCTTCTGTGAATGGTGTAGTATCTACTTCATTCTCATTTTTATATTTGGGAGTCACAGGTGGTCCTTCTCCAGGATTTTCGTTAGTAAAAACAGAGCAGAAGTATTTGTTTAGCAATTTCACTTTTTCAATGTCACTTTCCATGAGTCCGTTCCCAGCACTTCTGAATCCTGCAATTCCACTTCTGATTTTCCTCCTCTTCCGAATATACCAGAAGAAAGTTTTGTCGCCACACTTCACATCTTTAGCTATCTTTTCCTCTGCCTTTGATTTTGCTTTCCTTATTTCTCTTTTTGTCTCTTTGAATTTGATCCAGTATTCCTATCTGTGTTCCTCTGTTTGCAAGCTTTTGAATTTTGTGAAAGCTGTGTTTTTTGCCTTTATTTGAGCAGCCACTTCTTTGGAAAACCAAATAGATTTCCTTCTCTTCTTGTTTTCATTTACTTTTCTTACATATTTATCTGTTGCCCCTTTTATTGCCACCTTTAGTTTAGCCCATTGCAATTCCACTTCCCTTATTCCCTCCCACCCTGCCAACTCCTCCTTCAGGTACTTGGCCATTTTACTGAAGTCAGTGTTTTTGAAGTTTAGGACTTTGAGCTTGCTATGATTGGACTGCACCTTGGCTTTTATCTCAAACCACACCATGTGATGATCGCTGCTGCTCACAGGTGCACCCACCCAGACATTCGACATGCTATCACCGTTGGTGAGCACTAAATCCAGTGCTGAGCTTTCCCTGGTTGGTTCCATCACCATTTGTCTAAGTAACGCATCTTGGAAAGCATCCACAATTTTTTTGCTTCTTTCCAGATTTGCAGAAGGAGTAATCCAATCCACATCGGGTAGATTAAAATCACCCAATATGATCACTTCCTCCTTTGTGACTATCTTGACAATATCTATAATCAATTCATTATCTATTTCTTCGATTTGAGTTGGAGGTCTGTAGACTACAGCAGTATGGATGACAGTGCCATCTCCTCTTTCCAACACACTCCAGAGCGCTTCTTCTTTTCCCCATGCCCCCTGCATTTCAGTAGCTTTAATATTGCTTTTTACATACAAGGCTACTCCTCCTCTTTTTCCACTTTCTCTGTCTCTTTTGAATAGATTCCAATCATGTGATTCATGTTTCTGTAATGGCCACAATGTCCAAGTCCATTTCCACCATTAGGGCTTCCGGGTCCGGAACTTTGTTGGCTAAGTTTCAAGCATTTGTGCTCATTGCTTTCCAGCATTTAACTGGCTTTCATGTATTTTGCATTGATTTTGTTCTGCGCACTTCTTCCCATTTGTCCTTGATGTGTGGTTTAAAAGTGTGGTGTTTCTGATGTTATTCTGCTTTTGCTGGGAGTGACATCCTGAACTTGTCCTTCCCCATCCATCACCCCCTTTTTAAAGTTTAAATGCATATCCACATACTGCCTGAATTTTTCACTTAGGATTCTTTTCCCTGCAACAGAGAGATGTAATCCATCAGCACAGTATGACTCTTGTTGGTCCATCTGTTTTCCCAGTCGCCTATAAATCTGAATCCTTCTTGTTTGCACCAGGTCTGGAGCCATGCATTAAAGTTGTTTATGTGATGCAGCCTTTCTGCCCTCTTACCATGAACAGGTAGAACTTATGAGAATGCTACAGTGTTAACAGTGGGCTTGAGTTTCTCTCCCAGAGTTTGGAAGTCCCTTTGAACTGCAGAGGCACTATTTCTAGCCAGGTCATTTGTACCCAAATGGATGACAACATCAATTTTGGAGTGCTCACTTTCTGCACTAAATACACAAACAATTTGGTTTGTATTCCTGCTGGCTGAAGAGCCTGGGAGGCTTCTGACCATCTTTTCTCCTTTGAGCTGTGTTCCCAAGTTGGTGCATCTGATAATGAAATCTCCAAGTAGTAGTAGTTTTCTGTTTGGTGAGTTTTTCTTCATATTTGGTGCTTTATCAGGAGATTGGGCATTGACTGTCTCATTTAAGGGCCTCAATGGTTGGGGCAGCAGTAGTTCATGGCCTACTCACTGGGGTCCTGGCAGGTCAGTAGCCCCCACTACAGTAGCATATTGACACTGGCCACAAATCTGCACTTTTATCGGAGAGTTAGTGTTCAACATGGGCAGAACACAGGGCTGAGCTGATGCTGTTGTTACTGTTGCCTACAGCATGCAGGAAACAAGGCAAAAAAACATAATACACCGCAGATAATACCTGCCACACACTAGCAGTGATGCGGACCTACAGTATGGCCAACAGAGACCATCTCTAATAGTGCAGGTTCAGTGGACCAAGCGCTGGGCACCCCTCCTCACCCTCAGGGTGATAGCTGAAACTGCTCTGCTGATATGCTGGATCTGTACATTCTCCATTGGTTCTTCAGCTGCAGACCACAGTTTTGCATGTGCAGTGCCTCAAGGATAGTGGAGGGCCCAACCTATACCGGCACAGACAGCAAACAGTTTGATCAGAGATCTGCAGGCTGTGTAGAGCTGGGTGGAGGTGTAGCCTACTAGTTGGTGCAATATCTCCATGGTCAAAAGCCAAGATTTTGATTCCCACTTGTTCATTTTGTGCCTGGGTGCGCTTGCCCACCTCGCACAGTCCTGGCTCTGCTGTGACCTGAAGACATCATTCTTATACATTTCTATGCATTATGGCCACATGTTGGGTAGCCCAACATAGCATTCCCCATCATGGACATCTGTGAACATGGCTTTAGTGGCTCTGCTGCGGCACATTGCAGCAGATCAGTGATGTATTCACAGCAGTTGTCTGGGTCAACTGGTATGGATGTGTTTTCTGTTTTGCCATCATTGTGACTTCCCAGCTTTATGTAAACAGGATATATCTCGTACATTCAGGCACCTAACACTCGTTGCACAGCCATCCCCTGCACTGTTCTGCTATCATTACTTGCCCCATATGGGGCAAATGGGTTCAACTTGTCCCTTTCTATCAAGCCACTCTGTCAGGTGTATTGTCTTGCAGTTGTACAGGCTGAGGCACCAGTCCCAACTGCACAAATGATGTTTCATGACCCCATGGCACTGCTACTTTTGGTTCACACACACCAAATGCTTTTGGACTGTATGATCCCATACATCCACCCACCACACACATTGCACTCTCTGCTTCGAAAATCCATGGCACAGCCCTGCACCCACCATTTAACCATCAGGGAGATTTATGGTAGGGCAGCTTACTGGCAGTAAGCTGCCACACTATGGCCATCAGGGGTCATTTGCAGCAATTAGTCATATCATGAACACCTCTCTTGTGACTGCTCCATATGAGCACTCATGGACAATCCTCCCTTTGCTGCCCACATCAGGAACATGCTGCCTCCACCCAGACATGTCCTGGCCTATGGCATGCCACACACTGACAGTAAATCTGGATACATGTTCACACCTCACAGACACTATAATGTAGCTTACAGCACAGTGTATGCTTTTAGGAGCATTTAGGACTGCACGGCTGTCACAGTGCCCCCCACTGCTGCATCCCCTCTGCTGACTCTGCTGCTGCCACCACCCACCTATGACACAGCCACCACCCACACTGACCATCATCACTAGGCAGCCGCCTATCTCGCCTAGTCAACAGCATAGGCCTGCTGTACGGTCAAACATGCTCATCACACATACTGCCACATTGCAAGGCATCAGGTGAGTCAATTCCATCAGCTACCAATTGTGCTTGCATCCATACTTTCTCCAATGGTTTCCCTGCACCCCTTTCAGTTTCAGTGGCTTTCCTGTGTTAAGCTGCATGCCAGACACCTTCCCACAGCATGTCCTGTTACCGCACGGTAATTGTCCATTACCACCCCTTAATACCGGACCACCTCTAACACGCCTAGTACACTTACCACATGGTAACCCCTCATTTCTACCATTAACGCATGGAAAAGACAAAATTTAGAAAACATACCCCTTTGTTTTTATTGGTATTGAATTCGGTGCTCTGCTAGCCTCCTTAAAATTTAGTTTGGTGCCAAAAAGAGAACTTTAAATAGCGGCCGGTAAGCTGCAGCCTCATTAATGTCGATGTGACAGCCCAGCGATACAGACAGGCTTCTCACAAGGCAAGATTCACCGTCATTTTCTTCTTTTTTATAGTTACTATTTTCCATGTGTAATGATAGGTTGCCAATAAGTTTTGTTCACAATGGATTATGGTTATATTTGTGCATTTCAATTCCCAAAGAGGCTCTCTCTGTAGCGCGTACCTACTATGTTTTGGAAGCCATATTGAACACGTGATGTTTGTGCTGGTTCACAATATTCATAACATGATTGGCACTTTCTTTTAGATTATTTTTTATGCTGTAATGCCATTATATTAGGTCTATTTTGTTGATGATTTCATATTCAATTTTCGGTTTGGGCTTGCTGTTAAAACAAACGCTGCTCTCAGCATCAGCAAATAGCCTGCTGGCTTTCAAAGGTTCACTATTTAATTTGACGCTGAAGAGACGCTTTTAATAGCAGTCGGCATGTAGCAGTTTTTAAGTTTGTTTGGAGTGACAGCACGGTGACACTGACAGGCTTTTTATAAAGCATTTTTACCACCAATTTATCATATAGAAGGGGGTTATTCTGTGTTACGAATAGCGGGGATGGACAGCCCGACAGGACGTTCATCCCCGCTATTCGTGCCAGCTCCTGCCCCCAACTAACTTCCCCGCCGGATGTACGGGGAAGTTAGATGGGGGCAGGGAATAGGTGGCCCGGGGCGGAGTCTGGGCAGGCAGTGGGTAGTCGCTGGCCCTGGATGTACAGGGCCAATTCTAATGTCGGCCCTGTATGTCCAGGGCCAGCAAAATGTCCGGGGAAGTTATTCCACCTCTAAGGTAGAATAACTTCCCTGGATGTGATTTTTTGATTCCGAGCAGTGTTTAGCGGGGATGTACATCGAGTTTGGATGCGGTACTAAACCGTGGTAGAAAAGAAGCAACCTTTATTGCAGATCAGTAACACGCCATACACGCCCGACACAGGCCATGTTTCGAAATATCTTCTTCAGGGGGATTCTGACGCACTATATATTTTTTTTTTATTGCATTATAATTGTTTATTTATAAGTACAGTATGTTTATGGTTTTTATTCTTATTTATTTATAAACTAAATGTATATGTATACATTCATTTTGTTCATGTGTTTATGGATATAGTACTCCAGAATCCCCCTGAAGAAGATATTTCAAAACACGGCCTGTGTCGGAAGTGTATGGCGTGTTATTGATCTGCAATAAAGATTCCTTCTTTTCTACCACGGTTTAGTACTGGGTCTTCTGTTTACATGGTATCATGCTTTTTTGGTGGACATCGAGTTTGGATGTACATCCCCTGCCAAACGCTTGGGTCCAATGCCGATTCCAAAGCTCCCCACACGTACAGAGGAGATATGGGAGGTGGGGGGGTGGGAGGGGATTGGTCAAAGGAGGAGTGTGGGCAGGGCGAAGGTGGGACTCTGATCCTGGACATACAGGGGCGATTCCGGTCACGGCCCTGTATGTCCAGGGTGGCAAGGATGGCTGGATAACGTATTCCACCTTGGAGGTGGAATAAGTCACAAGAGGGAGGTGATTGGTGGCATTCGATCCCCCAGAAACGGTAAGGAGGCCCAGGAGGTTCCTCGCGGCCCAATCCTTTCCTTGGCAGGCCCTATTGGGGGTCGGGCAGTGGGGAAGAGCATTTTACAGCAGTCGTGAGGTATCAGGGCTCCTGCATGGCATCCCGATACCATAACGACAGGACACCATGGCACTGAGGCTCCATGCAGGACCCTTGGTAGGGTTAGACAGAGTGGGAGCCATACATATAGGGCAGTGGAATCAGAGCACGCCCTGCCCGTCTAAGCCCTTTGAACCTGATTCTGCATCTATCTCCTATGGGTGAAGAATCGGGTGCAAATCTGGCCTGTCCAGATTTTGGATGTCCGGACGGGCCTGATGGGCCCCATTCAGAATTGGCTTATTTGTACAAACATTTAGAACTTCCACTCTTCAGGTCTTCAAACCAGGTTTTTCGCTCACAAGTCCATCAGGCAAAGCGCAACCACTTTTCTGATGTTATCTGCTCAGCTCCAAATTCCTCTCGCTGCCTTTACTCAGTACTGAAATCCCTGTCCACTCTGCAATCTCAATAATCACCATCTGACTCCTCTGAGACCCCATTGGCCTCCCAGCTGGCCCTCTCCTTTGACAATCTCTCTGTTCTTCTTTCAATCCCTGCCCATCTTCTATAGAGTCTTCCCCCCTTTCCCCCCTTCCTTCTTCCCCAGCTTCCCCCCTCTTCTCTCGTTCATTCCTGGTCTACATTCTGCCCAGTTACCTCTGTGGAACTTTCTAAATTGATCTCCACCTCACATAAACCTTCTGTGTGTTAGATCCTGTCCCCTCAGTTTAGATTACAGAACATTCATTGGCACTTCTCCCCCTTGTCCTTACCATCCTCAACAATAGCCTGTCGTCTGGTGTTTTCCCCTCTACCTGGAAGCATGAAATTGTTTGTCCCCTCTTAAAGAAATTTTCCCTTGACCCTCTTGATCCTGCCAACTATTGTCCTGTTTCTAATCTGCCATTTCTTGCTAAAATTTTGGAAAAAGCCATTTTCTCTCAGTTATCTCACCATCTTGACTCAATCCATCTACTTCATCCTCATCAGTCTGGTTTCCGTTCAGGGCATAGCGTCAAAACTATTCTGCCCTCTTTCCTTAACGACATTCACACAGCTAATAAATGTGGTGACATTACTCTGGCAATTTCCCTTGATCTATCAACGACCTTTGTTCTCGTTGATCACTCTCTTCTGCTTTCACGACTATGGGATTCTGGGCTTCGTGGGATGGTCTACCAATGGTTTCATTCCTATCTTTCCTCATGTTTCTTCTCAGTGCATTTCAACTCAGCCTCCTCTGATCACATCCCCCTGTGTTGTGGTGTTCCTCAAGGCTCTATTTTGGTCCCTCTCCTTTTTAACATCTTTTTAGCACCCCTCGCACTTCTTATGCAACAGTTTGGGTTATCTGCATATTATTATGCGGATGACATTATTCTGCTTCATCATACTACTCCACATGAGCCAAATCTCTCCATACTCAATGACTGTTTGCAGAACATCTCTACCTGGCTTTCTGCCAACTATCTTCATCTTAACCTGTCAAAGACATTTGCAATTTGGTTCACTTTCAGTAGCCCATGTTCCACAGTTGCCCTGACTCTCGCTGGTACTGCTGTACCTCTAGTCTCCTCCATTCGTTATTTTGGCCTGACCCTTGATTCCGCACTTACCTTTCAAGAACATATCTCACTCCTTTCCCACCGTTCCTTCTATTACCTTCGTCAGATTTGTGTCATCGCCCTTTCCTCTCCCCGCAGGCTTTGACTACTCTGCTCTTGTCTTTGGTAATGTCTCGTTTAGATTTCTGTAACCTGGCCTTCACTGGTATCACTAAGACACAACTCCATCACTTACAACTGACACAGAATACGGCTGCCAAGATCGTCACCCACTCCTCCCGTCGAGACCATATCACACCTATTCTCATTAAACTATATTGGCTTCCTATAGCCTATCAATACAAAATCCTAACACTGACTCATCATTTTATATACACTGGTACTCCACAATATTTGGCTGACTTAGTGCAATTCCACACCCCCTCTCGCAGCCTTTGCTTTATTCATATTAATCATTTGGTGCTCCCAACTCCCTCCCGTGCTCACCTCCAGTCTACCCAGCACTCTGCTTTCTTTTTTCTGGGACCCTCACTATGGAAATCTCTTCCCTCTGCAATACGGCAGGAGCCAGTTTTTGTGAAATTCAAAACCCTTTTAAAATTTTATCTTTTTCAATCCGCTTTTGATTTGCCATCCACCATTACCTAAACTCCAGATCCTCTATGGTACCTCTCTGCTATCTCCCAATTCCCCAAATTCCCTCTCTTTCTTACTCTTTTCTGTTTTCCTTCTCCTTTTCTCTTTCCTGTCATTTAATGGAGTTCTTTTCTTTTCTTTGGCCTACGGCTGTTGTTTCTTGTTGTTGGTTGTGAACCGCCCTGGATTGATAAGGTGCGGTATATCAAGTATTTTAATAAACATAAACATAAACACTATTTATCCCTTGGTTTGGGGCTTGCTGGTAAAACTAAAGCTCTACACATTTCAGCGAACATAGAGCTGGTTTTGATATATATTCCTTAAGTCCATTTCATATGGATATTATTTGAATGTTGATTAGGCTAATTTCTCTGTTAAGACTCATAGGCAGGAGAGCCTAGCCATTGATGTTTTATATATAAATATATACTGGATTGAGGACATTGGGAGTCTTACGTTTCTTTCCTCCATTGCCCTAACCCGGTTCTAACTTTTTTCCGTTCTTCTCTTATGACTTCACAGGTAAGTGCTGACACTATCTGCACCGGTGATTTTTATTTAATTTTTTAACTGCTTTTGATACATCCCATTTCACAATTAGCAAGGTGCAAACAAAAGAACAACAGTAGAATGAGGAGCATGTGACATACAGAAACCCTAAGAGCATAAGAAGTAATAGCTAACAGCATGGTCACAACAAACTTCACCAGCGTAAAGAGTATCAGCTAGCAGTACGACTTAGGTTGCATTCACCTTTGAGGAGTGGAACGTGCAGTAGGCAGAGAAGTATAGGAGAGGGGGTTGTTGTCTTTTCTGGTGTATGCCTACGGTGGTGGGGTGGGAGAGATGTTCTGTGTTATAGAAGGGTGTCCTGCAATGGACTGTTCAGTTGAATTGCACCATAGTGCTCTTGGAAGAGCTGCATCTTATCTTAAGGTGTTTTCTGAAGTCTAGTGGTGACTGGATGTTTCGCAGTATGGGGGGTAGTGTATTCCAGAGGGTGGAGCATAGAGAGTGAATGCTCTTAGACGAGTGTACTGGCTGCTGTTATAGATCTGAGGTGCTAGGCTGAGTAGGTACTGGGTGCTTTGCCTTCGTGGTCTAGCAGTACTAGGGGAGCTGATTAATGTCCGGAGCTGCTCAGCAGTGAGGTTGTTCTGGGCTTTATGAATAATAGTGAGGACTTTGTGTTTGATTCTTGAGGCAATAGGCAGCCAGGGAAGGGATTTTAGTATGGGATTTTTCTTGAGAGGCTTTAATTTACAAATCAATAAGTCCTCTGTAGTATTCATTCCTTCCAACTCTGTGCTGGTTCTCTTCTGAAAAATCTCTTGGCATTTGTGAGGGAGGAGTGGCCTAGCAGTTGGGGCAAGTTACCTCAGGCTGGAAGATTGGGGGTTCAAATCCCACTAGAGGACAGCAACCTTGGGCCAAAAGGACTGGGGTTTCTAGTCCCACAGGTATTCCTTGTGGTCTTGAGCAAGCCACTTAACCCTCCATTGCCCGTGTTCCCTGTAAGCATTAGTGTATGCATCTCACATCCCCAATTGTGTTGTGACCACTTTGATTGAAGGATAAGGTGGCATACAAAGATGTCTAAATAAATATTATGTCTTTCAATAATTTGAATATATATGGCAATATTTGTTATTTATTACACATCCTACATATTATACCTCATCCTGTACTTTTTGTAATCCAATGTACACTTGTAATATAGTACGTTTGGTTTTATTTTTTATTCTTCCTTTCTATTATTTATTTAATGTTTATTTTAGGGCCCAATGTTAGAAAGGCGCTTACACGGTTACAGCCCTATAAACTGTGTAAATGCCTTAGAAGGGAATATTTAACAGCACCTACACAGTTAGTGCCGTTGAATATCCCCATCTATGCCCCCTACACACCCCGATGATATCCAATTAGCCTCAGGGCACGTTGGGGCGTTCCGGGGAGGAGTGGGGGCGGAGATTGCCAGTAATCAGGTAATGGTGATATTGGACTGCTACCTGGTTAGCCCTCCACGGCTAAAACTAAGCGAGCTTTTGGCTTGCCTAGTTCTAGCTGCGGATGCTAACTGGGTAGCGGTCCAATATCGCCGCTACTGGGTTAGGCTTTGTGACTGCATCCCCTCGGTGCCAAACCCGGATATTCAATACTGTCGTTGCGGCACTGAATATCCAGGTTTAGGGGTCAGCGGCAGGGCAGTGCACCAACATGGCACATAGCCCGCCCAACTAAATATCAGGCCCTTCATGTTTTACTGTTTAACTGGCTGATTTATTTGTTTAGTTTTTGTAAACTTCTATTCTATTTTATTTCATACATTTCATGATATTTGACAATACGGTTTATGAATGTATCCAATGAGTTTGCTTTGCATGTGGGAATTTTTAACTGTGTATTATTTATGTGGAAAATGTTTGATATGTCTTATGTTCTGATTTTATTATTTGTTCTTTGAGGTGCCCCCTGAAGAAGGCGTTTGCCGAATGAGGCTGTGTTAGGGTCGCTGTTCAGAATAAGAACTTTGCGTCACACCTCACTCCTTATGTGCTTTCCTTGGTAGTCTGCGAGTGTGGTTGTGGAACTGTTTCTCCCATAGCAATCCATTAAGCCATATTTTTGGGAGTTTATTTTTCTGGAAATTTCAATCTTTTTTGACCCATTTTCAGACCTGATATATATTTTAACCAGTTTTTCCCCATGCCAAATTTGGTCCCATTCTATTAATTTTAAGAGAATTATTTTCCTCCAGGCAGACAGATAGCCTTTATGTATACAGTAAATCCCAAGATTCATTGGGTTGGAAAGAATAAAAAGTAAACCTCTTTCCTTATCTCCTTTTCCGCCCCTCCTTCTCTCTTTCTCTTTCTTTGTTCCTCTGCCCCAAACCCCTCTCTCTCTATTTCTTTTGCTCTGCTCCAGCCTCTTTTCGCTTGTCCCAGACCTCTTTGTCCCCCACCTCCAATCCTCTCTTTCTCTTCCTCTTCTCTCTCCCATCCCCCCACCTGAAGTTCTGATCAATATCCCTCTGCCTCACCTGCTTGGCGTCTCTGAGACTTTGTCGGGCTCATGGCAGGTCTCAGGACAGGCATTGGGTATCACCACCACAAGAGACTATTTCAGTATTCACTAAGACCACAGTGCGATATTTGGTAGCTACCAAAGTGTAATGGGATTGTGGCACTCAAAGGCAGCCATGGGACGTAGTGGTTTGGCTCCCTGCAGACAGCAGGCAGTTAAGGCAAAATGCAGGATATGTTGCAGTAGCGCCATGTAGAATTGCCAACTGGCTCCAGATGTGCCCGATAGACTTGATCCAGTCCTGGATTTACACCATTGCATGCAAAAATACATTGTGTGCCTTTGAGTCAGTCCTGACTCCTGGTGACCCAGAAGCTCCTGGGTTTTCTTGGCAGTGTCACTGGAAGTAGATTACCAGGCCTTTCTTCCAAGGCAATGGAGGGTTAGGTGACTCACCCAAGGCCACAAGGAGTGCTAGTGGGAATTAAACCCTGGTTGCTTGGTTACCAAGCCAGTGTTATAACCACTAGGCTACTCCTCCACTCCCCCATTATGTGTAGGGGCATGTAATTCTAATTGTTCCATTGCACTCCATAAGAAGAACAAGAGTACAAGTTCCTGCATGAAATGGGGTAATCCTAGAACTGGTTCAAGCCTGTCCAGCACATCTGGAGCCAGTTGACAACACTAGCTCCATGGCTGCCCTGGTGACATCATCTTTGAAGACTTCAACATGTCAAAAATGGATATTTTGGGCTTTCTATGATGATGATGTCATCTGAGCAGCAATGGAACTATAGCATCTGTGGGCTAGATATCATACTCATTTACCACTGTAGAGCATGGGTGGCTGGTTCTGGTCTGCAGACTGTAGTCTGCTCACCCCTGCTCTTAAACTTTGCGTTAGCTAGCAATATGGCATGCTTAAGACCATATTATTGTGGGCAGTGCTCACAGTGCTAATATAATCGTACCCGTGATTCCACGGGAACCTGTTATATGGCAGGCTCTTGGCTGTGCTTCGTTGCTTTTAAATCTGTCAAAGCTACAGAGAGAGGCAATGAGCTCTTTATCAGCATCAGAACCTTTTGGAATGCAGTAACCTGACTTAAACTGTGATGGTATGGTGCAGTTCAACATAAGAATTGATAATACAACAGAGCTGCCAGTTCTGGTGAGATTTTTTGCCAGTTCTAGTTTTAAATTTGCATTGCAATGCGGTTTGGTATTTGTAGTTCCTGATTTTACCCATTGGAATCAATGCTGCAGGTACCATCATGCATCTGAATGAGACTGTCAGAAATCCAGGGCTGGCTTAAAATCTCACTCCTGGAACTAGGTAACTTGGCAACTCTGATATGACATAATACCACATAGTGCCCCACTTCAAGCACTGATTGTGCTTAAACAGTACAGAAATGCAGAGGAAGAGAGAAAAGGAAAGGATACTAATTTTAGTTCTTTTACGTAATGGGCTCCTGGTGTCAGCTTAAAGATGTTGGCGTCATAGGCAGGACCAGAGAGTGGTTGGGAAGGGAGTTTCTCCCCCACACATCAAACAGCATGGTCCTAAAGCAACAGAATCAGGCTCCTGTTTAGCCCAGGCATTTAATGCCATCACAGTTTGGCACCCTAGGCCATTGCTCATTCCTAAATTTGGGCCTACATCAAATAGAAAACCAAGATATGCAGGTCTGAAAGAGTTAAATATGGAGCATCCTACAGTGTTATTTTACCGGAGGCTGTCTGAAAAAGCTTCTATTCCATATTTGGAGATGCAGTAGCCCCCTCCACAGAAGGTTATTCTGCCCACTATGCTGGAAACATTGACAATCCTGCCTTTGGCTTTTCTGACCAAGGGGAGCAAGTGGAGGGTTACGTCAATCATCCCCATCAGGTTCACGTCCAGCACCTTCACGAAATCGTCTTTGGTCAGCCACTCGTTTGGAGCTCCTGGAATGCCAGTCCCTGCATTATTCACCAGACCCCAGAGCCCTGAAAAGAGGCAGCAAGTGTTCAGTAACACAACATCATCTCTCTAGTGTTGCAAACCATTAAGTTTTTCCACCTTATCGTAATGGAGTACCCCTGAAAACTGAGACCTGTTTGTTTTGCCTACGCGAGGCTGTGTACTCTCCATCTCAAACCTGCTCCTGGGAACACTCTCCCAACCCCCAGATTCACAGGTGCATTTAGGGTCCTTTTTACTAAACGCTGATAAGAGTTTGCCCACACTCTGCCTCTATCCATTCACTGACCACAGTAGCGTTTGAGTGCAAGTCAATGTGCATCTCAGCAGTCAGTAGCTGGCCTGCCTTGACATTAGAGTTCACTGTCACCAGTTACCGCCCGCTACGTTAACTGTTAGCAGCATTTAGTAAAAGAGCCCTTTAGGCACGCATAAGCTGAACAATTTTCAGAATCCCCATTTCTGCAAATAAAACTCTGTTTTATCCATGGAAATACCCTTGAAAATTGCCTATGTTGGGCCAGTGTTAGGTTTTCTGGTGCCCCTCTGCAACCTATAAATAGGTGCCCTCCTTCCTCATTAGCTGATGACCCTTGGCTACACCCATAATGATGATTTTAGTTTTTAATGTTTCTTTCATATTTTTGCTGGGGTTTTTTCCTCATTTTTAAAAAATGTTTCATTTCCTCATTTTTTACTTTTCAGCATTATGACGCCCCCCCACCGGTTACTGTGTTGCGCTGGCCCTGCCTCATGGAGAGTAATATTAGGGCGCCCAGGCCATGAAGGCACATAGATACATTATATTGTGCTCCTTTCATAAAGGCAACACGAACGCCTATGTGCCTTTGTAACATTGCCTCCCTGAAAGCTGTAGGATAGTTACACCCACTTCAAGGCAGGAGTAACTTTGAGCATTTATAGCGCAAGTCTTGCCCTGCTCCACCCATTCTCTTTACCATCTGGGGAATGCCTACCCAATCCATCTCCTAAATGTAGGAGCTATTTTATCCTAGCATTTCTTTTTATGCACGTGTTCCCCTGGGCAATTTTGTGATTTCCTACTTGAGCATGTAAAACACTGTTGTACACGTTGAAATCACTTATAAAATCACCACCCTACTAGAGGGTGATTAAGGCGAAACAAAGAAGAAAAAAAAGCGAAACCTCCTTCATTAAAACAAAGACAAAAAAGCAAAGAGAACAAATGGCAGCTAGGCCATACTGGACCAGAGCTTTAAACAAAAACAAAACTAAGCAATAAATATTGTAAACTACACAGGCAAAATTTATATAATAATCTGCACTTAAAACTCCTATGAGACCTACTTTTCCTTTATATTTAGAAAAGTATTTTTTGAATATACATAATTAATGGGGGTTTTCATATTTTAAGTAATATATTTATTAACTTTTTAAAAAATATTTTTGGATGTTTTTACATTTTTGGCTGTTCTCATTAATGCAGTGGCTCTGGTCAAAATGGTGAAAGCCTATATAGGAATTTGTTTTGTCTTAATTCCTTTTTTTTCATTTGTATAAGCAATCATTGTTTTTCAAATATTATTTCAATTATCCTTCTTTGTTTTTCTGTTTTTTTGTCCCTTATTTTCAGTTTCTTCCCTCCATTGATCTAAAGGGGATACTGTACTGAATTTTAGGTGCATTACCATCTTGATTTTACTACATATAAAGTAGATGAAAGTTTATTATACCCCTGATGCAGGCATAATAGCCAAACCATGTCTATGTAAGGTACTTTATATGAGTTTTAACTATGCTTTCAGATGAATTTCGCATAAGCAACAGAGCTTCTTGTTGAGGCTCCAGCCCACGAGTAAATCTTGTCTGTCCATAGGGATTTGTTTGTTGATGCCTCTCAACAAATAGATGCACTGGCCTTCCCCAGAGCAGCGTGATACATCAAATGCCAGCAGGAGCTCCCAGGTATCAGCTTCAGCCAGCAGGTCGTCCCAGAGCAGACTGCGGCCTCCGAAACTCTGGTGGAAGTCCTCACCTCCAGCCGGTGAAGAGAGAGAAGAGTACCTCTGAAGAACTGGTGGGAGACCCCAACTTCTGCCAGCACCATATTGCAACAGAGTGAGGGACAGAGTGAAGGGACAGGACACAAGAGAGGGACAGGGTTAGAGAGGACAAACAGAGAGGGGAGGGGTGGGGCTAGGGATGAAGAATAGAATAGATAGAGGATGGGGTAAGAGGAGGGAAAAAGAGAGGGGCTAAGCAGGGACAGAGCATAAGGAAAGGGGCAGGGGATAAAGAGAGGAGGGAGTAAAAGTGTGAAGGTGCAAAGAGGGGGAGGATGGAAATTCAGATTGCAAGAAGGGAGGGGAAAGGAGGGAGTGAAGAAGGAGGCACAAAAAGGAGGGGAGGGTGAGTACAGGGTGGGTGACAGAGAAGGAAGGAGAATGGAAAAGGGTATGGAGGGAAAATACTGTAAGAAGTTGGGAGTAGGGGGAGTGAGTGCAGGAGAACAGAGAAAGTACAAGGGACAGAGAGCTTGCATGTCCACAAACACACCACCTGACATCCCTCATGACAGGAAAGTACACATGCATACCACCCAACACCCCCATGACACACATCCGCACATTCACCCCCATGACACCCCATCATTCACACACACACACACGTACTCTGACACACCATCACACGCAGAGACACACCACTCAACACCCTCATCATCCAGCACCTCGTGTGACACCCCTATGACACAAATACTTACACACACACACACCCTAGCCGCCACACCCATGTTACTTACGAATATATACAGAAACACTCCAACACCCTCCTTGACACACGCACATACAGGCCTCCAATACACACTCCCAACATGTACACAGCCCAAACATGCAGACACACACACAAATATTTCATATGACAGCCCCCATGACACACATACACACATAAACACACCACATGACATCCCTCCCATAACATACAACACAGCTCAAGACATACTGCCAACATGCACACACTCATACACACATACATACATACACACACTCATATAAGAACATAAGATCATAAGATATGCCATACTGGGTCAGACCAAGGTCCTTCAAGCCCAGTGTCCTGTTTCCAACAGTGGTCAATCTAGGTCATATGTACCTAGCAGTTTCCCCAAAAGACACAGGTTCCACAATGCTTGTATTGGATCAAGCACTGATATCCTGGGTCCCTTCTGAATAATGGTTTATGGACCTTTCCTCCAGGAACTTGTCCAAACCTTTTTTAAACCCAGTTACACTAACAGCCTTTACTACATCCTCCGGTAACAAATTCCAGAGTTTGATTACACGTTGAGTGAAAAAATATTTTCTTTTATTAGTCTTAAATAGTTTACCCTGTAGCTTCATTGCATGTCCCCTAGTCTTTCTATATTCTGATAACGTAAACAATCGATCTACGTTTACCCGTTCCACTCCGTTCATTAATTTATAGACTTCTATCATATCTCCCCTCAGCCGTCTCTTTTCCAGGTTAAAGAGCCCTAACCTTTTTAGCCTTTCTTCATAGGAGTATCCTTCCATCCCCTTTACCATTTTGGTGGCTCGTCTCTGAACCTTTTCTAATATCGCTATATCCTTTTTAAGATACGGCGACCAGAATTGCACACAATATTCAAGGTGCGGTCTCACCATGGAACGATATAGAGGCATTATAATATCTTTTGTTTTATTTTCCATTCCTTTCCTTATCATACCTAGCATTCTATTTGCTCTCTTGACCGCCGCTGCACACTGGGCCGAGGGTTTTAACATGTTATCCACAATGACGCCTAAATCTTTTTCCTGGATGGTGGCTCCTAATGTGGAATCTTGCATCGTGTAACCATAGTTTGGGTTGTTCTTCCCTAGGTGCATACACACAGGCATACATACACATACACAGGTCCTGATTCACTGGCAGCCACTGATTCACTGGCAGCACACACAATCCCTTACACACACACACACACACACACACACACAATCCCTTACACACACACACACACAATAATATACATACACACAGCTCCTGACATCACTGTCTATAAACATGCACACCCAACATACACAAACATCCATCACACATATGCATCCTGCCACTCTCTGGCATCCCATATTCACGTCTCTACAGACATACAGATAAACTTGGCCCATGGAGATATCCAAATTATACATTATATACAGACACACCCACACAGCACATCAGTCACTACCCACACTATGCTCACCTGTCTGCTCATTCACACGGGTTGTATCAAGGGCTATGCTACAGTACAGGGGTGCAAGCACAGAAGGGGTGCTGATATCATCACTGGGCTTCCAGGAAGCTCACAAAGAGTAAGTCCTGTACATGGATGGGTGGAGAGGGGCACCAGATTCATTAGTCGCAGAGGGCACATTTCTAGCTTGGTGCTGTACTGCACTCACACATCCCCTGCCATCCTACTGAGACTCCTCTTCTCAAGTCTCTAAGGTAACCCCTCTTCTCAAGTCTCTCATGTAACCCCTCTTCTCAAGTCTCTAATGTAACCCCCTCTTCTCAAGTCTCTCATATACCCCTCTTCTCAAGTCTCTCATGTAACCCCCTCTTCTCAAGTCTCTCATGTAACCCCTCTTCTCAAGTCTCTCATGTTAACCCTCTTCTCAAGTCTCTAATGTAACCCCCTCTTCTCAAGTCTCTCATGTAACCCCTCTTCTCAAGTCTCTCATGTTAACCCTCTTCTCAAGTCTCTAATGTAACCCCCTCTTCTCAAGTCTCTAATGTAACCCCTCTTCTCAAGTCTCTAATGTAACCCCCTCTTCTCAAGTCTCTCATATACCCCTCTTCTCAAGTCTCTCATGTAACCCCTCTTCTCAAGTCTCTCATGTAACCCTTCTTAAGTCTCTCATGTAACCCTTTTTTAAGTCTCTCATGTAACCCCTCTTCTCAAGTCTCTCATGTAACCCTTCTTAAGTCTCTCATGTAACCCTTTTTAAGTCTCTCATGTAACCCCTCTTCTCAAGTCTCTCATATAACCCCTCTTCTCAAGTCTCTCATGTAACCCCCTCTTCTCAAGTCTCTCATGTAACCCTTCTTAAGTCTCTCATGTAACCCTTTTTAAGTCTCTCATGTAACCCCTCTTCTCAAGTCTCTCATGTAACCCTTCTTAAGTCTCTCATGTAACCCTTTTTAAGTCTCTCATGTAACCCCTCTTCTCAAGTCACTTTGTTGGCTCCCTATCCGTTTCCGTATCCAATTCAATTTCTCCTACTGACCTATGTGCCTTCATTTTGCTGCTTCTCACTACATTTCCTCTCTTATTTCTCCCTACACCCATCCTTGGCATCTCTGCTCTTCTGTCAAATTGCTTCTATCAGTGCCCTTCTCTTCCATTATCAACTCCAGACTTTTATTTTTCCACCTTGCTGCTCCTTATGCCTGGAACAAACTACCTGAGTCTGTAGATCAGGCACCTTCTCTGGCCCTTTTCAAATCCAGGCTAAAAACTCACCTCTTCAAGGCTGCTTTCCATCCTGATCTGCATAGTCTCCTGCTCTCCAACTATGTGTTTCCTTACCATTCCTCTAGACATATCCTAGTCCCCAGCTGTTGTGCTGTCTGTCTTGACTAGATTGTAAGCTCTGAAGAGCAGGGACCATCTCTTGCATGTCTCTGTACAGCGCTGCTTATGCCTTGTAGCGCTATACAAATGATCAGTAGTAGTAGTGCTAGTAGTAGAGACCCCCACACAGACATGTACTCCTGTGTCAGTGAATGAAAGAAAGAGGAAATAAGCTATTATGTTGCACTTTTCAACTTGTTATATGTTTGTATGATGAATTAGTAGCCTAAGATACCAGGGTTCAAATCCCGCTAGCTCTCCTTGTGGCCTTGGGCAAGTCACTTAACCCTCCATTGCCTCAGAAAATCCAAGTTATCAATGTCCCTGTACATTACCAAGTTTAAGTTACAATGTAAACCGCTTTGACTGAAATGATAAAGTAGTATAAAAAACCTGTTAAATAAATATCGTAAAAATACCTATTGTACCTGAATGTAACTCACCTTGAAAAAAGGTGTGACTTAAATCCCTTCCCTCCTGTATTCTAAGCCTTGTTTTTATTTAATGCTCTGGTCATAAGAACATAAGAACATAAGAACATAAGACGCATACTGGGTCAGACCAAGGTCCATCAAGCCCAGTATCCTGTTTCCAACAGTGGCCAATCTAGGTCATAAGTACCTAGCAGTCTCCCCAAAAGACACAGGTTCCTCAATGCTTGTATTGGGTCAAGCAGTGATAGCCTGGAGGGAGGAGTGTCTCAGTGGTTGGGAGAGGTTACCTCAGGCCAGAAGGCTGGGAATTCAATTCCCACATGGGGACAAGCAACCCCAGGCCAGAGGGACTGGGGTCTCTAGTCCCATGGCCATTCCTTGTGGCCTTGGGCAAACCACTTAACCCTCCATTGCCTCAGGTACACTTAGATTGTGAGCCCTTCAGGGACAAGGGAATAAAAAGTACCTGTTAGTATACATGTAAACAGCACTGATTCTAAAGAGCACATTATAAAAAAAAAAAAAAAAAAATCCCGGGTCCCTTTTAATAATGGCTTATGGACCTTTCCTCCATACACAAAAATGCAATGTGTGCCTTCGAGTCAGTCCTGACTCCTGGCGACCCAGAAACTCCTGGGTTTTCTTGGCAGTGTCACCGGAAGTAGATTGCCAATGATGCCTAAATCTTTTTTCTGGGTGGTGGTTCCCAATGTGGAACTTTGCATGGTGTAACCATAGTTTGGTTGTTCTTTCCTAGGTGCATAACTTTGCACTTATCCACATTAAATTTCATCTGCCATTTGGATGCCCAATCTTCCAATTTATCAAGATCCTCTTGCAATTTTCTACAATCCTCTTGGATTTTAACAACGTTAATAGTTTTGTGTCATCTGCAAATTTGATAACCTCACTCATTATTCCCTTTTTAGGTCATTTATGAATATGTCAAAAAGCAGCGGACCCAGCACAGATCCCTGGGGTACTCCACTATTCACCTTTTTCCATTGGAAAAATTGGCCATTTAGCCCTACCCTCTGCTTTCCATCTTTTAACCAGTTCCTGATCCACAATAGTGCACTGCCTCCTATCTCATGACTTTTTAGTTTTGCCAAAACTGATGAGGGACCTTGTCAAAGGCTTTCTGAAAGTCCAGATACACTATTTCAACCAACTTACCTTTGTCTACCTGTTTATTCACACCTTCAAAAAAACATAATAGATTAGTAAGACAACATCTTCCTTGTCTAAAGCCATGTTGGCTGTCTCCCATTAAGTCATGACTATCTACATGTTGAGTAATTTTGTATTTTATGATGGTTTCTACCATTTTTCCCCATACTGATGTCAGGCTCACTGGTCTGTAGTTTCCCGGATCACCCCTGGAACCCTTTTTAAATACTGGCGTTACACTGGCGATCCTCCATTCTTCAGCTATTACAGGATTTTAATTATAGTTCATAGATTACTAATAGCAGGTCTGCAATCTCATATTTCAGTTCTTTCAACACCCTTGGATGTATACCATCTGGTCCAGGTGATTTGCTACTCTTCAGTTTATCAAATAGTTGTAATATATCTTCCCGGTGTATCGGTATTTCCTTCAATTCTTCCGCAGTATCACCTTTAAATACCACTTCAGTCATGGGTAACATCCCTACATCTTCCTCAGTAAAGACCGAAGCAAAGAACTCATTCAGTCTCTCCACTATACCTTTGCCCCTCTTACTGCCCCTTTTACCCCTCTATCATCTAATGGTCCAGCTGACTCTCTCACAGGTTTTTTGGTCCAGAGTGACCTAGCTACCATTTGTTCCCTTTGCCTTTTTGATTTTTGGCAATTATCAAAGCCATTTCCATGGGTAAAACTGTGTATTATCTGTAGAAATGAATTAGCTAACAGTTGCCTGCCTTGTGTGCACGCATTGTGGAACAACGTGAGCATTTTCACGCATAGCTGGGGAAGGCATTTCTGGCGGTGATGTTAGGACAGGGGTTGGAACAAAGTGCATGCTTTTGTATTTTCAACAGCACGCACCTTGTTTTGGTTAGAAGAAGATCCTGCAGAAAGCAAGCGCAAATATGTTTACCCTGTCATTTTTGAGAATAGAAGTGCACACATGGGTTTTCATTTTAAATTTGGTATAGAGTCTGGGAACAAAAAGTGCCTGTGGGCTTTGCAGCTATCCAGACAGCAGGAAACTTGTCCCTTATGTTTAATCTGTGGACTTTCACTGATCTTCAAAGTGAAAGTCTATGCATCATTTCACTGAACATTACCCATGGAAAACATTCCTGGTTGCCACAATTCAGTATGATGTTTGGCTTAGCGAGCAGAGATATGGAGGCAAGTGTGATAAAAAGACCATTTCACTGTAGCATGATAGTAGAGGAAATAATGTAACCAACTGGGGGAAGATATATCTTTAAATATATACAGTAGAACACAGATTGGAAAGTGTAGCCCAACTCCAGAGGGACACAGTTATCATCAGATTAGATGCAGCTGCTAATGTGAAAGGTGGGAATAAATGAAAATAAGGTTCCTGGCACTGGGGGCACTACTCGGATAGATGCTCTAAAAGTTAACAAGTTTAATACCACAGGGGAATGAGTCTTCTGAACTTCACCCACACAAGTGCATCTGGCTGGAAACATTCTCGCTGCTGCTGCTAATCTACAGTCTAACTGCATTCAGGTCATAGGAAACATGCTTTACCCCTTCTACTCTTAACAATCAGACTCTGGCATCTAGGATCAAGAATCTCCCCTCCCACATCCCCCAAACTGGCTACTAACAGGAAGAAAAGCTTCCTTTTAGACTTTGCAATGGTGCAAATGTGCTAGGGAAATATCTCTGACTTCATGAGTACTAGACAGGAGATCCTGAGTTGAGGCTTTTCTCCATAGTACGTAGATGTTGGTAATGGAACTAGCCCCATATTACTGCTGACCAATGAGGGGAAAAAGAAGACCCAATTCTGCCAGGAGTAAATTCTAGAAAAAAAGAAATCACCTCTGTCTCCCACTTGCTGTTTCACCCAATCAGCAGCAGCAGCAACACACTGACTGTCGGTGACATCCAGGATTATCGTTTGCAGTCTCTGGGACGTGGCTTCCTTCAGTTTCTCCGCCCCTTGCTGCGTCAGGCAAGCCGCCAGCACTCGCAGACCCCATTTATCCAGCTGCTGGGCCAGCAGGTTTCCGAAGCCCGAATCACAGCCAGTGATGAACACATATTTATCTGTGAGGTTCTGGAGAGTCTGTCTGTCCCGATACCAGCGGTATAGAAAGTAAAGCCCCACAAGGGCCAACAGGTAGAGCCACATCGCGACACTCGGTCTCTTCCTGCTGGACAAGGAACAAACTAACTTCAGTGGATGTCACACAACATTCCTTTTTTTTTTTTTAGTTTATTTTTATTAAAGGAATTGATTATCCCATGAGGAACAGATTTGCAAATGCATCACCAGATACGATTAGGACTTCTGGTTTTTGGTTATAATTGGAAAACCCTGATAAAAACAAAAAAACCCTGATGGGGAAATTGGGGATTGTGATTATAACTGAAACACCCTGAAAATCATCCTCCACCGCCAGCAACCGATGACATCATTGGGTTGCTGCTGTTATCAAGCCAGGCTGCAGCCGCAGTATTTCTCGGCTCAGCGGGAGTTTTTGAATTTGCACGCAATGCTCTGTTTATGCATTTTAAAAAGGCCCCTGCTACAGGCAGAAGAGCCAAAGCATGAACAACAGGATGGTGAGAGCAAAGACAAATAGGAGGAAGGCAAATATCACTGCTCACCGGCTAGAAAATTCTCTGGGCAGGGAAACCGGATATTCAGTACCACACACCAGATAGGCCTGACACTCAATATCCAACTGTAGTTAAAGTGGTGAGGGATGGATACTTTAAAGGCACTGGCTTCCATTGCTGAATATATCGACTCCACCAAATATATTTACCTTTTCCTTCAGTTCTACATAATCTAACTTATCTTTTAGGCTCATAGCATTTGTATAAAGATATTTCTAGATATGTTTCTTGTTCATATCGACAACCTGCTTAGCAGCTGACAGGGGAAATCTAGAATCTTTCAAGTGTGCATGTTTTGTACTTAAAGACACCTGGACTCTTTTACTTTAATTGCAACCTCTCAACTGACATGCCCTAATCTCCCTGTTTTGATATATCCTTCAAAAATACGTTCCAAACCATGTGCTCCTGGGTGACTGTCAGCTTTCCCCAAAATATCTAGTTTAAAAACTGCTCTATCTTATTTTTAAAGGTTAGTGCCAGGAGCCTGGTTCCACCTTGATCCTTCCAGAAAAGGCTCCCTGTCCCCCAGAATATTGCCCAGTACCTGACAAATCTAAAGCCCTCGTCCCGGCACCATCGGCTCATTCATACACTGAGACTCTGGAGCTCTGCCTGTCTCTTGAGTTCTCCTCATGGAATAGGCAGCCAAGGGCGTCTCAAGGCAATCTGCTGACAGGCGAAGTATGAAATGGCGCCCCCCTCCCCCCCACACACACCTTAGAGAGGGCGAGGCTTTTTCAGAAATCCAATCAGAGACTGAACCAAACCAAAAAAAATTATTAGATTATATGGAGGAAATGCAAAATGTTTGCACACAGGGCCGTATTGAGCTGTAATCGCACCTTGTGCGACTTGCAGCTTGGGCACATGCCCCCCCTCTCCCCCCATACCTCCGTCTAGCGCTGCCTGCTCTTTCCCTGCTGCTGCTGCCCTCTGTTTTTTCACGGCGGCGCCAGCAGCAGGGAAAGAGCAGGCAGCACTGGACGGAGGTATGGGGAGGAGGAGCGGGGGCATGCGCCCGATCTGAAAGACACAGCACTTTAAGCAGATCTGTCCCTCCCTACTCTGACATCGCGTTGGAGGAGGGAGGGACCAGACCTGCTTAAAGTGCTGAGAAAAGGCTTGGGGAGCGTATTTCGGCTGCCTGCTATTGTCCTGCCAGTGGCAGCAGGGCAACAGCAGACAGGCAAAATGCGCCCCCCAAGCCTTTCCGCCCTGTGCGGCTGCACTGCTTGCACAAATCTAGGTATGGTCCTGTTTGCACACCAAGGAACTAGAAGACATCAAGAACCAACAGCACAGTTTATAAAACTAAAGTATAACTCATTTTTATTTTGTTGTTATAAATTGCGTTATAGTTTTTGCTTTTTCTTTTTCAACATATACTTTGCACCCACAGTAGGTGCAGAACAGAACCAGGACATTCACCCACAGAACTCAATATTTAAAAAAAAAAATCTGATTCTGATCATCTCACTAACAATAACAACAACCACTATTCTCCAGTACCGGCATATTGTGAACTAATACAAAACCCTACAACAAAGAGCAAACATATCATACTATACCATATCAGCACAAACCTCCAAAACTCACATAAGGAGCCCATCCAAAAACAACATCACTGTAAATACTACAGTGAGCCCTGGAACATCCATACACCTTTGTGAAAAGCTGAACAAGTCAAATTACTACAGTACAGTATAGATCTTTATGTACAAACTCAATGTTAACAGAACACCTGGCTTCAGTCACACACTCAGAACACAGACCTTCACCAAGTACAGAATAAGTAACCACAATCTAAAGTAAAAATAAAAATATGTAGAGAAAATTTAAATTGAAACCCCAAGAAGCCAGAGTCCACATGCAGTGCAACATCAGATAATTAAGAGATGCAGTTCCCCAATACTGTGTAAAATATAAAAATAGTACAAAATCCAATCACTAAAATTAAATAAAATTATTTTTCTACCTTTGTTGTCTGACCATTTTATTCTCTGATCATGCTGGTCTTGATCTGAAGCTTCTGCTTTCCTGTCTTCTTTTAGCTCTCTTTCTGTGGTCTACGGTCCATGGTCCATCTGCCATTTCTTATCTCTTCTTTTGTTTTCTTCACTTCCTTCCATCAGCCCATTTCCAGTTCCAGTAACCCTCCCCAGTATCAGCCCTCTTTCCAGTCCTTCCCTCCCAGTACCTTCCAATGTCAACCGCCTTGCATTCCCACAACTGCCACTGGTGTCCATTCCCTTCCAGTCCCCCTCCTTCCCCACTGTCCAACCCCTTCTAGTCCAAATACCATCCCAGATATCATCTCACTTCCACTCAGTGCCACCCCCCCCCCAGTCAGCTCCTTTCCATTCGCCCTACCTCTGTCCATCCCTCTTCCAGTGCTATTTGCATGTCAGCTCCCTTCCAGCCTCCTCCCCATTGCCCAACCACCTACCACTCCCATCCCCAAGTGTCAGCTCCCTTCCAGTCCCCCCTTCAGTACATCCCAGGTGTCAGCTTCCTTCCAGCCCCCCTTCCCCTGTGTCAGCTCCCTTGCTGCCGCTTCCTTCCCCTGGCAGACCCTCTCATTATCCGCTCCCTTCCAGTACAATTCTACCATCCTCCCGCATCAGCCCATTTGTAGCCCTAGCCCCTAGTTTTCTTCCAGGGCCAGCAGCACTCTGCTCCCCTCCCCCATTAACCCATTTCCAGTCCCAGTCCTATCCCACTTATCAGTCCACTCTAGTCCTAGCCCCCCAATCGGCCCATTACCAGTCCTAGCTCATTTCCAGTGCTAGCCCCCAATCTGCCCATTACCAGTCCTACCCCCCCCCCAATTAGTCCATTTCCAGTCCTAGCCCCCCAATCAGCCCATTTCCTGTCCTAGCCCCCCTAATCAGCCCATTTCTAGCCTAACCCCCAGCAATCAGCCCATTACCAGTCCTAGTCCCCCCTCCTGATCAGCCCATTTCCAGTTCTAACCCCCTCCTGTTCAGCCTATTTCCATTCTTAGCCCCCCATCAGCCCATTTACAGTTCTAGCCACTTCCAATAGCCCATTACCAGTCCTAGTCCCCCCTCCCGACCAGTCCATTTCTAGTTCTAACCCCCCATCATCCCATTTCCAGTCCTAGCCCCCCATAGCCCATTATCAGTCCTAAACCCCCCCATCAGCCCACTTCCAGTCTTAACCCCCCATCAGCCCATTTCCAGTCCTAGCCCCACTCCCATAGCCCATTACCAGTCCTAAACCCCCATCAGCACATTTCCAGTCCTAGCCTCCCCCATAACCCATTACCAGTCATAACTCCCATCAGCCCACTTCCAGTCCTAACCCCCCCCCCATCAGCCCATTTCCAGCCCTAGTCCCCCCCCTCCCCAGAAAAATGAAATAAAAACCTGGATGCTGAAGCTGCTGCCGCTGCTGCCGCCGCCGTTGCAGAGCCCTCCTAGATCCCTCAGCGCCGGCTTTTCAGAGCCGCAAAGGGAGAGTTTTCCTTTCTTGCGGCTCTGTTAAGCACACTGGCGCTGACGGGAAACAGGAAATGCCTGTTTCCCATCAGTGCCTGCGGGCTTAAACGAGCCGCGGAAAGGGAAATTCTCCCTTTGCGGTTCTGAAAAGCTGGCGCTGAGGGAGATAGCAGGGCTCTGCCAGGGAGGCCGCGAGGCACTTTCTTCTGCCGCTGCTGTGTTGGCAGTGGCAGCAGCTCCTCTCATCGTGTTTTTTTTGAAAGCCGAGTGAGGCGGGCTTTTTGGGGGCAATTTTTGCCACCCCCAAAAGGTTGCCTTCTGAGGCCACTGCCTCACTTGGCCTTATTATAGAGCCGTCCCTGCACTCAGCATTTCTGAGAATGCTACCCTGGAAGTTCTGGATTTTAGCTTTCTACCTAAAATCCTAAATTTGGCTCCCAGAACCTCCCTCCCACACTTTCTTATGTAATTGTTGTTCACACCAATGACATAAGAAAGAGATGGCACTGTCATCCATACTGCTGTAGTATACAGACCTCAGACACAAACTGAAGAGTTAGATAACAAATTGATTATAGATATTGCCAAGATAGCCACAAAGCGATCATATTGGGTGACTTTAATCTACCTGATGTGGATTGGATTACTCCTTCTGCAAATCTGGAAAGAAGCAAAAAAAATTGTGGATGTTCTCCAAGACGCATTACTTAGACAAGTGGTGATAGAACCAACCAGGGAAAGCTCAAAGCTGGATTTAGTGCTCACCAACGGTGATAGCGTGTTGAATGTCTGCGTGGGTGCCCTCTGAGCTGAGAACTAGTTTTGCTTTTTCAGTCTGCCTATGCCTATGCCTTAATCTGACTCTGCCAGGATGGTGGCATGGATAAGGTTAAAGACAGTGAAACATCTTTTAGGTTGGAGGGGCCAAAAAATCCCCATCTGTAGCCCTGCCCCCAAGCTCTCTAGTTGCTGATGCTGTGTTGGACAAAGTATTAGTCAAGCCATTGCCTCTGTGACCCACCCCCTTCCACTGACTAGGCAGGGCCATGGAAACAGTGCCTATGGTAATGAAGTACTAGATAATTTGCCTTTAGTGCCTTTATCTAGATTTGGGATTGATGGAGACAGATTGGGATAAGATAGGAAAGTGGTAAAACATGGTGACAAAAAGAGTGGGACTAGGGGGAGGGAGAGAAAGTAGAGACAAGGTACTGTATCTGGGGTGAGGGGAGAGAGTGTGGATTCAGGGACTGGATGGAGTAAAGAATGAGAATGTGTGTGTGTGTGTGTGTGTGGACTGGATAGAGTAAAGAATGTGTGTGTGTGGACTGGATAGAGTAAAGAATGTGTGTGTGTGTGTGTGTGTATGTGTGTGTTTGTCCTAGCCCTGTTTTGGGCACAGCGCTTTCTGAAACAGACTGAAAAGCATTTTTTAACCCTGACTGGTAAAAGGTGCCTCAGACATTCCACAGCTGAAATGTGAAATGTCTGAGATGTTCCCTGAGGGCCAGAGAACTGAAAGCGACTACTGCTCAAATTCCTGAGCTGTACTGTAGCCTGTGCTCTATTATATTCCGTTTGGGTTACCTTAATGAATTTCTGTGGTCAGTTTCTGCCAGTGAGCCTCCCTCCTGCAGTTACAGAGGCTCTGCTTTTTGACAGAGAACAGTCCAGAGAGGCTGGAGCAATGTGTGGAGCAGCTTCCTTTCATTTTATAGCTGCCCATATCTATTTGCGCTAGGATTCCTCAACAAAGTCAGTGTCAGGGCCCCTTCAGGGAGCAATGCCATGCTGTGGTGTACTAAGTAAACAAAACTATTTATAAAAAAACTATTTATAAATCACATTAGCTACAGCAGGGCTGTACCAAGGGCTGTGCGAGCAGTGCGGCCACACAGGGCGCTTTGTACAGAAGGGGCACCAATATCATCACTGGGCTCCAGGAAGCTCAAAAAAGGTGAGTTGCTGAATGTGGCTGGGATGGAAGAGGGCACCAGATTTGTTAGTCACACAGGGCACATGTCTACTTTGGTACGGTCCTGAGTTATAGTTTGAATTGCCAGGAAATGTGCCCCCTCCTCATTGATGGATCTGGGAATGTACCAAGTTCAGCAGGTCAAGGGGTTCTGAAAAAGGCAGCTCACAGGGCTCCGTTCTCCCTGCAGAAAGGAGCCAGTAGACTAAGGCTGAATTAGAGCATTCCTCATTACAGACAAAGCTGTTACAAAGGGAGGGCAAGCAGGATGACCACCATGCAGGGCTCGTGCTACCAGTAGGCAAACTAGGCGGTTGCCTAGCATGCCAATGGCGCACGGGCGGCCCACTGCTGCCCCCCTCTGAGACCAGCAGGGGCAGCAATGACTTGAAACAGCACTGCAGTGCTTACTAAAACCTCCATTCACTGCAGTGCTGTTCCTGCTTGTGTTCCCTCCAGTGTCTGCATAGGGGTAGAATACTTCACCACACTTGCACACACTGAACACTGAAAGACCATCACAAATACAGATCACAGACAAGAAGAGGATGAGCATGATAAATCCTGCATACTACCTGAGCAAATGAGAAAAACAACAGCTACAGCTGCAAATCATGTTGCATCCTGCTACCAGGTGAGAAATGCAACCTGACCAAGGACAACACAGACAAGTATCAGAACTTGGAAATTGCCCTTCTTATTATCTGCAACTTGTCACTTATTTTACTGTTATTATTATGATTATTTTGTAAATTCTTCTTTCTACATTTTACTCTAATCACTAGAATGTATTGCTTGAACAACGCATGTAAAATTATCATGCCATTAAAGGCATCTGAATCGGAAGCTCTACATTTTGCTTACGATCTTCCTCAGTGCTCTCAGTAAACACATCAGCCCCGCTGCCCCATCCTTTCACCTGTGGACGAACGGCTTACTTCAGGTATCCCATCTTGGAGCTGCCCATTTTACCTGGGGCTAGGGAAGGGAGGAAAGGACAGAACTTACTCAGAGTCCTTACCGCAGCTAAGGCAGGGCAGGAGACTTCCTTAGTCCCTTGGGCTTTCCCAAATCAGATGAAGCAGTCTAGGAATGAGACTCTGCTGATGGACAGTTAGGAGCAAAACAGGAGGTGTGGCCAATAGAGCGAGAGATAGAGAGAGGGAGAGAGAATTGGGGGCGTGTAGCACTCTTTGCCAAAGATAAATCATAAACCACAAAGGCCATGCAACAAGTGGTAAACTGTTGAAGTTTACTTCTCATGCATTAGGACATTATTTAATCTGCAATGTTACCAAATAAGTCTATTAACTACTGCATTTATACAGTAAAATCCTCTTAATATAGCTTCCACCAATGTGGTTACAGATGATGACATTCTATACTCTGGTAATTCTGACAGCCATAATCTTTCTTTCAAAATTTCTGCTGGGGTGTGTACCACTCTTAGGGCATCTTTACTAAAGGTTCAAGTGCATTAATGAAATTAACATGCATTAAGCGCCACTACTCCCATAGAAATAAAAGAACTTATTGCGTGTTAATTTCGTTAACGGACATTGAAACCTTTAGTAAAAGGGCTCCCAAGTGACAAATTAAGGTGTCTTAAGGGGGTCCTTTTGCTAAATTCTGCTAAGGCTTTGTACTTAATACGCATTTTTAATGTTCCCGGCAGTTAACGCATGAATGTGTGCATTAACGTTCGGTGCAACTAAAGTGGGTGCACCTAATGATATCTATAGAGGTATCATTAGGTAATTGGCACATTGACGGTGATCATGCACTAATGTGCATTCTATGCCCACACTCCACCCCTAACCTGCCCATTCTCTACATTAGTGCATAATTGCCAGTTAAGATGCATTTTGGCAGCTGGCATGCCCACACATTAGTGTTCACCGCAGCCAGTTATTACACACTAAAATGCACCTTAACTGGTTAGTGGTGTTTAATAGAAGGACCCCTACATCAATTAGCAAACTTTAAAACACTTTAGTGCATGCTAAATTTTTTAAAATGCCTTAACAAACCAAATGCACACTAACAACTGGATACCCCTATTATTAATTAAGATCTTTGAGCTTTAAATTCTGCAATTGTAGTACACTATCTTCAGCAGCATAAAAATTATGTAAAGGAAAAAGTATTTGTTAATGTTGGTGAATGAAAACTAGAGAAAAGGATTTATTTATTTTATTTATTTAAAGTCTCTTTTATACCGCGCTATTCAGCATCAGTGCGGTTTACAATAAACAACGAACATACACATTTCCAATAGTACTTTGTGTTTACATATGAACAGGAGAACAACTTGGCTAACAGGGTAACTATATACAATAACAATATATACAATTTACAGGTTGGTCATGGAAATTTTAAAACGTCAATTTTAAAACGTCAATTTTAAAACGTCAATTTTAAAATTTTAAAACGTCAACTTTTTTTGATACATTACAGAAGGCCCCTCCAGAATTTATCTGACGAGGACAAGTTATTCTTGCCTATCCAGTCACAATTTAAGTTACTTGAAACTGGGTTAGGATAATAAGACTGTATTGTTGTTGTTATGGGTTGTTGAGTCGACTCACGGCAACCCTCTGGATAATTGTCCTAAACTGTGTTCGGTCTTCAGTCAGGCGGCTAATTGTTGATGGAGTGGCATCCATAGCTGGCCTTACTCTTTTGTGTTGACCTTCAACCTTGCCAAGCATTATGTCTTTCTCTAATGATCTCTCTCTTTGCATGATGTGTCCAAACTAGGAACGTCAAAGTCTTGTCATCTATCCACACAGCACCAAGTGCCGAGGCTCAGAAGCATGCCATCCTGAAACCTACGTAAAGTGGATTTGCAAATGCTGACATTGGACATCACTAACCGCGTAAGCCTAAGTGACATTTCCTTGCACATATGACTGCTGATGGTATGCGGAAAACCCATGTAGTGGCATTACAGTGCATAGTACAATGAGAAGAGCATTGCAGACCTGTACCCAAACAATGCAAAGGTAAAGTGTTGCTGGACTAGCCAAGAAGCCATGTGGGCCATGCATATGTTGTTCCAGAGGTGGAGACGTGCCCGCTGTGCCTGGGCACAGTGGAGGATGCGGCAGGCAGTGCGGATCCATCAGCAGGCAATAGCTCAGCACCTGAGGTGCAGGTACCATGCCCCACATGTACACAGGCTTAGAGTGAGCTATCTGCAATTGACAGAGGAGGAGGTCAACCAGATATACAGACTGGTTGAGGCAACAATAACCGAGTTGAGCAGCATGCTCAGTGTGGACCTGGAACACTCCACTTCCAGAAGCCAGGCTCTGCCAGTGGCTATGATGTTGACCACTGCCCTGGGATATCTGGCAACTGGCAGCTTCCAGCATGTGATAGGGGTGACTGTTGAAATCATGCAGTCTAACTCCAGCCACTGTATAAGTGCCTTCACCAGGGCCCTGCTATGGAAGATGCATCACCTGACAGCCTTCCCCTGGACATAGCAGATGCAGCAAGAGACCATGCAGGCACTGGACATCACTAACCGCGTATGCCTAAGTGACGTTTCCTTGCACATATGACTGCTGATGGTATGTGGCAAACCTGTGTAGTGGCATTACAGTGCATAGTATAATAAAAAGAGCATGTGCAGACCTGTACCCAAACCGTGCAAAGGTAAAGCGTTGCTGGATTCCCATTGGTGCTTGGAAGTATAGACTGCACCCACATTGCACTACAGGCACCACGGCTGGAGCAGAGGGCATACCGGAACATAGAAACATGATGACAAAAAAAGACCACATGGCCTATCTAGTCTGTCCTACCATATCAACCACTACAACAGTCCCCTTTTATCCTTTAGAGATCCTCTGTGTTGGTCCCATGCTTCTTTGAATTCAGATACTGTTCTCATCTCTACCACCTCCACTGGGAGACTATTCCACGGATCCATCACTCTTTTTGTAATGAAAGATTTCCACATATCACTCCTGAATCTATCCCATTTCACCCTCATCCCATGTCCCCTCATAGCAGAGCTTGCTTTCAATTGAAAGGGGCTCTCCTCCTGTGCATTTATATCATGGAGGTATTTAAATGTCTCAATCCTATCACCTCTATCCCACCTTTCCTATAAGGTGTACATGTTAAGATCCTTAAGTCTGTCCTCCTATGCTTTGCAATGAAGAGCACTAACCATTTTAGTAGCCACCCTCTGTACTGACTCCATCCTGTTTATATCCTTTTGAAGGTGTGGTCTCCAGAACTGCACACAATACTCCAAATGAGGTCGCACCAAAGACTTATACAGAGGCACTATCACCTCCCTTCTTCTGCTGGTCATTCCTCTCCCTATGCACCCAAGCATCCTTCTAGCTTTTGCTGTCGCCTTTTCTACCTGTTTAGTTACTTTGAGATCATCAGACACAATCACAGTAATTGTCCTGCTCTTCTTTTGTGGACAGAAGTACTTCACCCCCTATACCATATTGCTCCCTTTACATATCTGAAAACAACTGGATAGTCCAAAATAACAAACAATAAAAGTTACTTATCTGTTGTCCATAAGAAACCAAGTCGTAGTATTCTCCAGACTCAGTTAGATTTCATTGTCTTGACTATCCGCAGTTTTAAAAAAGAACACAGTACTGTGTTTCGGGCAAGACAACATTAATGCCCTGTATCAACGCTCTCCTTAACTGCAAAACAACGCCTAACTTCCCCGATTCTTCAGGACGCCAGCACATGCTCATTTAAGCTAAATTTGTTGGAAGCAATACACTTTTTGAACACGTTTGGTGTAGGACACACTATTACATGGTGTTTTTACCTACGTTTTAATCTTTCAACATTTACACATCCAAATACATACACTTTAGCTCATGATTTTTTGATTTTGCTCTATTTTTGTTTTTATGTAGATTTTTATAGAGTAATAGTTATTTTTGAATTATTGATGCCCCATCCAAAGGCATATCTGGTACCTGCGTAGGTTCTTGAACACCAACGGCACAAAAACCTGCATGACAGCTATCCGCCATAGGCACCATAGCCACACACCAAGGCTCGATAGCATCATATGTATGCATGGACGCCCAAATGGTAATACCCGGGTAGGATAATACAGTAAGCGAACATGGCCACCACGACATGAGGACAGACACATGGTATCGATCTGATAGTGTGACCCTCAAGGCAGAGGGCATTCTGCGTGTGTAGTGCCACTGTGCCACACCCATGCTGTCTGGTGATGGCGCACACACCTTGCACCGGTAAAGTGGTGATGCTGCTGCCCATTCTGCATGGGTATGGCACAGAGACACTACCCACACTGGGCAGTAGCTGCAGCTACTCTGCGTGGGTATGGCACAGAGGTACTACCAGTGCAGAGCTGAGACCACCGCCATTCTGCACATGTTGTGCCTCTGTGCCATACCCGCACACATGGACATGACCAACAGGGCACACACCCCATGCCCATTACCCCTGGATTCCAAGCCTACCCCCACAAAACTGACAACATTTTGTGATTTCAAACCGGGAATAGGTTATTACAAACCCTGTAATATGTACAACAGTGGCAGCAACAGCAGTATGAAACAACAGAGGTCCACACTTCAACAGGGGACATTGCGCACCCATATCCATAGCCACGCAGTCGACCTCATTACAGCCCATTGCAGTGCAATCCCTGGTATGGGGATGGTCTATGGTGCAGGCGGGGCCCTGCCTGTGCCCTGTCATTGCAGCAGTGAGGGCATCCAGATGCATGATGATTGTCCATTCTGCTGCCGGCACGTCCTCCTTGAGGAGCTGCACCTCTGCCACCAGGGCAGCCAGAGCCCAATCACCAGAGAGCTGAGTGGGGGGTGATGCAGAGGGGCCTGGTGTGGCATGGGCATGCCATGCCCATGGGTGCTGGGGTGGATGTGGGGGCTCATGGCTGCAGAACATGGCCCCCATGGTACTGCTGCATGTCATTCATGGTCCGTACCAAGCCCTGCAGTGGGCACATGGCACATTATGATGGACATGTGCAGGCATGGCTGTGGGGCACAGCCGAAGGGTTCAGTTCCTTCTCTGGCCCCTCTGCCAGCTGCCTGCTGGCTGTGTGCTGCACTGCACTGCCATACCTGGGGTACTTGGAGGGTGGTGACCGCATCCCCCCTTCACCCCCTCTGGGTCTGCCTCTGCTCTGGCTGCAGGACATAGCTCTGGTCCTGCTGCCACCTCCAACTCCTTGGACTCCTTGCCCTGCCCCTGACCCTCTGCTCCCTCCTCCTCCTCAGACTCCCCGCCCTGCCCCTAACCCTCTGATTCCTCCTCCTTCTCAGACTCCATACATGCCCCTGACCCTCCAATCCCTCCTCCTCCTCAATCTCCCCATCCTGCCCCTGGCCCTCTGATCCCTCCTCCTCTTTGGACTTCCTGCCCTGCCCTGCCCCTGACCATCTGATCCCTCCTCCTCCACATACTCCTCTTTCCACTGTTGTACTGTGGCCTCATTACCCTCCCCATCTGTAGTGCTGTCCTCCATCGCAGTGCTGCTGGACCCCTCCTCCCCGTCACTGCTGAAGGTACCACTGGGATCTGCACCTCAGGACAGCTGTGCTGGCGCTGGACCTCTGCTCTGGGTTAGTGAACATAGTGGACCAGCATTGTCTTTGGCCTCCCTCAAACTGGCTGTGGGGGAAGAGGGAGCGGAGGTTGAATGTCTTCATAGGCATGGCCCTAGGGTGGGACTGGCACATCTTTATCTTTATTGAATTTTTGGTATACCCCTCATGCAAACCATAAGATAAAACAGCTACATGAGAGAAAAGGAAAAGAACGCCATTATCAACAGGAAAGCACAAGAAATTAGCAGATAGCAGAAGAGGGACGTCCCTCCAGGGGGCCC
Organism: Ichthyophis bannanicus; assembly: GCA_033557465.1. Taxonomy (NCBI): domain Eukaryota; kingdom Metazoa; phylum Chordata; class Amphibia; order Gymnophiona; family Ichthyophiidae; genus Ichthyophis; species Ichthyophis bannanicus. The sequence continues at coordinate 675,256,575 of CM066033.1, forward strand.
GCACATGCATTGTGCAACCCATCTTTGGTCCAAGGGGCATCCCACATTGCACACTGCACGCCCTTCCCTTTGCCCACCTCAGCCAGCTGTTCTCCTCACATACCCAGCTGTAGCTTGCAGGCCCCTCCTCGGGCAATGGACACCCACAGAGGGCAGTGTGTGCAGGTGTGCAATGTGCATTTGGACCCACCGCTGGTGGTGTGTACCCCTGTGCTGACCTTCCATGCCATGCCCTGGCCATGTGGGTGCACACCTGCATGTATTGGTGCTGGCTGGTGCACACATGGAATAGTGTATCTGGGGGATGGCAAGGCTGACCCAAGCACATTTCCATCATTGCGTACGGGGGTTCCCCCACCAGATGGTCTGCCTGCATCTGTATGGCAGCCATGGCTGTCTCTCCCTGCATCTACTCGTCTCCACTGTGTACCCCACTGACCTTCCTCAACCACCAGCCACTCCCTGATGCACTGCAGCTAGTTCAGTTGCTTCCGGTGTAGTGTCCTATAGTGCCACTTTAGGGTCTCCAAGGTGCATCACACACCATAGTCACTTGGGGAGAGAGGGGGAGGGGACAGTTATGTGCTTCCACATCCCTACTGTGCCTACCTGTATACTCCCTCAGTCTGGTGGTCTACCCATCTTGGGGGCAGGGGCATACCCATGGGTAGCAGGTGTGGGGTGAATGTGGTGGTACACCTCGGGTGTCTGGGAGCAGATTCCTACCCACCACTCTCCTGGACTTTTGACATGTGCCCTGTGCCACCACCAACAGTGCCATCTGGGCCACTGGTTCACTTGTGTCACCCCTCTGGTCCCTTCAGTGAACTCTGCAGTCTTCCCCCCTTCCCTTGCTCCCATCTGTTGCATGCAGTCTTGCCTTGGCACCATGGTATATGGTTGTGGATCCTGAGTTGCCTCGGCTGTGTCATGGCAGGTGGCATCCACTGCTTCAGGGACCACATCACTGTATGGTTTGTTAAGCGCCATGCAGGACAGGGTGTCATGTTTTGGGCATGCTCAGCATTACACATCTGTCAGTTCCTATGCATCACATTTTCAACATGCTGCCACAGCCGGATGGGGGTGGCAGACAGTGGTGGCTGATTTGCAGAGATAGACAGGCAGCACATATGTGGATACCACCACAGGCTCCCTCTGACTCCTGGGCCAGGGTTGCAGGAGCTGGGGGGTGAGGCACATGTCCAGGACATCCACACTGGTCAGCAGAGTCCTCTGGGGTGGGGCAGCCCAACTCATAGCTCCCCATGCACCGGGCAATGCCTTTACTGTGCAAGCTCTGTGGTGTTGCTGCCATCCACCACCAAGGGGTGCTGCTTCCACCTCATCTGCTGTGTCTGGATATGCCTACTGCAGCAGGCAGCCAGGGATGGCACCTGTATCATGCTTGGTCCATCCCCCCGTTGTCACCTGTTCTGCAATCATTGGTTCTGAGACCAGCATGTGGCTTGCCCCACAGCCCTGTCTCCTTGTGCAGACACACAGCTGTGCTTTTCAGGGTGTGTATGGCCTAGCATGGTGCTCAGCCCCCCCCCCCCCACCCACTCAGGTCTCCTTACCTGCGCAGGTGAAATTGGATGGCTCTCCATATGGCCATAGACAGCCGCTGGCCCCCCTGGGGTATAGCACCCCCTTATCCCACAGCATGAAATGGGCAAGGGCCTCGAACTCATTGGGACAGAAGTTTACTGTCCTTTTTCTGCCATGCCACTGATGTCTATCTGTCCAGCCACAGGGGGCTGTTGCACAGGCAGCCCACGAGGCCTGCGTGATGGTATCATCAATGCACAGGTATACCAGATGGCCGATACACAGGTTCATGCACACTTGCCATCCCGCTTCTCTGGCAGCTGGTTTGGATACCTACATGGTATCGCAACCTAACATCTTCTTAGGTGCCGAGCCTGGGTTCCGGTCCCTGCGCGTACCCATCATACTGTGCTGGGCACCTGCTGCTGTGCTCGGTTTGTGCCACATTTTTGAAGTTTGGTTGTTTTGGAGGCTCATGACTCACGATTCAGGCACTTTTCTTGAGCGGGTATATTTATGCGGGTATGGCATGCTTCGGCACCCTCTTGAAAATCAGACCCAGCACCATAATTCAAAGGCATCTATTTTCTTCCTGTCTTATCTTTTTCACTGTTCAACTTTTGCGTCCATTTGACATTATTGAAAGTACCATGGCTTGGACACATTGAAACTTTGTATGGAAAGATACATCTCTGCTCTTGAGAATCTTATGTAGGCCTCTCATAGCCATTCTGCCAAGAGCAATGCAATGCATCACTGGATTTCTTGATTACTTGTCATTTCTTTATTGATTATTGATCCAAGCAGGTTAAAGGTGTCCACTATTTCTACAGTAAAGCTATAGAGATATACAAGAAAAAGACAGAAAAAGAGTTCACAAACATTTCTGCTGTTATAATTTTTATAACAAAAAGGATTTTGTCATTTTATATATTTTTTATAGCATAGGATGTTTAATATTTGGCATTTTTTTTGTGTCCTTAATGGACATTTTATAATGTTACTGGTGTTTTTTCAAATATTTGTTCCTTTTTTTTCACAGAGTCCTATGGCACTAATACAGTCAACACCCTGTGTAATAATTAATATGCTTCAGTTCTTTCACACAAGGATTACTCAAAGCAAAGATGAAAGATTATATTGCCATGTTATCAAATCACTCTAGGTAATTGTTATGCCTAAGCTATGCAAGCAATAAAAGGTCACATCTCCCTTTCAGCCAGCTGCTTCACTGCTGTTGCTGCTGCCTTTTGGTGGATCTGGATAGTAATTGCAATTGAAGCACAAAAACAGTGAACGAAATGCATTTAAAGATAAGGTCTCTTAATGTCTTTGTACTTAGGAGCTGTTCCTGTTAAACAAGAATAATCAGTGCACTACACAAGAGAGTCGATTCGTCTCGTAGGATCGGACATACTGCAGGCACTGTACCATGCTGGATCAAGTTTTTGAATGGTATTTTCTCCAGGCAGAATTTAGCTGATAGCATGGCTCTTTTCTTTGCTCTCTGTATCTACGATGAGTACTTCATGCTTCCTTATTGATCTGCTGATCAGCCATTGGTGGAACTGTAACAATAAAAATGGTCTGAATTTCTTAGAGTAATACCACAGTTAAGCGAAAAATGAATCAAGATCATCCTTCAATCTCCGAGGATGTAAGCTATCGTAATGCAACAATGCATTATTTAAATAATTTTCAAAAAATAGGGTCGTTGATGCAAAAATGGAGCATTCTGGTTATAAAGCAAATGCCATAGCTCCTTTTAGTCTGAGACCCAATTTCCATACAAAAAAATGTTATGAGTTAAACCTATCACCTGGTATTCTCACAATGATAGAGTAATTGATTCATCTTTGGCTTAATTGGTGGAACTGTGCCTGAATGGTGGCGTTACAAGCAGATCTTTATTATAAGTGTGGTAGATTGAGTTGTTCTTGTTGTGATGATATATCTCATCTCTGATCTATTAATTTATCTTTATCCCCATCACACTCATTAGATGCAGGGTCACATAAGGATTGGAAACTTGCCATACTTCACACACCAGTCTCTATATGAACACACAGAATCCTTATTAAACCCAACACGGCCATGTTTTGGCACAAATTGCCTGCATTGGGGGCCACTTTTATAAATGAGGCATATTAATAATTCCAATTAAATATAACAAGCCATGTTAAAAAACATATTAATAAAACAACAAATACATATACAATAAAGGTAATATGAAACATTAAATTATTTTGATTAAAATAGAGTAAAATTGATAGAGATTATTGATTAAAATGAGTTTTTTTGGATCCATGATGCAGTATGCATATTTCAAGGGCTATTACACTTCATGCCCATGAACAATAGTGCAATTGAGAGATCCTCTTTCTCCTATCAATATATGTACAGGGACTTGTTTCTTCTCCCTTTTGGATTTCCTTGTGAATGAAGTTTCTATATGCTGTGGGGATTCTCTACTCACTTATATGTAGCAGATTAAGTTGCAGGTGAGTTACTGTGCTGTTGCATATTGCAGTAGCTATTCACACCTGGCTGTTGCTTGTCTGTTGCATTAATGATGTCAGCATGTTGGTCCTGTTCTATTACTCTCAGTTGCAAATCTGTGAGTTCTGCAGTATGGTATGTTTTGATGGCTGTATTCAAAGTTGTCACCTTCTCTTAAGAGATGCTAATGTCATGAATAAGTTCATCTTTCAGTGGACTGTACTCATGTGTCACTGCTTTCTCCCTCAAACACATGACAAAGTAATCAATGGATTCACCTTCCTCCTTTTTTCCACCTGCCAAACATGAATCTCTCATATATTACATTTTTTGGTGGGTTTGAAATAGGCTTCTAATGCATTCAGGATGATTTTGTTATCCTTCTCTGCTCCTCTGTGAGACTCAAATTGTACTTATAAATATTATGGCATTCAGCACCCATCACCCTTCTCAGTATATCTGCCTGCAGATTGGCTGGCTTCTTGTGTAAGTCTGTTGCTAGACAATAGTCTTCAAACTTTGCTTTGACATTTTCCCAATTGCCAAATAAGTCACCACTAACCTTCATGCCTTCTGTTGGTAGAATACGGTTAGCAGCTGCCATGATGCTGTAATGCTTTTATGCTTCTGTATCAAGGGAGTGCTCATGCAATATTAGGCTGATCAGTATCATTGAAAACTTTGCTGTGCATTCCTAGTTCTACAGCCTACCACACTCTAGAAACTCTCTCAGTCATCAGCAGGAAAACAGCGCAGGTTCAGAATCTTCTGACACCGTGTTTGAGGGTTAAAAATATAGCCACACTATACATAGTGGGAGCACAGAAAGATGATGTGGTACATCAGAAGGTCAAAGGTGAAAGTAGGAAACCAGAGAGATACAACCATGAGTTCCTAGATGGCATCAATATAAAGTTTCTTTGCTAAACCCAGCCAAATTAATTTGCACCTTGGATATTTCTCCTAAGGTGTACCCTCTTTGTGTAACACAAGTCAGATAACCCTTGAATACAGGCCAGTGTATCACAGTCCCCTAGTGTATCCTTTACTTGGAGCAGGGCTTTGACTTCAGAACCCAGTCATTGAGCTCCATTACATAAAGTACTGAGGTTCTAGAGTCCCACACTCAGTTGAAGCTCCACTATGCCGGATCCTACAAGGTCTTCTGGTGCTGGGGCTCCCACAGTGTAGGCCACTGGGCCCTCTTGATCCGCATTGCAGCTAAATATCCAAATAAGACAAATAAAAACCTCTTGACCACTGCTGGCAGCTTACCAGAATCCAGGCCTTGCAGCAGGTATGCCTATTCTGGTATGCTCACTGTTCAGAGAATGAAAATAATAAGAAAAAATTAACACAGTTTTCTATCTGACTGGATTCTAGCTCACTTACTTCCCTAGCTGAGTCTCTTCAAGGATCTGCTCTGACTTCACAGTCTCTCTACAGGCGCTGTTCCTCTCTCTGCGATCAGGAGCTTTTCCTCTGCTATTTACACATTACCACGATTCTCTCGCCCTCTCTCCTTCTGGCAGGATGCTCTTTGGCAGGGGCTTCTCAAGCTTCTCTCACACATGGGGTGGGGTGGAGGGGTCTATGTGTGTCTCTCTCTCACACACAGCTAGTTGCCTGTGGTGTACAGCATAGCTTCCAGCTCCACAACCCCGGGACTCCTGCAGCTCTGAGTACTCTTTTTGCTGTCTTCCTGGTGTGGATCCTGAAATAAAGAATTATACCACACAATGCCTGCTTGAACATTTTTTATGTTTTTATTTCCAGCAATGAGAGAAAACACAGTGTGCAGATTGAATACTTTCTTTGCCTTATATCGGAGCCACTCTGACTGAAATACAAAACAGATCAAAGCTTACAGATGACTTACGCCTAGACATAAGCTAGTCTCTAATTACACCCTATCTTAGTGGAAAAAGGGTTTCTAGAGAAACATTCACCCTGGAGAATTGAATGGGCCCCTTGGATTATTTTGAGAAAGCAATGTCTTATCAGCTTGGAAAACAAAGACCTTGAGGGAAACTAACAAGCAATAAAGGCTTTCTTTCTTTCTAACCTTCCAAGGATTTTTCCTACAATTAGTACAAACTGTACAGAAAAGTTATTTCTTAGTTTTTTTCTGGCTTTCTCAGTCTTTAATTAATCCTTCCTTTCCACACTGGTGTCCAGAACTCTTTGCTGACCAGTGTCTTTCGAGAGGACCAGCCTCTTTTGATGCTTTACCTTAAGCTTTGGGCTTTAGCTCAGTAGGCATCTCTTCCATGCTGGTCAATCCAGCTTTCTGTTCTCGCTTTTGCTTTATCTTTATTCAATTTTTTCATAGACTGCTCAGGCCGGAGCATCAGAGCAGTGAACAATGCAAAGGGCTGCATTCAGAGAGATGTAAGAAAAGGAATGCCATTGTCATATAGGACAGAGAAGAAAGGATAAGGAGAGCAAAGACCAGGAGAAGGAAAGAAATTGAAGAAAGCATGGGAAGGGCATCGTAAAAGGTGGGTTTTTAGAGCGGCCTTGAAATTGGTGAAGGAAGGATCTGAACGAAGGGTGTGGGGGAGTGAATTCCAAAGAGCAGGACCCAGGAAAAAGAAGGCAGATCCCCATGTACGTTCGAGGTGGGCCTGTGAAAGAGATGGAAGGGCCACATTTCTTTCTCTGGGCAGCACACTCTGACTCTCAGAGTTTGTCTCTCTTCTCCTGAGTAATGTTGCTAGATTATCTGAAAATGTCCATCCCAATGCTGCTACAAACCTAGCCCAAAACAGTGACTCTCCCTTGGCCATGCCCTCCCCTTTTATGACTGACTGATCTACTAGTCTGTCAGGTGTGACCACGCCTAGCACATTGCCCCACGCTCCTTTTCCCTAATTGTCTGGAATCTGGCAGTCAGTCATTCCCATTCTGCCACATGTCATTGGTCATATCTGGATGTGCTGCTGTGGGACCTGACCAATGAGATGGAGTAAAGGCCTTTGTCTCTTTCAGAGCTGGGACTTTGTCTTTATTTTGGCTTCATTTTCCACAGATTCTCACCCAAAGCAATGGTGAGCAATAGCCCAAAAATCTGCAATTTATGACCCATGAATTTTTCCCATGACCCAAGCAAAAGGTTGCTCAATTGGCTGGGAAAACCACGGAATGGCAAACTGCTTTTGAGCAGCAAGGGCTGAGGGGCTTCTTATCTTAGGCTGTGCTCTTCATCCCCTTTTCCCTGTGCTTTTTTTAACTTTCACATGGGGCTACTTTGTTCCTCTCGAGGCATGGACTTTACCTGCAGCACTTGGCCACACGTGCTCCTTCCGTATATGAGCGGCACTTTCCCTTCTCCTACCCTGTGATGATCTTTGCCCTCGTGTCACTTCCTTTATTGCAGGGCATGGGACTCTTCTTGCCTGTGTCTGGAGTCCTAGAGCTGCTCTTTCGCCCCTCAGAGAAGTTGCTGTAGGGTGGTCCTCCTGCCACTGTGTCTGGCTTTCCAGAGCTCTTCTGGCTGCTGCTTGGGTCCCTTCACTACCTGTCCTCTCATGCAGTTTCAAGGGAAAGGGATATCTTACTGCTTTGGCTCCCTGTCTTCAGCTGGCAGATAAGAACATAAGAACTGCCATACTGGCTCAGACCAAGGTCCATCAAGCCCAGTATCCTGTTTCCAACAGTGGCCAATCCAGTTCACAAGTAACCGAGTTCCCAAAAAGGCATAAAGGTTCCCAGGGCCGGCCTGTCCACTAGATGAGCTAGGCAGCCACCTAGGAAGCCAGCCCTAGTGGGAGGCAGCGGCACATATGATCGGTTGTGTCCCCCCCCTAGCTGCCCCCGATTCCGTCGCGGTTTTTGTCGCCGTCTTTTGAAATACTGATGCTGCCTGTCTCCCCACCCCCAAGATGGAATCTGTGGCAGCTGAGGAAGGCGGCAACAGCAGCTGAGGGGTGACAGCAACGTGGCTTGGCGGGGGCGGCGTGGCCAGGGTTTCCTCCTAGGGTGGCAGAAACCCTTGGGCTGGCCGTGCAGGTTCCAGAATGCTCATCCTGGGGTAAGCAGTGGATTTCCCAGGTCCTCTTTAATAGTGGTTTATGGATCCTCCAGTAACTTGTCCAAACCTTTTTTAAACCCAGTTACATTCACAGATTTTACTATATCTGCAGATAATGAATTCTGGAGTTTGATTACGCGTGAAAAATATTTTCTCTTATTAGTTTTAAATAGGTTACATTGTAGCTTCATTGCGTGTTCTCTAGTCTTTCTACTTTTCGATGGCATAAAGAAAACAGATCTACATTTACCCATTCCACTGCATTCATCATTTTATAAATCTCTATTATATCTCCCCTTAGCTGTCTCTTTTCCAAGCTGAAGAGCCCTAACCTCTCTTCATAGGGATTTCCTTCCATCCCCTTTACCATTTTGGTGGCTCTTCTCTGTAACTTTTCTAATAATGCTATATCCTTTTTAAGGTACCAGATATGCACATAATCTTCAAGGTGTGGTCACACCATGGAATGATACAGAAGCATTATAATATCTTTTGTTTTATTCTTCATTCCTTTCCTTAAGATTCCTAGCATTCTATTTGCTCTCTTGGCCACCGCTGCACACTGGGAGGAGGGTTTCAAGGTATTATCCACAATGACACCTAAATCTTTTTCCTGGGTGGTGGTTTCTAAGGTGGTACCTTGCATCGTGTAACCATAGTTTGAGGTTTTCTTTCCTAGGTGTCTAACTTTGCACATCCACATTAAATTTCATCTGCCATTTGGATGCCCAGTCTTCCAATTTATCAAGGTCCTCTTGTAATTTTTCACAATCCTCTTGCGTTTTAACAACTTTGAATAATGTGTCATCTGCAAATTTGATTAGCTCACTCATTTTTATTTCCAGATCATTTATGAATATATTAAAAAGCAACGGGCCCAGGAAGGAGACGGGGGGGGGGGGGAGAGGGGGTGTCTCTTCTTTATTGCATGAACACTCCTGTCTCTTGGGTGATGCCCACCACTACCACTGTCTTCTTTGGGGATGTGAAGGTTTGAATCTCTCCTCTGCTTTCCCCTTTCTTTGATGAGGGATGCAACCCCATTAAGGTTCCTGATGGGGGCAGGAAATTTCTCTAGCATGACTGCCTCTGCCTGCCTTAATTCTGTTTCAGCTGCTAGTGTTGCCTTTGCAGGAGTTGCTGCTGATGTCTGCTGCCGCTCCTCCTGTTTCCTGTGGACGCGTCTGCCACCGCAGTCACAGCCCCATGGTTCTTTGTGGCAGCACACACTTCCCACAGCAGCCAGCCAGACACCTCTGGGTTTGGGCTAGGGTTGCCAACTGGCTCCAGATGCGCCCGACAGGCTTGATCCAGTCCTGTGTTTACCCCATTGCATGCAGGGACTTGTAGTCTTGCTTTTCTTATGTAGTGCAATGGGGAAATCAGAACTACATGTCCCTGCATGCAATGGAGTAAACGCAGGACTGGATCAAGCCTGTCGGGCGCATCTGGAGCCAGTTGGCAACCCTAGTTTGGGCCCAGGCTGCTTCTACAGAGGACATGCTGCAACAGCCCCCTGCTGGAATGGGGCTGCCTCTGGAGAGCTTCTGGATGGCCCTTCTACCTCTGAAGAGGTAAAGGTCAACTTTTTTTTCTACCACTGTTTATAGTAAGCCAAGGTTTCCAAACTAAGGCCTATAGAACATATTCAGTCCACAGACAAATGTTTTCTGGCCTACCATGCAGATTCAGAATGGAGCATGGAAGTCTTGCTTGAACTTCAGCTTAATGGTGGAAAGAACCCGCAGTGGTTACATCATCACCCATGAAGGAAGTCGTGGAGGTGTAGGAGGAGGGGGAGAAGGGAGGGAGGGAAATTGAAACCAACTGGAAGGAGGAGGGTAGGAAAGAAAATGATAAAAAGGCAGGAAAGAAGAGGGTAAGAGAGAGACAGAGTTTGGAAGGAGGTGGATAGGAAAGAGAAGGCAAGAGAGAATAGAAGGGAAGTAGGAGAGGGAGAGGCAGAGGTTTGCTTCTATGCAGCTGATGTAATTAGTGGGGTTATTCGCATCATTAGAATTAGAGAGGAATATTGTGTGCCATTGGAAGAGGGGGGGGGGGGTCTCCAGGGTGGTGCATTAATATAAAGGGGCAGGGCAAAGACATTGCTGTAGAAGGAAGGAGACAGATGTCTATCTGATGTCACTCCTCCAACTCTCCCTCCCACTCCCAGTGCCACAGACCTCCCATGTCTCATCGCCTCTCTAACAACCCCAATCCCAGGAACAGACAGGGTCTGATGCTGAGAAAGGGAAGAGGAAGGAGGCAAATTTGCAGGGGAAGGGGAGAGTCCTGTAGAAAGCAGACTGTCAGTAATAATATACCTAGATTTCTAAGAAGTTATTAATGACAAACTGTTTTCCATATCCCCAATATTTCAAATAATCAAAACACTGTGTTGCCTGTTCCACCCCAACAACTCTAACTAGTCTTCAAGGAAGAACACCCCCCCCCCCTTCCCCCAATCATTTGAAATGTTCAATAAATATAGCTTTTCTGGCAAAAGGTTTGGGAATCCCTGATCTTAGCAAATTCCAGCTGGATAAAGATAAACAGGGTCTCGGCAGCTATGTGCTTTGCTGCCATCATGTGGGAATGTGCAGCATTGCAGAGATACAGACGGGCCTGGGAATACCTTCATATGGGTCTGGCTTGCTTGTTCAGATTTGGCTCAGTTTCTGATACGGAAGCCGGGATGAAGGCAGTTTCTCAGGCTGCTTATTTTTAATTACAGCTGGTAAGAAAGGTCAAACCATTGATTGTGCCTGCTGTTTCAGGTTGACAATGGAGGCTGTGGTCTAGAGTACACCGGATTATTGAATTGCTCTGTCTATACGTTGGTCTCTTGAACAGAGTAATGGTGTGGCTGTTCAGATGTTGACTGTCTGAAAAGTAAAGTGCTCAACCATCTTTAATAAACCTTCATTAGCTTCCAGTATAGGAAAGAATGAAATTAAAATGGTTGATTTTAGCTTTTTTGTTTAAATCTCTTTATTAACAAAGTGCAAAGAACAAACAAACCCCAATCAGTAAAAAGAGACAACCCCGCCCTGCCACCCGACCAGCCAAACCACACATGACAGTGCAATGTACCAAACTTGCCACAATCTTCCCCAGACCCATCAGGCCAATCAAGGGTGGAGAGCAGATAGTTATGGGTAATATATCATATGGGTAAACAATATATTTAAAACCTTTTTTGTTTTTTCAAATAGTAAACTATGAAACTCCCATCCCAACCAGATTCCTACACTCCCCCTCCCCCTCCAATCTTCCCCAGATTTCGTTCAGGATGGGTGGTTTCTGCTCCACCCCAGAGAACACAAACCCACAACTAACCCCCCTTAAACCCCCCTCAGAGGGAACCGACCCACATTCCCCTTCTCCAAAACTGCATGTTGGAGACTGCGGTCCCACCGCCTATTCAGAGGGTGAGCACATCATTTGAGGCTCTCTCTAAGGCGAGACAGATAAGGCTCCCACACCCGGAGAAAGGCCTCCTGTCTTCCGTCCTGGCCTTTAGAGGCTAGACCCTCCCAAATTACTAACTGGTGGAGAGTGTTGCACCATTCCCAGATAGTCGGGACGCCCTCCTCCCTCCAGTGTCTCAGGATGCATCGCATCGCTTCGCTGGGAGGCAGCCCTTCCGGACCAATACACGCAAAAAGAGGCACCAAAGGTGTGATCGGATTCAGCACCTCCAGACTGGCATCCAGCACAGGGAGCAGGCCGGAGACTCCCCCCTCCCCCTGCACCGAAAGCCAGTCAACCAACACCAACCAGCTGCAATACAAAAAGAGGTGCCAATAAATAGATTGAACCCAAAGTCTTTTGAAATTCAAACTTAAAGACCCACCATGAAACAAAACACATTGCTTATACTTCTTCTACTATTATTGCTCCTCAAGAGCAGGTACACAAATGCTAGCGAAGCCTACCTACCCTCTCCTGCACATCCAATACCAATAATACAATCCACAAGGTACCCACCTTACAAGATAAACAGCAATTTAAACACGAGCCACCTTAATAGAGCCCGAAGATTACTCTGCATAACCCCACATACCCACAAGGAAACAAATAACATTAAGGAACCACACTATACCTCCCTCAAACGTGCTTTAGTCAACGCTCGATCAATTCGTAACAAATTTAACACCATATTGGATTACATACAGAATCAGAACATAGACATCATGTGCGTCACGGAAACATGGCTCACTGACTTAGATAATGTCATTATAAACCAAATCACCTCACAACAATACACAACTCCACAAGACCCTCACGAAGAGGGGGAGGCGTGTTAATAATTGCAAATTCACATCTCAAATTTATCACTATATCCATCTCCCAATCCGAAGAAAGTAATATATTAACTATATCAAACAAACAGTTAGCGCTGTGTCTCATATACAAATGAAGAGGAACTCTCAACCATCCTGGAACAAGTCTGCTTCCATACCAACCAGAATAAACTCCTCATCATCCTAGGGGACCCTAACCTCCCATCCCTGCCTGCTAAAGTATGTGAGACCTTCTTGGATGCAATGAAAGACATGCAATACAATCAATTAATACATTCCCCAACCCACAAGAAGGGAGGAACCCTCGACCTTATCTTCACACCAAACCAATACTACATCAAAGGTCTTGTGAACGCATAACAGTTTTCCCAGTCCCATGGTCTGACCATCACATGATCAACTTCTTCATAACCTCCCAGATAACAAAGGACACACTTGAGCCAACACCCAAGGAAAAAAGGAGATTCAGGTATTTCAGTAAAGAGAAATTCCTAGAAGAAGTGCTACCAGCAGTAAACCAAATGCCAACAGACCTTGACACCACCACTACTAACTGGTAAAAGAAGATGTGATATTAATGCGCGCATGCTTCATTGCCACCTCCAGTGTAGCAAAAGTGGTAGAGGACCTATTGTGTGTTATCCGAAATCGCGCTGGATAAAATACTGCAAATTTTATTTTAGCGTCCACCAACTGGCAGACATCTGCATAGGCGCAATGCTTTTGGCTGAGGGCTACTGAGTAGTTCTGGAATATGGAGATACGAACCCCCTCATGGCAGATGGTTCTGTTAGCCCATGCAGCTTTGAGTATTTTGTCTTTTTGAACATAGTTGAGGAAACAAGCCAATAGAATCTGGGGTCGGTGGTCCGAGTCTCACATTGGACCCACCTGCTCAATCTGCAAAGTCCACAGTCTGCTCCGAGTCGCAGCGTTAGAGGCAGCAAAGATTCCAAATAACCTTGAAGCTCTTTCTCTTGCACAGTGCCTGGTACTCTCATGAAGCAAATGTTATTACTTCTGCTTTTGTTCTCAAGATCATCAAGCTTTTCGGAGTTCCGGGCCACCAGATCTTGTAAACGCTACAAATCTGACATCGCTGACCTCAAGGCCTCCTCATAAGGGCAATACGCTGCTCAGCATTGGTCAACCGGCTGCCAAAGTATTCAAAAGATTTTTGCATATGGTCCAGCTTGGTGGTCACTTCCTCAAATTTTGACATGGAAGCCCCCACAATGGTTGTAGTAACTTTCTCCACCAGTGCAATGGTGCCAGGGAGCTCGGAGAAGCAGGAGCATCCGCCATCTTTGAGCCAGGATGAGATGGTTTTTCTTTTTCCCGCCAAGTCAACTTCATCTCTCCGGCCTGCGCCAGACACTCCTCGAACTCCGCTGAGCTTATAGAGGCAAAACCCAGACTTATGTGGGTACAGTCATCCTGGGTACAAATGAAGTTCTGGAAAAAGAAGGGAGGGAACCCCAGAGCAAGAGCAGTGTGTGCCTACTCTTCTCCACACATCACATGACCTCTCGAGTTTAGCTTTTACAATTTGGAAGACCTAATTCCAATAATTTTGTTAGGATCAGGCTGCCACTTTGTTATCCCTTCAAAGCATTTTCAACTCTGTTACCGCAGCTGTGGAATTCTTTACTCCTGGAGTTAAGGCTGGAAGCAAATATTGTGGAATTCAGAGAAAAGCTGAAGGCTTTTTTTGTTTGTTTCCGGTCCTTAGATAAACAATAATTGTGACTCTCAAGGGAACAGCAGGATTTGAATGATTGGCTGTGTTTCCATTTTTGGAGGGTGGAGCTGGAGGAATCATTTGTGGCTGTTTACTCGTTTTATTGGTTGTATTTTTTGTATTTTATTGTATACTGCTTTCATCAACCAATATGAACAGAAGGCAGTGTAGAATTTTTTTATAAGTAATTTACACTCTGACTTCCAATGATTTTGGTATGTTAGCACTTCTAATGTTTTCTATTTGAATACTCAACATACAGCTCTGTTGTTCCAGTCCTGAGACCGCAATGCACAGTCCTACCCTGTAGTTCCACTGTTACTCCAGCACTGAGAGCCCACATACACAGCTCTACCTGTGCACCTCAATACTAGGACAATATCTCTAAGAGAACCTTATTCCTAAACCAGGATATGTGGAGTATGATAATCTCTCAAATTTACTGCTAACACTCAGCATAATGTTTGCATTCTGCCAAAGAGCGCCTCCTCCTGGAGTTTATAAGATGTAACATGTATGGGTAATTTGTTAAGGTGTGCTTGGAAATTCCTCTTAATCAAGCCTGTGGCAATGGGAATATCCCAGGTGATCATAATATCTTCATTCTCTATAATTCTTGTAGGATCATGATTCCAGTAGCTTTTACGGTACAGCGATGTTGTGGTGTTAACAAAGTTTTCAATGGATGAGAAGTGTCACTATATTGTGCCTTTTTATTTAGAAGTTTTCTGCCATCAGAACTTTGCAGCCAGCTACGAAATGAGTAACCATTTCAAATTCTTTCTTACAGAATCTACATATGTCTGTGGCAGAGTTGCCAAGTTACACGTTTCCAGGAGTGAGACTTTTTGACCAGTTCTGGTTTTAAGTTTGCATTGCTATGCAGTGTGGTATTTGTAGTCTCTGATTTTACCTCTTGAAATCAGTGCTTCAGGGCCCACAATGCATCTGAATGAGATGGTCAGAAATTCAGGGCTGGTTTAAAATCTCACTCCTGGCAGCAGGGCCGGCCCAACCACTAGGCAAACTAAGTAGTCACCTAGGGCAGAAACTTCCAGAGGGCAGCAAAAGCAGGACATTCAAAGCTAAATAACAGATTTTGACAGTGAAAGGGGGTGTAAAGCTTGAAGTTCGCCTGGGGCATCAACACTTTGAACCAGCTCTAGGGCCGACCCTGCCTGGAGCTGAGTAACTTGGCAACTTGGCTGTTTTGCCATTTTTTTCAGTACTTACTGTGACCCATCTCTTATGGGATCCACTCTCTTGGACTATAGCTATCTCTCATCCTTCGGCTGACCTCTCCTTAACCACTTCCCACTGTATTTGTACATTTTCTCCCCCTGCAACTTAAGCACTGAGACACATCTCCCCCCCACCCACCCCGAAACATACAGTTCTGCTTGTGCACCTCAATCCTGCCCTGCAGCTCCTCCTGCAATTCCAGCACTGAGACCTCCCTCCCCCTCCCACACCCTCAGCTCTGCTTATGCACTTCAATCCTGCCTTGTACCTCCTCTGCAACTCCAGCACTGAGATCGCCCCTCCCCCACAGCTCTGCTTGTGCACCTCAATCCTGCCCTGCAGCTCCTCCTGCAATTCCAGTGCTGAGACCTCCCTCCCCCTCTCCCCACCTCCTCCCCCCATCTTTGCCTATGTATCTCAATGCTGCCCTGTAGCTCCCCTGCAGTTCCAGATGTAAGATAGGCAGAATCAGAGAGCGGTGAGAAGGGGAAGGTTATGCCCCAGAGATTATAAGTCATTCACTACTAACTCAGAAAGGCATATAGAAAAACTTGAACTTCAAATAAGTCGAAAATCTTAACAAACTTAGCTCAGTTGTGAAACAAGGTCTCAGACTAATTCGGTACTACTTTCTGACTCACGTCCTAGAAATGTTCCTTATCGCATCAATGACCTTGTATATATACACAACAAGTGAGCCAGTCCTACATTTCAACAATAACTGCTATTGGCATTCAGTTCCACAAATATCAAAGATGTCATTGGACTGGACTCCTTCGTTGTGCTCTGACTAATCCCGATCCCGACGCTTGCCTCAGGTACCAATCGCGTTTCACGTCTATGGTTCCTCATGGGATCCTATGTCTGATCTCATAACTGTGCTGCATAAAAACAAAACAATTTTAATCAATATCAAACCCAACTTTCTCCGTTATTCTATAATACCATAAATTCATAAAACTATCCCACTACCTATATAAAATCAATCTGATCCTTACCGCAAATGCTGCCAACGTTCAAACCTTTAAAACACATCCTTGTCTAAAGAAGAAAATTTAGCCCTATTAGATCTGCAGAAGAGGCCAGATATAGTCATAAGACGAGCCGATAAGGGAGGAGCGGTTGTAGTGATGACCAGAGATTATTATATATCTGAAGCTTTGTCTCAGTTGCAGGACATAACAGTATACAAGGTTCTAGAAACGGATCCCAAAGCAGCACTCCAGCAAGAGATCAGGAGAATTACTTTGGAAGCATTGCATGCCAAGCTTATTACCCGAAAGGAGTTTCGTTATTTAAATGTTCCAGATCCTACCACTGCCAAGTTTTATACTGTACCCAAGCAGGGCCGGCCCGTCCATTGAGCAAGAATGTTTTTTGCACAGGGCCCCGCATTTCAGGGGGCCCCGCGCAAAAAACATTCTTCATCCCAAGTTTAAAAAAACAAAACAAAAAACAGCTGCTTCTGCCGCGGCAGCATCAAGAGTGCCGCCGCGGGCCCCCCCCCCCCCCCCGGCAGAGCCTCCCTGCATCGTAGCCTAGCGTCGAATCCCCGAACACGGGCTTCTTTCAGAGCCGCGAGAGTTTCCTTTCTCGCGGCTCTGTTAATCCCGCCGGGGCTGATGGGATTTTAGTTTCCTTTCTCGCGGCTCTGTTAATCCCGCCGTGGGCTGATGGGGGAGGTTTAGGACTGGTAATGGGCTATGGGGGGAGCTAAGACTGGAAATGGGCTGATGGGGGTTAGGACTGTTAATGGGCTATGGGAGGGGTTAGGACTGGTAATGGGCTGATGGGGGATTAGGACTGGTAATGGGCTATGGGGGGCTAAGACTGGAAATAGGCTGATGGGGGGCTAGGCCTGGAAATAGGGTGATGGGGGGTTAGGACGTAATGGGCTGATGGGGGGGGTAGGACTAGTAATGGGCTGATGGGGGGTTAGGACTGGAAATGGGCTGATGGGGGGTTAGGACTGGTAATGGGCTGGGGGGGCTAAGACTGTTAATGGGCTGGGGGGGTTGCTAGGACTGGAAATGGGCTGAGTGGAAGGAGGGCTTGAACTGCAAATAGCTGATGGGGACGGGGGCTTGGAATGGAAATGGGTTGTGAGGGGGAGGGAGCTAGGACTGGAAATGGGTGAGTGGGGGGGCTAGGACAGGAAATGGGCTGATGGAGGGGCTAGAATAGGACTGGAAATTGGCTGTTGGGGGGGTGCTAAGATTAGAAATGGGCTGTGGTGGGGGTGTGGATTGAAATGGACTCATGAAGGGGCTAGAACTGGAAGTAGGCTCATGGGGGCTTGGATTGGAAATGGGCTGAGTGGAGGGGAGCTAGGATTTGACATGGGCTGATGGGCTCATGGGGGGCTGGGATTGGAAATGAGCTGATGGAGGGACTCGGATGGGACTGGAAATAGATGGGGGAGCTAGGACTGGAAATAGGCTGATGGTGGGTCTAGGATAGGACTGGAAATGGGCTTATGGGGGGCTAGGACTGGAAATGGGCTGATTCGGGGACTAGAAGGGAGCGGATGCTGGGTGGGACTGGAACTAGAATGGAGCTGATGTTGGGGGAGGATTAGAATGGGATGGAGCTGGGAGAGTGAAATGGAGAGGGAAAAAATATTTTGTGTGGGAGGGAAGACAAATCTACAATTGGCCGGATATTGGGAGAGTAAGTGGGGATTGAGAATGGAGGGGTAATATTTGAGTAGATGAAATAGGAATGAGGAAAGAGCAAAAGGAGAAAGATTAGTATGTTAAAGCAGATGTAGAGAGAGAATGGATAAAAACTAGAAGAGAGAAGAAAAGACAAATGGACAGCAGACGATGGAGAGTTAGAGGAAGACACAAAGAAACCAGAAGAAAGTGACTGGAGCAATTGCAGCTGAAAAAAAATGCACAAAAGGTAGAAAAATATCTCTTTATTTTGAATTTATTAATTGGAATATGTCAGCTCTGGGAAATGTGCATCATTAACGTCTGCGCTTTGTTTAGTACAAGAGCAAATTAATGTATAGTTTTATTTCTACAGTGTTGTACATTCCAAGTTTGGCTTTTGGGATTCCCAGTTTAATTATTGTCTTCCTGTTTCTAAATTGTGATTCCTTGTTTGGTGATGGTCTATGTTCTGCATGTGTAACTGAGCTGAGGTGTTCTGTTTATATAATTCCTATTTGACATTGCCACTTGTTCTCTTTCTCCAGTAGGTCATGTATTGTTGTTCTCTGAAATGTATTGGTTTAATATTTGCAGCGTTTCCTTTTGATAGTTAGGGTATGGTGCTTTATGAGTCCTGGTAGTGCTGTTAGGATACGGCGGGTTTGCTATGGGTTCTAAATGGGCAGTGTTTGTAGTAGTTCCTAATGTGTCTGGCAGTTGGCACTGGATTATAGTAATGTAGAAGTCTTTTAGTCTTTCTTTATTCATACACTCATTAAGAGGCATGTTTACTAAAAGTTAGTGTATGGTAACATTATACAAATATTTATGCAAATGAGGCCCCTTATGCAAATGAGGCCCCGCACCGAGTCTCCGCACATGGCCCCGCACCCCCCTTGGGCCGTCCCTGTACCCAAGATTCATAAAAATCTGGGGCAACCCCCTGGCAGACCCATTGTGTCCACCAGGGGGAGTGTCCTAGAACCACTATCGGTGTTTCTTGATTCCTTCCTTAGGCCTCAGCTTACCAGTATTCCATCATATTTGAGGGATACGACCCATTTTTTGACAGTGTTGAGAGAAATGAATGAGTGGTCCCGTAGTAAGGAGGTTATTTTGGTGTCTTTGGTTGTAGTGTCTTTGTACACTAGTATCCCGCAAGAGGCAGCTTTAAAGGTCGTAGAGAGGGAATTGCTACGGGGAGGTGATGTTTCGGAGGGGCAACTCGGTTTTTTGTTGAGTCTTGCTCGTTTGGCCATTTCCCACAATTATTTTACGTTTCAGGGAATTCTTTACCAGCAGATTTCAGGGGTAGCTATGGGCGCAACATGCGCCCCGTCGGTGGCCAATTTTTATATGGGACATTTTGAACATCAATGGTTAGCCTCTTCTCCATACGCCTCTAACATTCTAGAATGGCGACGTTATATAGATGATGTCTTTCTCTTGTGGAAGGGGACGGAAAGTACTTTATTAACATTTGTAGAATGGATTAACCGGCTTGATCCCAACATAAGGTTTACTCATGTCCACCATAGAGATACCCTTGCATATTTGGATGTTCAGATCATCCGTGGCCGTGAGGGGTGGGAGACTTCGGTTTACAGAAAGTCAACTGATAGAAACACTTTTTTGCATTTTAAAAGCATGCACCCCCGATGGCTGAAAGAGAGTCTCCCTCTCTCTCAGTTTTTACGATTTAGGAGAAACTGTTCCGATAGGACTGATTACAAGCAGAAGTCTAAACAACTTTGTAGGCAGTTTTTAGAGAGGGGGTACCCCAGACAAATAGTGCGTAATGCTTATCATAGAGCCTTATATAATCGTAGAAGTTTACTATTGGTGAAGAAGTCTACACCTGAGGGAAGTAATTTTGATTCAGTTAATGTGAATTTAATTACCAAATACTCTCCTTTAAGTATGGCTATACAGCGAGTGCTCAAAAAACATGGTAATGTTCTGACGGCAGTCCCAGGGCTAGCAGACAAAAAAGTACGTTGTGTCTGGCAGAGGGACCGCAATTTGAAAGAACAGTTGAGCCCGGCAGAGATTGGCCCAGTGGAAGTTTCTATATCACGGGTTGAAAAGGGTCATCGAGCCTGTGGAGATTGTGAAATGTGTGCCGTTACTTTGACGGCTTCAGTATTTCATTATGCAGGACAGACAGTTTCTTTAAAATTTGCCACCACATGTGTTTCTAGTAATGTGGTTTACGTGATTTTGTGCCCTTGTGGGTTGACTTATATAGGCAAAACCACACGTCTTTTTAAAACTAGACTTAGGGAACATAAAAGTAGATTGAAACATAAAGTGCAAGCAGCTCCGATAGTTCGGCATTGTTTACTTATGGGACACGAATTTCACGAACTTCGATGCCTTTGTATAGATCAGGTAAATAGGGGGCGTGGAGAGAGAACTCTTGATACTGAGTTGATTACCACCGAACAACGTTGGATTTTTAAACTGAACACAGTAGAGCCCCATGGTCTCAATACCGGGATAGACTGGACCGCTTGCTTGTAATGCCCCTTGGAAGTGAAGTGAGAAATCTAAGGGTTTAAAGCTTAATGGTCTGAGTTTTCTTGAGAAGACGAGATAGTGGCTTACGATATAGTTTAGTATACGTGTGATAAGAGACATGTTGTTACATTACTCTGCCACGGTGTTTGTTATATGCGCGGGTATGGAGTGATCTTATGAATGTGACGGGTTACAGGATTCTTTTGAGCGATAGTATTTTTAGCGCCCAGGATGATCTTTTTCATTGGAACGTTATAATATTGATAGCTTGGGGATGGGAGGAGTCTCTAGTTACGGTGTGATTGGTGGGGTTTTAAATATGGCGGATGGTGTTTGATCCCGCATGCGCGGCGTTTTCCCTTGGCCCAAGGATATGATTGATAAAATTTTGGAAAAGGGGGTCGTGTTTTAAAGGTTTGAACATCGGCAGCATTTGCGGTAAGGATCAGATTGATTTTATATAGGTAGTGGGATAGTTTTATGAATTTATGGTATTATAGAATAACGGAGAAAGTTGGGTTTGATATTGATTAAAATTGTTTTGTTTTTATGCAGCACAGTTATGAGATCAGACATAGGATCCCCTGAGGAACCATAGACGTGAAACGCGATTGGTACCTGAGGCAAGCGTCGGGATCGGGATTAGTCAGAGCACAACGAAGGAGTCCAGTCCAATGACATCTTTGATATTTGTGGAATTGAATGTCAATAGCAGTTATTGTTGAAATGTAGGACTGGCTCACTTGTTGTGTATATATACAAGGTCATTGATGCGATAAGGTACATTTCTAGGACGTGAGTCAGAAAGTAGTACCGAATTAGTCTGAGACCTTGTTTCACAACTGAGCTGTTTGTTAAGATTTTCGACTTATTTGAAGTTCAAGTTTTTCTATATGCCTTTCTGAGTTAGTAGTGAACGACTTGTATCTACAGTGTGCATAGCTTATCGTTCCAAAGAAGACCTAGCACTTGTGCAGTTATCCAGAGATTATAAAGCATAGCCCTAAAGCAAGCAGAATTAGGCTCCTGTTTGGCTCTAATATCTCATGCCTTCAAAATGTGGCTCCCTAGGCAGTTGCCTGTGTTATCTGTGCCTAACTCTGGGCCTGCCATTGTTGGACCGTTCTAGGGTCGTCACTGGTGCAATGCTTTGCAATTCTGTGATGCAGCCCGATCTATTCTGTCAGCACTGTCCTTGGAATGGAGGAAGGAAATTGAGTCCACCACCCCTAGGTCCCTGCTCCAGCTCGTCAGCAGATTCGCCTCAGGCCCTTCAGCCCTGATGTGCGGGTTTAAAGGCAGCACAGCACAAAGTACTTCCTGACTCCTTTCACTGATCACTTTCCACCACGGGCTAAAATTAGAGATGCCACCATCAAGCACTGTTCATGCAGCACAATCTGTCAGCTGCTGGGATTTGTAAATTGAGTCCCCTGCAAGACAATAGAAGGAAGACCATTAGTGCAAGTCAAGCAGGATCAGTGTCTGGAGCACCACAAGCTCAGGAAATCTAATGCTCTGGGCAGGAAACTGGCCGGAAAGGCTCGGACACCTCGGTAGGATGAAGAGGTAAACAAAATAATGAAAAGCATACAAAGAAGGGTGCTGTTTATTTTCAATGGACACAGAGATAAAAATCAGACCACACAAAGCAGTGACACTCGGAGAAACACCTTTATCGGATCTGATATTGAGCTTGCACGGGACCGTGTTAAATACCAGTGCCAGGGTTTAATCCATACATTCAGAACAGCTATTCATCTAAGCAGTGGTGAGGCACACACATACAGTGCAGTCGCTCAGTGCACCAATGCTTTCCATCTAGCATAGATCTCCTTATCCAATTCCCACCCACCCCAGGCTTAGTCTGTTCAATCAATTAAGAGGATGGGAGAGAAAGTTTTCATCTCCAGGTTTAAATGATCATTTTCAACGGCAAGTAATTAGCCCTAAGGAATAAATTAATTCTAGTCCTTGCAGCTCATCTTGAAGCAAACATAAAATAAATATCATACAATATATCTAATAATCTGAAAGGACGTTATATTAGTTTAAGTATCTCTACTCCCTTAGCAACTTTAAATAATTCAGCAACTCATCAGTATGAAGATAATACATTGAAACGCTCTGTCCAGTGTGCAATCGCAGCCAAGCAAGTAAATACAATGCCAGGAATCATAAGGACAGGAATGGAGAATAAAACCAAGGATATTATAGCGGCTCCATGGTGCAACTGCGCCATGAATATTGTATGCAGTTCTGGTTGCCATATAGCAGAATTAGAAAAGGTACAGAGAAGAGTGACCACAATGACAAAGGGGATGGAAGGATATCCCTACGAGGAAAGGCTTAAAGGTTGGAAAAGAGATGCCTGAGGGGAGATATGATAGAGGGCTATGAAATAATGAATGGAATGGAACAGGTAAATGTAGATCACTTGTTTGCTCCTTCAAAAAGTAGAATGACCAGGGGACATGCACTGAAGCTACAATGTAGCACATTAAAGACTAACTGGAAAAAATACTTTTTTGCTCAGCACATAATCAAACTCTGGAGTTCGTTATCAGAGGATGTAATAAAAGCTGTTAGTGTAGCTGGGTTTAAATGAGGTTTGGCAGAGTTCCTGGAGGAAAAATCCATAAACCATTATTAAAGAGGACCAGGGAAATCCACTGCTTACCCCAGGGACAAGAAACATGGAATGTGTATACCTTTGGGAACTCAACAGGTACTTGAGACCTGGAATGGCCACTGTTGGAAACAGAATACTGGGCTTGATGGACCCTTGGTATGACCCAATATGGTATATCTTATGTTCTTAAGTGCCATATGTATGACTATCTCCCACTCAGTGCAAAGAATTCCCAGCTGTCAGAGAATGAATCCATTCTGTGAATCCAACAAAGAAGCACGATACCACATCAGGGGCACAATCACTCGATGACGGCATGAATACGGAGTTTTGTGAATCTGTTGTAAGATATAACAGAAGGGGATTGATTTTAGAAGAAAGTAATCCTTGACGTAAAGCCAAAAACCCCAGAGGAAGGCATAATCGAAACACGGCCTGTATCGGGTAAGGGTTGGCTGTGACACCCCTTCGGGGTTTGTATTGTGCCCCTGGCAAGAACTGTTAATAAAGGCACTTCCTAGAATACCACGCCTAGACTGGATCTCCATTCTGTGAATGCCAAAGTAGTGGAGGAGCTAAAGCAGACAATGAGATATATAGAGGAGATCTATGGGGATATAGTAGAGAAGTCCCACCTCCAGTCTTGCATTCTCTGTACTGCCATGAAGGAAGATGTTCACCTGAAAGGAGCGTATCACCTTAATGTGACAGAAAATGATCCTATAAACAGGACCTGCTCTCTAGGTGATGTAGTGTCCTCTCACACCGAGGATATGTCTCAAGGGGTATGTGTCCAGGAGGGAAGAGTTGAAATAGTCATTAGAGTTGGCGATTCAGTCATTAGGCATGTAGATAGCTGGATGGTTGATTAATTAATGTGAGGCTTTGTTGGGAACTTGCCTGCCTGGTGCGAAGGTAGTAGACTTTACAAATCACCTAGGTAAGATTTAGGTGTAAACAGTATAGAAAAAAAAGTGAGTTTTAAAATTGTCTTTGAGGGGCAGAAGTAGAGCTCCATGACCACAGACAGCTACAGGCAGGAAGCAGAAAGAGATCTGTGTCCCTCCGACTCTAGGAAGTCAATAAAGATAAAGATAAAGTGGCACTGGCATCAGTGGAGCAAGGGCCCCCCCACACCTCCTCTCACCCCGAGCACGGAACCAGGAAGAGGAATGAAGCCGTCCACATCATAAGAAGTGACCTCAGCAAAAGAAGTGACAACCTCCCTACTCCAGAGAAGGAGGGGAAGCACTGCTCACATAAGGTGGAACCATGTGTGGGCATGTGTTGCAGACAAAGAAGATAAGAGCAAATCCATGGGAAAATGGAGTTGTGCCCCCCTCCCTCCTCTGTCGAAATCCAGACTGTGGAGAATAGAGAATGGCTACCAGGCAGCCAAATTTTTCAGAGGAAGAAACCCACCTGCTCTGCAGGCTTGTACTCCAAGAGGAGGAGGTGCTGCTGCCAAGAGACCATCGGAGGCCAGCCCACACTGCAGCACACAGGGGTTAGGAGAGAATCAGAACCACCCTTGCCATATAAGTTCAGAAATAGCACTACAGACATGGGAAAAGGTAGCAACTGGCAGCCAATATCAGCACACATGGATAGAGGGAAACCAGCCATCACAAAGTGAGGGAGAGAGAGAGGGCAAGAAAGGGAATGATCAGTCAGTGCAGGATGCAGGAATGTGGAGCAACAACATAAGGGCAGATATAAAGGACAGCAGCACCACTGAACAACCCAAATATGGGTGATAGGATGCAACACGCCCTGGCCAGTGTGCTGTGCTAGCCAAGAGAGCAGGTATAGTGCTAGCCACCATTAGGACATGAATGGACACACAAAACATGGCTCTGAATATAGAATTATGAAGTAGTGTCCACATCTGATCATTATGTTGGCAGAGTGGTAAGCACTGGAACAACTACAATGTTATCTACCTGACATAGGGACACCGATAACCAAGATCATACATCAAGAGTCATGTAAAGCAATATTAAGTGACATGGCCAAGAACATGGCAAGTGGGAACTGATCCCTGTTCCCCCTCTCCAGCAAGCCATTGCTCTAATCAACAGGCCACCACTCCACTCTGTAATGGCTGCACAGTGTATGCAGTGCTGGTTGCTATATTGTAAACATAATAGGGAGAGGGGGAATAGAAATGTAAGGAGAAAAGGCCAAAAATGCTCAAGGGGATGGAATGTACTCGCAATGGGGAAAGTCCAAACACCTCACAGCACCACAACGTGTCACACTGAGGGCTGAGGACAGATATGATTCTGGTCCAGTAAGTCAGGAGTGCATCTGAGCAGGTTAATGTACAGCTATGTGTCCAATCCAGAGAGTCCTCAGAAGTGGTGACCCAATAGCTCCAATGCTCATTATGAAAGGTATGACCAGAAGCGGATAGCCAGGCCTATGTGTTTGATCCAATGGAGGCTAAAGTGACATGAGAAAGGTCACAAGAGGTACCTGTGGGAATACAACCTGCCAGATTGCTGTGTGTATGTTATGTATGCAATCTAACAGATGTGTTAAACCTCTTCCACCATCCCAGTGGAGGAGTAGCCTAGTTGTTAGAACAACAGCCTACCACCCAAGAGAGCTGGGTTTGATTCCCACTAGCATGCTGTTGATACTGTGCCAAGAGGACCCAGGGGTTGCCAGGAGTCATCATGTTAAAGGAAAAAATGTCTTAGTCAAAGCGGTTTACATTGTAACGTAAACATTAAGAACATGGAATAATCGGGGGGCGGAGCCTGATGTCCAGCGGGTAAGACGCTTCGCGCTGAAGCTCCCGAGAGGCCTACTTAGAATCCTGACTTAATACCTATACAAACTTACTATTTCGCTCCGGGCTGACCGGGGAACCTCGGGGGGGATGGCGGCCCATAAACCAGCGCGCTTGGACTTCGGGTCTCCTTCTTCTTCTCACGGAAAACGCTCCAAAACAGAGGTGTCCTCCCCACAGAAGATGGCTCCATTTCGAGAAAACCCCGAAATGCACCTGGAGATTTTAGAGGAAATACGCGGCGTGAAGGAATTGGTGCAGTCCAATGGAGAAGCGCTTAGAGCCATGCGAGAAGACTTTGGAGTGCTCCAGGACCGACTTGAAAGTCTCTCATTACGGCAGGACAATATGGCGGGGGTCCTCGACTCGCACGCGGTGCGCTTGGGCACACTGGACAAGGCTGAGCGCCAGATACAGAATCTTCAAAAGGAGTTAGAAGATAGCAATAATCGAGCCCGTCGCAACAATGTGAGGCTCATTGGAATACCGGAGGGGGTGGAAGCGGGAGATATGAGAGAATTCCTGCTCAAAACTCTTCCCTCCTTGCTGAAGATCACCTTTCATAAAGAACTGGAAATCGATCGTGCACACCGTGTTCCTACCCACATGGCGCTCAACCGAACGACCCCCCGGCCTATTATCTTTCGCTTGCTACGATATCAACAAGTGGAACAAATTTTAAATGCTGCTCGGGCGAACCATCATTTGGAATTTGAAGGTCACAAAGTCTCCTTCTTCCCTGATTTGGCAAAGCCTACCGTTGACCGACGGAAGAAACTCCTTGCTTTTCGCCCTCGACTTCAACAGCTACAGGCTCGCTTTGGCCTGTTGTATCCCGCGAAGCTCCGAGTGACTCTCCACAACCAAACCAGGACATTCGAAGATCCTGATCTACTATCAGCATTTTTAGACTCCAAAGAAGCAGAGCAGATGCGCTAATCCAACGACTTGGACTTTTATTTGCCGGCTCTGTCCGCCATTTTGAAGGGCCCGATGCGGCGGTCATAGTCAAGCACAGAGACTACCTGGACTTTCTTTCTTTCTTTCTATGACTTTTTTGTTTTTTGGTCTCCTATCCCTCCATGATGTGTGCCTCGGTCGGATTCGGAGCACGCACAGTCCTACAGGTTATGTGTTTTCTCAATTTCGGCCTTCTCTGGGGCTTCTCCCCGCAGACACATGGTCGCCAGTAATTTTTGGGGTTCTGCTTCTTCTCTACCGCGCTGCGGTTTTTCTTTTTTAATGTGGGGCGCTTCATTGTATTATCTAAGCTTATTTTCTTTTATGCCATATGTACAGCCAGATACAGTCAATATGAGGGACATTGTGAAATTATGTGCGCTATCATGCTCAGAATTTTTAACTTGTCTAAATGGCCTTATGTAAAATATTATCACTCAACGCAAAGGGCATTAATAGTCCAATCAAAAGAAAGAAAATCCTTAGCTATCTTAGCCATGAGCATGCTGATTTAGCGTTTCTTCAGGAAACGCACTTAAACTCTGCTGAAACACTGAAACTCAATGTTAAGCCTTACATGGTGGCTGCCTATTCTCCCGCCGTTTCCAAACGGTGCGGGGTAGCCATTCTGGTTAAGAAATCTTTGCAAGCTACTGTAATTGATACTAGCGCTGACAAGGAGGGTAGATGGGCCCGAGTACATCTTAAGGTTGGAGATAGTGAATTTACATGTATTTGCATTTATGCCCCGAATGTGGACAACCCTGCTTACTATGCAAGTATTGCGCAGTTGGCACAGGCCTCTGCCAATACTCCATTAATACTTGGTGGTGATTTTAATCAAGTGTTAGACCCTCTGATAGATAGACAGCCGCCTAGAACGAGTAGTCCACCCAAGAGTCTTGCTACCCTTACAGCTCTGATGCAAGATCTTGCGCTGGTAGATATATGGAGGCTGCTTCACCCCTCCGACTTAGAGTTCACTTTCTTTTCTGCCCCCCATCACTCCCAATCTAGAATAGATTTCTTTCTCATTTCCAAAGCAATGATTTCTCAAGTAGACACGACTAGGACTCATCCTCTCCATATTTCAGATCATGCTGCCATATCTTTATCATTACATGTCACTGCGCGGGACGATTCTCCCCGAGCTTGGTTTTTTGATAGATCCTTACTGGGTCAAAAAGATTTTCAGGTTGATATAAAGGCCGCTATCCAAGATTATTTTCATTTTAACTCACCCCATGACACAGCGAGCTGGGCTTGGTGGGAGGGTTTTAAAGCATCTATCCGCGCAACTATAACTAGCTATCAAATTCGGCAGGGGAAACAACGAAAGCAGCATTTACTGATTCTAGAGCAGCAGATAAAAGCTGGGGAGCGTCTTCTCACGTCCCGTACTGACCCATGTATTTTACTCCGTTTACAACGCTTGCGTTTTCAATACAATCAGCTTTTGTACACTGCTGCTGTTAAAAATATTGAATCACAACAAGGGCTATATTATCGGGAAAATAATCGTGCTGGCAAATTATTAGCAAATGCCCTTAAAGGACAAAAAGAAGCCAAGCGTGTTACCGCCCGCCCTCCGTAATCCGTCGGGGGGGGCTTGGTCACTAAAGATACCGAAATCTTAGAACTCTTTCGTGATTTTTATACTCGGCTTTATCAATCTGAATGTGATTTTGAGCCAGATGTATTTGAACGCTTACTTTCAGGGGTACAAAGACCGACCCTATCTGACGAAGATAGAGTGGCCTTGGACACACCCTTTACTGTCTCAGAAATTCATTCTGCTATCAAGAAATGTGCCTCAGGTCGAGCCGCAGGCCCAGACGGTCTCCCTGCTGAATTCTACAAAACCTTTCACGCTGACTTAGCTCCAGTTTTGAAACTTTATTTTTCTGCTCTGGCCGAGGAGGGTTCTCCTTCTGGGTCCTTTTCAATGGCAAATGTAGTAGTTTTTGAGAAAGAGGGGAGAGACCCGCAACTAACAGCTAATTATCGTCCAATTTCCCTCCTAAACGCGGACTATAAAATATTTGCCACCATTCTCTCTACCCGGCTCTCTGATAGGATGCCTACCTTAATACACCCAGATCAATGCGGTTTCATTCCTGGTAGATCAACTGCTGACAATGCTCGGACTCTATGCCATGTACTGACTACCGCAGTTAATCTTGATCGCCCATTTGTTGGTCTCTCACTTGATGCTGAGAAGGCCTTTGATCGCTTAGAGTGGCCCTTCCTGTTTGCAGTCCTCCGCTGGTACGGATTCGGGGAAGGTTTTCTCCGTTGTCTTCGCACCATGTACGCACAGCCTACAGCCAGTATATGTGCCAATGCTTTAAAGTCTCAGCCTTTTCCCCTTCAACGCGGCACTCGCCAGGGATGCCCACTGTCTCCACTTCTCTTCGATCTTGCACTCGAACCCTTGGCTTTACTAATCCGGCAATCGGAGGAGATTCATGGAGTCCCCTTCACCCATAGGGAAATCAAAATTTCAGCGTATGCTGATGACCTTATGTTTTTTGTCTCTATAGACTCAGTACCGGCTGTCCTAGAGCAAATTGGTAAATACTCACAACTGTCCGGTTATAAGATAAATTGGACCAAGTCGGTAGCCTTTCCATTAAATCCTTTGCTTCATCAGGCAGATATGCAACCCTTCCCCTTTTTATGGCAACCTCGCATGGTCAAATACCTTGGGGTTCACTATTGTTCTCCTTTGGAAGACACTATCTCCTTCAATGCCAAAGACTTAACCTCTAAAGTCCGGGCGCTTACTCACCGCTGGACTCCTTTAACACTTACCTGGTGGGGTCGCTTAGAAACCATAAAAATGATGATTGTTCCGAAAGTGAATTATATCTTAGAAATGTTGCCCTGTCTCTTACCTCGACGTATATATAAAGATATAGAGGGCCTTCTGACTAGATACTTGTGGCAAAACAAGACACCTAGGATAGCGAAACATAAGCTGCAAGCAGATAAGGAAAATGGGGGTGTCAGATTCCCTGATTTCCTGAAGTATCATCAATCTTTTCTTCTCAAACAAGGCGCTCGTTGGCTGGAAGATCCAGTACCGAGTAGACCTGTGTGGCTAGACATAGAAGAGGACCTTTGCAAACCGATTCCTCTTACTTTTCTCCCTGGTATGACTCTCCCATCAGACTCCCACTTTCCACCAATGCTTTTAGACACCTTAGGTGCCTTTAATAATCTTATGCAATCTTTAGACTCCCGACTCTGTCCGTTAGACAAGCTCCCACTTTGGTACAATACTCGATTTCGAATACAAAATAAGCCGATGGCGTGGAGCCCCTGGTACACTAGGGGCATTTGGATTCCTAGTCAGTTGTTCCATGAAGGTCGCTGGAAAACTTTTAGGGAATTGCAAATTGAATTTGGTCTCCCAGCGAAACACTACTTTCAGTTGGTGCAACTTCAGCATTGCCTTCGGAGTGCTAAGGTGCTCCCGCCATCGGCCTCCCCTACACAAGGTTGGTTGGAGACTATCCGATCTATCGGTAGTTCACCGGGAGTAGCATCCAATTTTTACAAAACCTTATGTAATGCTATAACTAGAGATACCCCTATAGCGCAGAAAGCATGGGAGAGAGAATTGCATGTGACATTGACCCCGGAGCAATGGAGTCTTGTCTGGAGTAGAGTGACACGGGTCTCCCGATCCGCCTCACTCACTCAGACACTCTTCTTTCTAGCCCACCGGTGTTTTTACACTCCTGACAGATTAGCCAAATGGAACACTACTCAGGGCAATAGTTGTTGGACATGTCATGCGGCCATTGGTTCACTACCTCATGTTATGTATGAATGTCCCGCACTACAGTATTACTGGCGTCGGGTCTGGGGTCGTATCCAGTCTATTTTGCACTTTCAAGAGCCCCTTTCTTGGAGGATAGTGGGTCTTCGCTCAGCTGCGGGGATCCCCTCTCTTCCAAAAACGGCTTACTTCCTTTTGGACTTTATGCTTGGCATTGCTATTTCCCTAATTACGAAATACTGGAAAAATAGCTCTCATCTGAGCCCCAATGAATGGTGGAATCATGTCTGTCTCTACAGTAAATATGAACAAATACCTCGTATGTTTGCTTCCCCCATTCAGACTCCTCATCATCGGTCTAAATGGAAGATGCTCAATGACTATGTACATTCTGCTCAATGCTCTCATCTGACTGTCTAAATTTGTATATATCTTTGTCCCATGATTATTCTGTATCGCAGATACTCTTTTGATTGTTTTGATGTATAATCACTGTTGTTTGGAAGCGTTCACATGCTGACATAATCAGCTAGAGAAGAAGCGTGGGGGTGGGGGGTAATTGGGTTTACTTTTCTTTATTGTATACTTGTTTTGTCTCCTTTGGTGTGTTGTTTCTTTTGTTTGTTGCAAAATGAAAATAAAAGTTTAAAAAAAAAAAGAACATGGAATAATCTGAGGCAGTAGAAGGTGATGTGACTTGCCCAAGGCCACAAGGAATGCCAGTGGGAATCAATCCCTGGTATCTTGGTTACCAACCCAGTGCTCTAACCACTAGATTACACCACCACACCAGTCTGATCCTCCAACCACCATGCTAACAGGGTACATGCAACGAGGCCACTGTGGAAGCCATAGAACAGTTACAACAGAAAATATAGGTGCAGTCAGTGTGTCATGCAATGCTGCAGTTTGTTACTGGATGACACTGTCCAAGCAGTCAATGATGTGCACCATAGAAAAGTGTAGCATAAGTTCCCAGAGGAAAGATCAGGAAACACTTATCCAGGAGGACCAGGGCAATCCACTGTGCATTCCGTGACAGTCATAGGGGTATGTTTACTAAAACCCCGCTAATGTGCAGGCCGCGGTAGTGTGTGGGTGCCATATAAGGAGTGGGCGTTTCAGGCAGAAAAAAGCAAAACCGGGATTAATCATGTGCTAATGTGCGCAGCGCTCATGTGCAAACTGCACATTAGCGCATGAGAAAGCTGCACGGGAAGCATAAGTGGCGCGCTGATGCTTAAGCACAGGAACAGAGCCACAGTACAATGGTTAAGACACTGACCAATGGTGCAAGGATCAGGGGTTCAATCCCCCACTGTGCCCAATAAAGAAAGCTGACTGAGGCATTACTTTAGGAGGCAGTTTAATATTGGGCAGCATAAGGCGGCACGCTATTGCTTTAGGAGGCATTTTATTTTTTATTTTAATTACTACTACTAGCAAACGCACTCTCAAAGCGTGTTAACATAAGGCGCTCCATAAGGCACATTTTAAAGTGCACTGTCCGCCAAGGCACCCTAGAATGTTGCTTATAGGGCGCTTTATAGGGTGCCGTATGAGGTACCGCAAGGTCACAGC
Source organism: Ichthyophis bannanicus (assembly GCA_033557465.1). Classification (NCBI taxonomy): domain Eukaryota; kingdom Metazoa; phylum Chordata; class Amphibia; order Gymnophiona; family Ichthyophiidae; genus Ichthyophis; species Ichthyophis bannanicus. The sequence continues at coordinate 675,288,882 of CM066033.1, forward strand.
AATGTTTTTGATGGCAGCACTGTGCAGTTTAAGGAATGAAAAGCATAAGTAGGTGCGCTGACATGCAAAGAGGAGCAGCAGTGGAGCACAATGGTTAAGACACTGACCAATGACGCAGGAGTCATGGGTTCAATCCCCCACTGTGCCTAATGAAGAAGGCTGGCTGGGGCATTACCTGTTATACATAATATTGCTGTAGGGGGCATTTTATTTTTATTTTCATTAGTGCTGCCAGCAAACACACTCTCATAGTATGGTAACATAAGGTGCTGCATAAGGCGCCTCATAGGGTACCCCAGAGGGCACATTATAAAGTGCACTGTCCGCCACGGCACCCTAAAATGTCCCCTATAGGGCACCCTATAAGTTGCTCCACAGGATAACGTATGGACGGTAACCATAAGGTAACCTATAGGGCGCCCTATAAAGCGCCCTCTGAGGCACCTTATGGGTACAGCACGATGAGGGTGTTTTTGCTGGCAGCAAATGTGTACATTAAAAATAGATAATGCTTTGGGCAGCCCTATCAAATAACCCCACTGTGGGTTTGAACCCATGACCTCTGGCTCTACAGGCAGTGAAGTAACCATTGTGTTATAGCTCTATAACTGCTAGCAAGACCCTTGCTGGCTGCAGAGGGAGTGCATGTCACCACACAGACAGTCTGCTGTGGTCACCAGGATAGGGTTAGCCCACCCGTACCCATGATGCACTGCACATGCAAATCAGCTGTCCACAGATAAACACAAGATGGGGTATGCACCCCCACAGCACCTCGGCCTGGTAGGGGGAACTGACCATGTGCACCCCCACAGCACCTCGACCTGGTAGGGGGTACTGACCGTGTGTTTTACTGGCACAGAGTAGCTACACACCGTCACATTGTATGGGTACTGTGCTCACCCTGAGGGTGCGGTGAGGCGCCCAACACCAGGTCCACAGCACCTTCTATGCTGGAGGTCCAAAGCAGTGTCAATGTGTGAGATAGGTAGTTTCTGCAGAAACCCCTTGGATATATCTGTCTGTCTCAGTCAGATGTAGCCCCCATGGACCCCCAGGAGGATTATGTACCACCACCCTCCTCCAGGGCTGAGAGTGGCAAACAGGGTCTCCCATCAACAGATGCACATTCTACCTCCCTGTAATGGTGGCAGTAGAGGGGACCATCAACCACAGTCCTGCTGGGGAACAGACACCCTACAGGGCAGTCAATGCAGCTCTGTACACATCCATAACACAATAGCAGACAGACATTAGGCCTGGATATGCTAAGCTGCACCCCACCACTATCTGATATGCTCCTGCAGCAAGCCTTCAGCCACTGCACGGCACTCCATCAAGACACATACCAGCTGCAAACAGTCAGCTAGCTAGTCCATAGTGCATGTTCCTGGTGAAAATGCATGCACCCAGACCAGGAATGTCAGCATACACAACAAGCAGATAAATCAGTGACTGGGCCCCAAAAGGAAACCCATAAATATCACATGACAGAAATACTATATAGCACTATGGGGGTGCCTAGCCATGCTGTTGTCACTGCGCAGTCAGGGTGAGAGTGATCTCCCAGCAGGACATACTGAGGTCACCCTGTCTGTGTAGGTGGTGGCCGGGCACTAAAATGTCCCAGCCAGTGCCCTATGCCCTGTGCAGATGCATCCTGGCCAGGCCACCCTGTCTGGGCTATACCCATGGTACCTTGCTCCTCATTATGCACATTGGCAGGCCAATACTGGCAACAGTGCTGGCAGTGTGGGCTGTGGAAGGTGTTTGCAGCCACCACACACTGTATAGACAGACATACACTCCCACACCTATGCCAGCATTGTGCTACTATAGAGGAGTTTAGCAGCCCTACCCACCACACCAGTCCTGGGCACAGTACAGGCATGGATATGGTACGCAATACTGTTGGGGGTCACTCCCCAGGGTGGTAAACACTGTCAGAGACCAGACCTGCAGCACACACCGCAGACATCAGAATGATTGTTATGATGGAGCTCAATCAGCAAACTGTGCTTAACGTAGGACTTGCTATCTGCCAGTAATCATAGGAAACGTTTGATAGGTGTGTACCGTATACCCAGGTGTAGGGTGGCATTGCTAAGGTATGCAAGTGCTAGTATTGGGAGATGCATGCAGGGCCCAATGTCCTGCCTCTCCAGGAGGCATTAGGCAATGGGGCCTGTGGGTGTGTCTGCCCCTGTTGGCTGCTGCTTTACGGCAGAGGTTCCCAACTCCAGTCCTGGTGTGCCAAACACTGTTCGGGTTTTCATGCTGTCCCTCATGAATATGCATGAGATACATCTGCATACCATGGGGGTGGTGCATAGATATGCAGCACAGGCATCTTTATTAGAGGCAGCATGGAACCTGAATGGTGTGGGGCCCTTCAGGACTGCATTTTGGAGACTCTGCTCTAGGTAATGTGCCTATTTATGGTGTCTGTGCTCGGTGGGGTGAAATATAGGAGTATTAACCATGCGTATGTTCTCTGCAATAAAGGTTTGTCCTTACTATCACGGTTTAGTTGTTGAAAAAATATGTGGACTGGATTGGCAGGAGCCCCAGCTGGGCTTTGAACCTGTGACCTTCCGTTCTTGCACACACACTGTCTGTGTGCACTGCACCACTGTGTTGCCACAGATATGCTGCATTCCCTGGGGAGTCCATGACTGTACATCCGACAGGGCCTGTCTGTTGCAGTGCTTTGCACCCACCTACACAGGGCTAGGCCATGGTCTGCTCTGGGCAGCTGCCACTGCCCCCCTCCACCTCCAGTACCCCTGTGCCACCCTGCTGACATGCCCTTCTGCTGGTGGTGCTGGTGGTACGCAGTCTGAGGCCATCCTTTGTGTGGGTAGGCAGCTGCCTATGGTGGGGGTTCTGGGGTAGGGGTGCCTGCAAATTTGTCCGCACGTCCCCCAATCACCGCCTGCCACTGTTCTGTGCCCTTGGGGGTATCTGCTGGGTGCTATCTCATGTGACACTGTGATAGACACTCTCGTGCCCATGTTGGGCCCTCATCAGTTGCTGTCTGGCTGCTGTTCAGTTTCAGCATTCCTAGGTGCCATCTAGGCATCTGCCTATTCCGCACTGTGCCCCAGCTGCACCACAGCATGTGCCGCCTGCAGCCCTCTGTATCCCCTTTCCCTGCATCTTTCCAATTTCCCATTCCGACCTGCCCGCCCTGCTGTTGTGGTAATGTGCATGCCATAGGTAACCTGTCCAATGGAGAGGGAATCCCTGATCAGTGCTATTTCACTGTGGGATCATTCACCTTGTATGGGGACGAAGCGTAGACCCTTCTAAAATTCCTATTTATTTTTTGGGGCTTTTTTGGGCATGTTTTTTGATGTTCCCCATTACTATCACTATTGCCCAGCTTGATTATATTTTTATTATATTTTTTTGGGGTCATTTTTAATGTTTATTTGCCCTTTTGTTCCGTGCACATGTATCACACTGCTCACGTTTGTAGGTTTCCCCTGGTTTTGCTGTACATTGCTGACAGAAATGGTTTCTCTTCCCTTTAAATCGGCTCTACCGCGAGGTTTTCACTCGCAGTATTTTTTTGCTTGAATTTCAGCCCCGCTCCTGTGCGGGGAGCCTCTCCCCTCCCACTCTCCACCCATTGACCCCCCTGGGGAGCCTTCCTCCGCCCTCCGGGAGCCTTTCCACGCCTCTATCGCTCATTTGCGCGCCGCACACATGAGCGGGCCCGTTAGTGCGGTGCGCACGTGTGCGGGGCACAAAAATGCATCATTAGCGTACGCTAAGGTACCTTAGCGCACGCTATTGTGCGCTGCGCACTTGTGCGCCGTTTAGTAAACATACCCCATAGTCACGTGTCAACTCTGTGTGATTAGGATTGGCCACTATTGGAAACAGGATACTGGGCATGCTGCAGCTTGGTCTGATGCAGTATGGCATAGCAAATACACTCATAGAGGGCCATGTCTTTTTTCCTTCCACAGACACTTCCACATCCTCAGGGATCTGGAGGCATACAGGGTGCACTTCCAAACCATACACCATGCTGCACCAGGCTCAGGCTGCTCTAGCAGCTATGAACAGCAGCTGCAGCAGGAGCAAGATGAGTGACCATAATACATAGTGCTCAAGTCAGAGAGGGGAGCAGTGTCAGGCAACAGCAGATGTAAAGAGGTGGGACCTTAGCTGTGGTCTGTAGGTGCGTCTGGAGCTCAGTGAAAGAGCAGGCTGCTGAGGGGAATGTGGTGTGTCCCAGGCTGTGGGATATGCAGGATAAAATGAATGAGGCCAGGGCCTGATAGTGATATGTGGAATGCCTGAGGAAGGGAACGTGACGTAATCACAGTTTGATCATAACCAATGATGCCCAAGTGTGGACATAGGATTGTGTCTGGTCTTACCAAAGGTACTGGATTGTTATATATGTTGCTGTCATTGATGTCATGGCCTAGCAAAAACCAGTATAGCCATTCATCTCTCTGGGCAGATATGTACTGTGGCGGTTGCGCCCCTACCAGGCGGTCGCCTAGTAGGGACGGGAAGCCATCTTGAATTCCTCTTTACCAAGGATTGTAGTTGTGTATAGAGATAAATGAACCAAGTGGTTGTTTCAAAGCACACAGGAATTTTATTAGCTTCCGTGGCAAGCGGGTAACAAATCTTTTAAGCAGTTGTACACTCAAGTCAAAGAAAATAAAGGATAATCTTCTCCCATTAAAGCAAAGCTTACAACCAGTGTTGTAGTAGAATTATTTACACAGGCTTTCTTTTCTTTCCCTTTATGATGCTTCTCAATTCCGTAATCATAAAGCACATGTATTTACAATTCCTAACTTCTCACTGCTCTCAGGCTTTCATTACTTAGCCACAATGCACATATCACAGTCCATCTCAGAACAAGCTGAAGTCAGGTCACTTTCTTTACTTTCTACCTCCATGCTTTCTGCTGAGCTGTATCTTGGCAAAGTTTGAAAACACTCGGGCACTTTATGCTTAATGTCCTTTAACAGGTTAAACAGCCTATTCCACTGAATGGCCCCTTCTCCTCTAGGTAGGACTTCAACGGGCTTCTCCTGTTCAGTTTCTCCTGGAAACCCCTTCTTCCTAATCCGGGTTTTCCCAGGCCTAAATCTCTCCTCAGAGTCAGAGCAAGAAACACAGGGTTTTGGCTTTACTGCTTTCTTTCTCCTACCTTGGAGTCTTGTTGCAGCACCTTCCTGGCTGAGGCTTCTGTGGCTTGTGACTCCCTCTGCCTCTGAGCTAGACAGGGAATCAGGTTAAGATCTCCACTTCCCTTCCTGGAGCTTCTGCTGCCTGCAAACAGACCCTTCATCAGAGGAGTCTAAGCACTCTTGCCTTAGCCTTCTCAAAGCCAACCTTTTCTCTCTCTCCCTCTTGCCAGTCTGTTTGGTCCTCTGCCTGGAACCTTCTCTGTAGCTTCCTTGGCTGTAGTGCTGGCTGCTCTTGTCTCTGCTGCTGCTCTCTTTGTGGCTGCTTCTCTCTTGGCTGCGTCTTGCTTGGCTGCCTTTCCTTTGACTGCTTCTCTCTTGGCTGCTTCTCTCAACTTTGTTTGTTTTCTCAAACTTAAACGTTGAGCAGGGCACCTCCCTCTGTGACTCCACCCACTTGTACCTCCTACTCTTACCTGGGGTTGTCATGGAGTCTGGGAGTGGCTTAAACCTAGCTCTACCCTCTTGGTTTCTCTCAGGGACTTTGCTGTGGTGTATGTGTTCTAGTGCACCCATCCCCCGAAAAGAAGAAAAAGTTCTTCTTTCTCTTTTATTTCCATGCTGAGCTGCACTCTCCTTACCACATATTCCCCCCCCCCTTAGACTATTATGGGCTGGCGCATTAACCCGCGAACAGCACGTAATACAAGGTATGGGTTGAGAATCATCACCAACTCTTAGGGCTAGCTGGACATTCCCTATACGCTCCTGCCATAGCCTCAACTGATTAATATGGTATACCTGTTGCTTTCCCCGTCCAGTATCCACAGCATAAGACACTGGTCCAAGCCGTTTCACTATTATGTAAGGGCCTTTCCAGGAATTCTCAAACCTAGAGTTTCCTGCAGCTACCATTACCATAACCTTATCCCCGACCTTTAAGAGACGCGGCCTCGCTCGCCGGTCGTGATAAGTTTTTTGTTTACTCTGACTCCTTTTTAAATTTTTCTCCGCTACAGTGGCAATCCGCTGTAAGCGATTCTTCAGGTCTGTTAGGAATCTGGGAACCTCTTGTACATCCTCTACCGGTGCTACCCATTGTTCCCTTAGTATATCCAGCACCCCGCGTGGAGTTCTCCCATACATAAGTTCGTATGGTGATGTGCCTGTAGAGGTTTGTCTCCTCTCTCTGCATGCATAAAGCACGAAAGGCAACATTGTATCCCACTCACTCAACCTTCCCTCCAAACTCCTTTTTAACAGGTTCTTTAAGGTTTGATTGAACCTTTCCACTAACCCGTTGGTTTGGGGATGATAAGCTGCTGTGCGGATATGTCTGATCCCAAATGCGTCCCATACCTGAGCTAGGTGACGGGACATGAAATTTGTTCCCCTGTCTGTTAAGACCTCACGAGGGAACCCTATTTCGCAAAATAATCGTATTAGTTCCATAGCTATCAAACGGACAGACGTGTTTCTTAACGGGATAGCCCACGGAAAACGAGTGGCATGGTCCATTATGACCAAAATGTATTGGTGACCCTGGGGTGTTTTTAGCAAAGGCCCCACTATATCCACCCCTAACCTATGTACCGGTTTATTCATGACAGGGAGAGGAATCAAAGGTACCTCCGGTGGATGGTTACTCGAGACCCTTTGGCAAGCTGGGCACGAGGCGCAGAACCTCGCTGTCTGTATATACGCCTGGCCAATAAAACCTAGCAAGGACCTGATCCAGGGTGCTCTGTACACCCTTGTGTCCCCCTACTGGGTGATCGTGGGCCAATCTTAAAATGATATTCTTAAAAGAAGAAGGTATCACCAATTGCCTTCTTAGATCTCTTGTCCGTGGATCTATATTCTCCCTATATAGTAGGTTACAATCCCATAAAAACCTAGGTAGAGCCTCCGATCCTTTCCGGGCGAATTCACATGCTCGCACCAAAGCAGGATCTGCTTTTTGCTCATCAGGAAATGAGGGAAACTTCGCTATTAACTCCTCAGGAACCCAGGGCAGCTCCTGACCCCACATTAACTGACCCCTATTCTTGGCCCTGACGCACCTCTCCCGCCGCTTTTCGGCCTTTCCTTTCCTGGGGGCATCCTTAGCCGGGGTTATTAAGTCCTCATGAAAGGAGGTCCCTGGTATCGGCTCCTCCTGGGAATCTACCTCTTCCTCTGAAGGTTTTGAGCCTGCGCGTGTGGTTACCAGGCCTGTTTCCTCTTGCAGCTGTTGCTCTACCCCCTTCCTGAACTGGGACCAGTCACGGCCCAATATCATATTGTGTGGGAGTCTAGGTATCACCGCTACTGCTACCTCCCTTCCACTACCTAACCCCTTTATCCTAACACTCTGGCGAGGATAGGTGGAGGCAGCCCCATGGACACATTTGATTTTAACCTGCCCCCTTGAGGACTCTTGTAAGCACTGTCTCTGGGCCTCTATCCTTTTCCACAGCCTGCTGGAAATCATGGACTGGCTGGCCCCTGAGTCTAGTAGAGCTTCTATGGGTATCCCTTCCACTTCTACGGATAGGAGGAATCCCTCACCTATCTCCTTGGAACGTGTGATTACAAAAGCTTTCCTTACTTGACAGTTTCTCTTAAGGTGACCTGGCTCACCACAAGAGAAACATTTTCTCTGCAGGTTATATCTGCCTTCCACGGGTTTATTCCTTTCTATCTTATGGCTAGTAAAGGTTGCATTCCTTTCCTGCATTTCTGTACCTGCCCTCTGGAAAACGTCCTCTTTCTTGAGGCTTAACTTCTTGGCCTCCAGAAAGCACTCAGCCAACGCAATGACTTCCTGGGTGTTTTTACAGTTCTGCATTACCAGAAAACTTTGCAACTCTTTAGGTACAGCTTCTGTAAATTGTTCCAGTATCAATAACAGAGTCTATACTGCCATTCTCAGGTACAAGACATTTACAAACTAAGCTTTTTATTCTATGGTATAAAGCTTGGGGTGTTTCACCCTCCTTCAGTACACATGCTCTTAGAAGCCTCCGATAGACCGAGGGACTTAACCCCATCCGATCTCTTATGGCCTTCTTTACATGCTCATACTCAGCTACCAATGCAACCGGCATTTCCCTGTAGGCTGCTAAAGCCTCCCCACTAAGGGTAATAGCAAACCTCATGGCCCATTGCTCCTTCGGCCATTGAGCTAAAACAGCTATTCTTTCAAAGGCCTCAATGAAATCATCAATATTGTCCTCTTTAGTAAGGCGGCCACATGAGAAAGTTCCAGCACCAGGGCCTTCCCCTCCTGGAAAAACAGCCTGTGCACCTGGTACGGTCTGTGCCTTTTGTACAGTCTGTGCCACCTTGATCGCTTCTTCCTGGGTCCGGATCCACCTCGCCATCACCTCCAGTAGGGGTTGCTGTTGAGCACGAAGCATGGAAGCCGCTTGCTCCTGGCTCACTGCCGCCATCTCCCTCTGTTTGGCGAACTGGTCTGCCACCCAGGCCAATACGTCCGCTGTCTCCATCCTGGACTGCAGTTTCTGGGAACACAAACACAGAGAAACCACACAAAGTGCAGCACTTTTTTTTTTTTTTAATATTTTTTTCACTTTCTCCTAGTGAGTACCTGGAGGCCCCTTACATCAGAATCTTAGGCTTATCCCCCTCTAGCCTACGGGTTACCTGATTCTGATGCAGGTCTTCGCTTTACCACCAGACAACAGCGCTCCGGATCCGACTCCACTCCGGATTTTCCCTCCGCGTTTTCTCTCGGTCCGGTCACTCCGTCCTTCCTGGATCTTCCTCGTCCCGAGGTACAAGCTTGGAGACGCACCACTTGACCGCTGGAATGCTGAATCCGAAAAACTACGCCACCTGTGGCGGTCACGCCCCTACCAGGCGGTCGCCTAGTAGGGACGGGAAGCCATCTTGAATTCCTCTTTACCAAGGATTGTAGTTGTGTATAGAGATAAATGAACCAAGTGGTTGTTTCAAAGCGCACAGGAATTTTATTAGCTTCCTTGGCAAGCGGGTAACAAATCTTTTAAGCAGTTGTACACTCAAGTCAAAGAAAATAAAGGATAATCTTCTCCCATTAAAGCAAAGCTTACAACCAGTGTTGTAGTAGAATTATTTACACAGGCTTTCTTTTCTTTCCCTTTATGATGCTTCTCAATTCTGTAATCATAAAGCACATGTATTTACAATTCCTAACTTCTCACTGCTCTCAGGCTTTCATTACTTAGACACAATGCACATATCACAGTCCATCTCAGAACAAGCTGAAGTCAGGTCACTTTCTTTACTTTCTACCTCCATGCTTTCTGCTGAGCTGTATCTTGGCAAAGTTTGAAAACGCTCGGGCACTTTATGCTTAATGTCCTTTAACAGGTTAAACAGCCTATTCCACTGAATAGCCCCTTCTCCTCTAGGTAGGACTTCAACGGGCTTCTCCTGTTCAGTTTCTCCTGGAAACCCCTTCTTCCTAATCCGGGTTTTCCCAGGCCTAAATCTCTCCTCAGAGTCAGAGCAAGAAACACAGGGTTTTGGCTTTACTGCTTTCTTTCTCCTACCTTGGAGTCTTGTTGCAGCACCTTCCTGGCTGAGGCTTCTGTGGCTTGTGACTCCCTCTGCCTCTGAGCTAGACAGGGAATCAGGGTAAGATCTCCACTTCCCTTCCTGGGGCTTCTGCTGCCTGCAGACAGACCCTTCATCAGAGGAGTCTAAGCACTCTTTCCTTAGCCTTCTCAAAGCCAACCTTTTCTCTCTCTCCCTCTTGCCAGTCTGTTTGGTCCTCTGCCTGGAACCTTCTCTGTAGCTTCCTTGGCCGTAGTGCTGGCTGCTCTTGTCTCTGCTGCTGCTCTCTTTGTGGCTGCTTCTCTCTTGGCTGCCTTTCCCTTGACTGCTTCTCTCTTGGCTGCTTCTCTCTTGGCTGCTTCTCTCAACTTTGTTTGTTTTCTCAAACTTAAACGTTGAGCAGGGCACCTCCCTCTGTGACTCCACCCACTTGTACCTCCTACTCTTACCTGGGGTTGTCATGGAGTCTGGGAGTGGCTTAAACCTAGCTCTACCCTCTTGGTTTCTCTCGGGGACTTTGCTGTGGTGTATGTGTTCTAGTGCACCCATCCCCCGAAAAGAAGAAAAAGTTCTTCTTTCTCTTTTATTTCCATGCTGAGCTGCACTCTCCTTACCACAGTACAGATCATGGGTGTCACAAGACCTATTCCTTGTGTATGCATAGCACCAGAATGCAAGGTGTCAGTAATGTGTAGACAGACCTCATCATTTGCCATAGATGGAGAGTGCCAATCCGCATGTTCCACCAGTGTATACGGAAATGTCACTGCTATACAGAGCTGCTGTTAACATATACCACACCATACATGGGCCCAAACATTCATCATTCCCACAACAGGTTCTGCCCTAGGAAGAAACCCTGGCCTCACTGCCCCCCCCTAGCTGCCACCGCCGCCCCCCCCCCCCCCAGCTTCCCCGGCTGCCCCCCTCAGCTGCCGCCTAGCCCCCCCCATCAACTGCTGCCAATTCCGTCTCAGGAGGGGGGAGGTGGGCAGCAGCAGCAGCAGTATTTCTAAAAGCAAATGCTTTTTGCCACCGCTTTCTTGCCTGTGGCTGGCCATGTCCTTCAGCACTCTTAGCTGCCATTTCTGATCCCCTTCCGATGCAACTTACTATCAGAGGGGGAGCAGAAGTGGCAGGCCATGCATGTGTGCTGAAGGACATGGCCTGCCATGGGCAAGAAAGCAGCGGCAAAAAGCAGCCACTTTTGGAAATACTGCTGCTGCCTGCCTCCCACCCAAACAGAATCGGCAGCAGCTGGCACAGCAGCTGGCACAGTGGCACAGACGGTCATGTGTGCCACTGCCACCGCCCATCAGGCAGGCTGCCCCAGGCAGCCGCCTAGCTCACCTAGTAGATGGCTCGCTCTGGCTCTGCCCAGCCATCAGGTAGTGAAACCATTAATGCTGAGTCTAGTACACATACTGCACACATGATCTATCAAGGCAGAAAGCAAGGAGGTAGAAGCAGTTCCCAAAAGTGCAGGACCGCTGTGGTCCAGGCCTAAATAGGGCAATGGTGAAAAAAACAACTTCTATCCCGTCAGACACACAAACAACACCTTATGATGGTGAATGTGTGTGAAAAACTGGTCAGCCAGCGGTCAAAAAACATCCGCATCACAAGATGCTTCACAACTGGGTAAATCATGTGTTGGCCATTATCAGTGTATGTACCTGTCCCATAGAAAGCCCAGAAACATCAAAATGTTCACATCATTCACCGATCAACAACGGCAGGTCGCAGGGAGTGATGAACTCTTGAGCTGTTGCTGTGGAGAGAACTTGGTTGTTTGGTTTTCTTATCGGTGTTAGATGCTGCTCTTCCTGCAGGAGCCCATGTAGTAGCCCCCTGTCCATCAGGGAGCAGCAAAGAAAGGAGCTACCAGGAACCTGAACAGTACTGTTTCCGTAGAAGGAAACACATTAACTAAACTCTGAAAAACAAGATAAAGACACACTAGCAAGCCAGAGTAACCTGTGATGAATTCCAGAGCTGGCTGATACACATCATGACTGCAGCTGGGGCCTGGGATTGAGTGTTCTGTAACATATAGTAAAGACTTTATAGAAGTTCTAAATGCTGCTGTAATACACCTGTCATGCAACAGCAAGCAATCTCCAGGAACAAGCAGGAATGAGTCTTCACATATGGGTACGTCGGTACCGACGGAGCCTGCGCGGGAACGCTCCCCAGCGTCCAATCAGAAAGCCTTTAGGAGCATCCCACAGCGCCTGCGTGCTGCCTTCCCGCCTTTCCAACTGTCTCTTCTCAGTTGTTCTTTTTCCGCGGAGCCAGCAGGTCATGTTCCTGTCACCGCAGAAGAATTTCCTTATTTTTTTCTTTATTTCTTTTCTGTACGCGGCTGCCTTCCTCGACGCTATACCGGTACCGCCAGTTCTTATTCTTTTCTAAAAAAAAAAAAAAAGACCTTTTATTTTTCTTCAGGTGTATTTCAGTTTTGGGCCTTAGGCCCAAAACATTTTCCTTAGATATGGATAAACCTGCCTCAGGATTTAAGAAGTGCACAAAATTTGGCAGTACTATATCCGTCACCGACACCCATGACTGGTGTCTCAAATGTTTAGGCCCTGACCATTCCATTAAAGATTGTGTGTCCTGTTCCATGATGTCTAAGAGAGGTCGACAGAACCGAGCTGCCAAGCTCAGTACCCTGTTTCCCTCTGATGTGGCTTTGGTGGCATCAACATCTTCCAGGGCTTCTTCTTCCTCACATGGATCTCAGGTAACTAAACATAAATCCAACCGGTCCTCGAAGGGCAAATCTCCTTCCAAGCATCGAGATGCCCCTGGCCTTGCCCTCAAGGATTCTGCACCGGCAAAATTACCCCGGCGGGAGGCTTCAGCTTCTAAAGCATCATCATCGGGGTTCCAGGACGATCTAGATGGCATGGCCTCAACTGATCTCCTGGTGCTATGCTCTGGGGTACCGGTGGCCTCCACCGGTACCGACTTCCAGGTATTGGCAGCGTCGATGGATCAGAGGATTCTGTCCATCGAACGCAGTCTGGCGGCCTTCCTTGTGGCATCGACGCCCGTGGTACTGCAACAGACTACTCCGCAGGTACTGGCTCCGGTATCGCCATCGGCACCGATTCCGGTACCGGTGGCATCGACATCGGCATCTGTGTCAGCCATGCCAGTACCCTGCCCTCTGCAGCCCTCCGGTACCCATACCCCGGTACCGATGAGTCCCGATACCGATCCCGGTCAGTACGGGTATCGGACTTTGCAAGAGCATCCCGACAGACGATACTTCGATTCCTCTGATGACTCTGAGGATTCTGAAGAGTCTGTCGATGCAGCGATGCTTCTTCCACAGGAGGAGTCCTCCCCTAAACGAAGGATGTCTCCTCCAGAGGACTTGTCTTTTCAAGACTTTATCAGAGAGGTGGCTCGGGGTCTCTCTATCACAGTAGACCCAGAGTCAGAGCCTAGAGCTAAGGAGTTAGATATTCTACAATATCCTAAAACTCCTAAAGAGGCAGCTACCTTGCCTATTCATGAGATTCTGTATGATCTCATGTTAAGGATGTGGGAAGCACCTCTAACCACCTCTCCTCACTCTCGCAGGTTGGACACCATGTATCGTGTCCCTCCTTGTCCTGGTTTCCATAAAACTCAGCTTCCTCACCACTCTATTGTGGTTGAGTCTGCAATGAGAAAGATTAGAAGTGCCAAAAGACATGCCTCTAATCCTCCAGGACGTGAATGTAGAACCCTGGATGCTTTTGGTAGAAGAGTCTTCCAGGCTTCCATGCTTGCTGCGAGAATTAATTCCTATAGTCTCTACATGGGAATGTTCTTAAAAGAAGTCACTGACCATTTGCTGACTTTAAGTCCTTTTATGTCGGACAGTAAAAGGCCAGAATTTCTCTCTGGGCTCAAACATGCCCAGGATATCTCCAAATTCTCCAACCGTGCAGCTTTCAATTCCTTTGAATGCGTGAGCAGAGCCTCAGCTATAGCTATAGGTGCACGTAGGATTGCTTGGCTTCAAGCTTCTGATTTGGAGACCTGGGTCCAAGATGAATTGGCAAACAAAAGCCAATCAAATGGATGCTGAAAATTCGACTTTGGATAGACTATCCAAGTCTACTGCTGCTCCTGCTAAGAAAAGGTTGTTCAAGAAAACACCTTTTTCTAAGAAGGGAAAATCCTATCCTGCTTATAGTCAGAGAGCATCTTCTGCAGCTCAGTTTCCTTCCAAACGTCAGCAATCCTCCAAACAGACCAAAGCAAAGGCTGTGAGGTCTACTCCAGCCCAGCAATCTCAGTCCCCTCAGGGCCTTTGACTCTCTGCTAGAGAACTTAGCCTTCCTGGCTCTAGAAGGACCAGAGCCCTCCACCATCCCAGAGAGTTATGTCACTTTGCTCCCAGATGGGGACAAATCACAGCAGAGCATTGGACACTCTCCATCATAAGAGAGGGGTACAAACTTCATTTTTCCAGCTTGCCCCCTCTCACAAGAGTGCACCAGTTCAATTCTCCAACCTCCCTCCTCAGCCTCTTAGAGCAGGAGGTTGCCACTCTTCTAGCCCAGGGGGCAATAGAGGAAGTGCCTTCTCAACAACAGGGCATGGGGTTCTACTCCCCCTATTTTCTTATCCCAAAGAAAACAGGGGGCTTCAGGCCCATTTTAGATCTCAGAGAATTGAACAGATTCCTAGTCAAAGAGAAATTCAAGATGTTTTCTCTAGGAACTCTGCTGCCATACCTTCACAGTCAGGATTGGCTTTGTTCTCTAGATCTCAAGGATGCATACACTCATGTTCTCATCCATCCAACTCACAGAAGGTTCCTTCAGTTCCTTTTCCAGGAGAAGCACTATCAATACAAAGTGCTCCCCTTTGGCCTGGCCTCTGCACCAAGGGTGTTCACGAAATGCATGGCAGTGGTTGCTGCTTTTCTGCACACCCTGGGAATATTTGTCTTCCCCTATCTGGACAACTGGCACATTCGAGCTCCCACTCAATCAGAGGCCAAGACTGCTCTAACCTGCACAATGCGTATCCTTCAATATTTAGGGCTAGTAATAAACATCCCAAAATCCAATTTGATCCCTACTCAGTCCCTGGAGTTTATAGGGGCGCTGTTGGATACCACAAAGGCAAGGGCCTATCTTCCTCAGGCCTGCTGCCTTCGCTTGATGCAGTTACCTTCTCAAGCAGAGTCAAAACCCCTACTAACTGCTCGAGAAATGTTACAGTTGCTAGGCCACATGGCATCCACCATTCATGTGGTGCCATATGCTCGCCTTCACATGAGAGCAGCTCAGTGGACTTCATCCACCCAATGGACCCAGGCATTAGGCTGCCTGTCAGACAAAATAGCAAACACAAGTCGCCTCATTTTGTCCCTCCAGTGGTGGAAGTCCCCTCAAAACCTGTTGCTGGGGGTCTCCCTTTCAACAGCCTCTACCCCAGGCAACTCTTACAACAGATGCTTCTCCAATGGGCTGGGGAGCTCATCTTCAGGACCTCTCCACCCAGGGCATCTGGTCCCCACAGGAGACTTGTCTACATATCAATCTCTTGGAACTCAGAGCAATCTTCCTGGCTCTGCGAGTTTTCCACACCCTGCTCAGCCACAAGACAGTCCTTGTCCACACGGACAATCAGGTAGCCATGTTCTACATAAACAAGTAGGGAGGAACTGGCTCTCTGTCGCTTTGCAACGAAGCTCTGCGACTGTGAGCCCTCGCCAGAGAGCATCACATTCATCTTCTGGCAGTCTATCTTCCAGGTGTTCAAAATTCTTGGGCGGACAGACTCAGTCGAGTTCTGCTTCCACACGAGTGGTCCCTACATATGGACCAGGTATCCAAGATTTTTCAAATTTGGGGAACCCCGGACATAGACCTCTTTGCAAGTCCGTGGAATGCCAAACTTCCCCGGTTCTGTTCCAGAACTCCGGTTCAGGGGGCTCAGGCAAGGGATGCTTTCCTCCTTCACTGGGGTCAAGACTTCCTGTATGCCTTTCCACCCATTCTCCTAATTCCCAAAACCCTGTTCAAGCTTCAGAGAGACAGAGGCCATATGAGTCTCATAGCTCCACATTAGCCACAGCAAGTGTGGTACCCTCTGCTTCTACATCTCTCTCAAGCTCCCTCCCTAGAGTTAGGGTCTGCTCCAGACCTCCTCTCTCAGGAGGACGGAAAGTTGTGGCATCCCAATCCCCAGTCTCTGCATCTCAGGGCTTGGTTGTTGAAGGCCTAGATCTCCAGGATCTCCCTCTTTCTCAACAGGTGAAAGATGTTCTTTATGCTTCCAGAAAACCTTCCACTAGACGTTCTTACGCCTTCAAGTGGAAAAGGTTTACCATCTGGTGTTCTGGAAAGGGTCTTAACCCCCGGTCAATACCTCTGGAATCGTTGCTGGAATATCTCCTGCATCTCTCTAATGCAGGCCTTAAGACAAATTCAGTAAGAGTCCATCTAAGTGTGATTGCAGCTTCCCTCAGGCATCTGAATGGTCAACCTGTTTCCTCTCATCCCCTTGTAGCAAGGTTCATGAGAGGCCTCCTTTTAAGAAAGCCTCTCATTAGACCACCTCCGGTGGCATGGGACTTAAATTTGGTTCTTGGTCAGCTTATTAAGCTGCCTTTTGAACCTTTAGCTACTACCTCCTTGAAATACCTTTCTTGGAAGGTTATCTTTCTCATTGCAATCACATCAGCACGCCGCATCAGTGAATTGCAAGCACTAGTAGCTAATCCACCTTATATATGATTCCATCATGACAAGGTGGTCCTTAGGACTAATCCACACTTTATGCCTAAGGTGGTCTCGCCTTTTCACCTCAACCAAGAGGTCTACCTACCTGTCTTTTTTCCAGGGCTTGTCACAACGCCGCCCTGGTGGTTAATGGTGGTGAAGGCAGGTCGAACATAAATAAAAGTAAAGTTGGGTTTGGTATGTTTCTCTTTCTAGGGCCCAAGGTTGTATAGCCTCGGTAGCATCCTGTATTACCAAAAATACCCAGAGAACAAAAGGTCATCGAGTGTAGGGGAAAATAAGGCTTTATTTCCCCTGGTTTGCACAAAGGTTCAAAGGATCGGCTTCAAACACCAACAGAAATCTCCTTACATCAGGTTACAAAAATCACAACTCAGATTCAAAACAAAAACTGTTCTTTTCACAGAAAGGTTACAAAGGCAGGCATTCCTATTTACACCGGTTTTAGTGCTCACTGGTTACACAAGCATTCTACGCTTCCCGTGATGCAATAGCTGCAATCCATGTCTTCCTCTGAAAGGGATTCTACCTCTTCCACTTGCATCGGTTCCTCCAGCAAAGTATCTGAGACAAAGTCAACAGTTCCCGGCAAGCTATAGTTAGGTTTCTCATCCAAATGCTGTATGGCCTCCCAGTGTTTGGAGTTTAGCGTGGGGCGTCGGCCATGAGCATTTTTACAGTGTGAATCTCTTTCTTTCTTCCAAGGGTTTACATGCACTTCCTGCAAACCTGGCTTACTTAAAAGTTTCTTATTCAATAAAAACTTTTCATACCTTTTCTTTTGAGCAGTGGGACATGTACAGGGAGCTTCTGTCTCTTGCCCTTTCCATAGGCTGTTTCCAATACAATATGGTTTACCTTGTAACTCTTGCTTCTTTCCTGAGGATGAGGCTTGTGGCCTATTCCTAGGGAGATTCTGCCTTGCTCCAGCAATATGGCTTGGGTTCTGCCCACAGCAATCACAATGCAGCTTTTGCGTACCTGAATCTCTTGGACCCTTTTGTAGTCTCTGTCCATTCAGGTTCCTTTGGCTTGTACCTCTTTCCTGCACTCCAGCAGTGTCTGTAGCTTCTGCAGCTCCTTCGGCGTCTGAAGGTTCTGCAGCTTCTCTGCGGCCTTCTCTGCTGCTTCTGGCTTTAAGGCTACTTCTGCCTGTCCAGTCACTTCTGCTCGGCACAGCACTTCTTCCAGAGCTCTCACTGCTCCTACTTCTCCTCCTGCTCCTCCTGTTCTCCCTGCTCCTCCTGTTCTCCCTCCAGTCTTCCTGACTTCCTTTAAAAGGAGTTCCTGTCTTCCTGGATTGGAGGCTGGCTGGTTTTAGGTTACACCCTGTAGGGCGTGGATCCTCAGTCTTCCAGAGGTCCCTCTTGCTCCCCCTATCAGGCTCCTGCAAATACTGCAGCTTGTGCACGTCTTTTTTCAAGTTTAAAACATTTTCTTCTATGCCCTGCTAGTCTGCTGCATCACACATCCCCCTTCTTAAAATATTACGGGCTGGTGAAGTTTCTTTTACACAGCACGTAATACGCAACATGGCGTCTGCGTTAAAATGCAGCTTCCCAGCTCGATGCTCTACTCTAAAATCATAGGGCTGCAAAGCCATGTACCACCTAGTTAAGCGGTTGTTTTCATTTTTCATAGTGTGCAACCATTTTAGCGGGGCATGGTCCGTAATGAGGACGAATCTCCTCCCCGTCAGGTAGAATTTTAGAGCTTCAATGGCCCACTTAATGGCGAGACATTCCCTCTCGATTGTGGCATATTTCCTTTCAGCAAGTGATAGCTTCCTGCTGAGGAACATGATGGGGTGTTCTGCACCTTCCTGTACTTGTGAGAGGACGGCACCCAATCCAGTTTCAGACGCATTCCGTCTGTAATAGAAATGTTTGTCGGAAGTCCACACCTCTCAATATGGGGGCCCGGCACAATTTCTCCTTTAAATGTTGAAAGGCCGTGTCTGCTTCAGGTGACCATTGTATCACATTTGGGGCGTTCTTTCTCAACATCTCAGTAAATATAGCACTTTCTTCCGCGAAGTGCGGTATAAAGCGACGGTAATAACCGATGAGGCCAAGGAAACTTCTTAGTTGTTTCTTGTGCTGGGGTACGGGAAACTTCCTGACGCTCTCCACCTTGTCAAATAGCGGTCGCACTGTGCCTCGTCCGACCAGATGGCCCAAGTATTTTACTTCTTTGGCCGCAAAGGTGCATTTTTTTGGGTTTAGCGTCAATCCTGCCCTCCTCATAGCTTCTAATACCGTTCCTACTTGATGGAGTTGTTCATTCCAGGTGGCACTGTGGATTACTACATCGTCCATGTAGGCCGTTGCAAAGGTCTGGTACGGTCGGAGAATGATGTCCATCAGACGTTGGCACGTGGCCGCTGCCCCGTGTAGACCGAAGGGCATCCTTCGGAATTGAAAAAGGCCTAGAGGTGTGCTAAAGGCAGTTTTTGGCTTGGCCTCACGTGTTAAAGGGATTTGCCAATATCCCTTGGTCATGTCTAAAGTTGTTAGAAACTTCGCCTGCCCGAGCCGGTCTAATAGTTCTTCGATCCGAGGCATCGGGTAGGCGTCAAACGTGGACACGGCATTCACTTGTCTGAAATCAATACAGAAGCGCATAGTTCCATCGGGCTTGGGTACTAATACCACCGGGCTGCACCATGGACTATGCGATTCTTCTATTATATTCAACCGTAACATCTCTTGCACTTGCTCAACGACTTCCTTTTTTTTCGCCTCCGGCAATCGATACAGTCGTTGCCGGATAATTTTCCCCGGTGTGGTGAGTATTTCGTGGGCGACCAGGGCAGTTTCTCCTGGCACAGGAGTTAGTACATCCTTGTACTCTTCCAGCAGCTGGGTTAGTTCACGCTTTTGCCTCAAGGAGAGTTCCTCCCCAGTCCTAGGTGTAGGGGATTCTCCGCACTCCTCTATACGGGGACCAAGATCCTCCTCTGGGGGTTCACTTCCGACAGCGATGAAGCCCTCTAGGTCCCTCTTCCCCGTAGAGCCGAAACCTCCTGTCCCTCGGCTCGTTGGCGTTAGCATGTCGACCTCTTCCAGGTTGGGAAATCCCACCCGCTCGCAAATCAGTTGCGCTATTCGGTCCCCTCTTTGGACCTTGAAGTCTTCGTTTGAACAGTTGCATAGAAGAACCTTCAGGATACCCCTGTAGTCTGGGTCGACTACCCCAGCGGCCACATCAATGCTGTGTTTAGCAGCAAGCCCAGATCGCGGTGCTATCCGCCCATAGCACCCTGGGGGTAGTTCTATTTGGAGATCCGTAGTAATTAACCTACGCTCTTGCTTTGGGATAACCTGGTCTTCGGCGCTATGGAGGTCGTAACCGGCCGCTTGCGCAGACGCCCGTTGAGGACTATAGGCTTTCTCCGAGGTTTTACAGAATTTTAGCACGAACCTCTGCGGGGAGTCCGCCTGTTTTTTTAAGGTGGTTTTCTTCGGTTTTTCCCAAAGTGGGCTAGGAATTATAGGAATCGTAGTAGTCCTGGGGCTATTCTGCTGTGGCTTGGGATTCTCATTAGGCTCATGCCGAATGCAAGTGGAAGTTGGTATTGTCTGAGAGGCTAAACCCTCTTTTATACTCTTCCTAAATTGTGGCCAATCGCGGCCTAATACCAATTCTTGTGGTAGCCTAGGCACGACTGCTACTAACATCTCCTTTTCAATGCCTAATCCCTTCACCCACAGCTTATACACAGGGTAGCGGGTAGCCTCTCCATGGACACACTTTATCTTAACATTACCCTCTGGACACTCCGGAACTGACCATCCCTGATCTCTGATCACAGACCATAACCTCTTCGAAATCATGGTCTGGTCAGCTCCTGAGTCCAGGAGTGCTTTTACATCTACCCCATGAATCTTTACATTTAATACGAAACCCTCCCATACTGTTCTCGGGGCTTCCCCTACCAGAGCAGTACGTGAGTAACAGTCACTTTTCAGATTACCCTTTTTCCCACATGCAAAGCATTTCTTCACATTCTCTTTTGCTAGAGGCTTATTACTTTTCACAACACCATATGGGGACCGTGAGGGGTTTTCCACTCTTTGGGCCTCCATACCCACTGTCAGTCTGGGAGTCCCTACCCTAGGTTGGGTGACTCTCTCGGCCTCTAAATAGCGCTCCGTGAGAGCTATTGCATCTGTCGTTGTACAGCAATTTTGCAAAATACTGAAATTCTGTACCCTATTTGGTACTGCGGACATGTACTGCTCAAGTACTATCGCGTCCATTAATGTGTCTACGTTTTTCTTTTCTGGCTGTAGCCATTTATTCGCCAGACCCCGTATTCTATGGCCTAAGGCTTTTGGGGTTTCATCGGCTCTAAGGGTGGTGGCTCTAAACATTTTATTGTAAGATAATGGCGTAAGGCCTAACCGATCCCTTATGGCGTTGACTACTTCCTCATAGCTGTTAGCTAGGGCTGGGGGCATCGACCTGTATGCAGCAAGGACCTCCCCTGTAAGGGACGCTGCGAGTCGAATGGCCCACTGTTCAGGCGGCCAATGTGCTGAACCTGCAATCCTAGTGAACGAATCTAAAAAGTCATCAATATTATCATTGGGACTTAGCTTCCCCACGATCAGATCGTGGCATGTCCATTGTCCGCTCGCTGGGTTAGTTGGTCCGGCTGCCTGCAGCTTTTCAGCACTCGCCTTTGCCATCGTCTCCCATTGTAATCCTAACCAGTTTTCCATAGTTTGCAATACCGGCAGTTGCTGTTCCTGCATGGCTCGCAGAGCTTGCGCTTGGTTCGCCTGGGCGAATTCGGCTTGCTTGTCGAACTGATGCACCATCCATGCACAGAGCTCCTTTGGCTCCATGGTGAACCTGTATAGAGAGACAAACAGAAGAAAAACGAAAACCAAGTGTGGCTCTCACAACACTAGTTTTTTTTTTTTTTCCGTTTTTTTTTCAAACTTCCCTTAACATCCAACACTGCCCCGGCTTAATTACTTTTTACCTGAGGTAAGTGTTGAATTCAGCTCGGGAACATCCGATGCTGTTGCATTCCGCAGCTCACCACTCCGAAAACCGGCAACAGGATTTTCTGCTTCCAGGATTTTCACAAGCCGCTCCGGATTCCACCTGTTCCACTCCGGGTCTTTCTTCTTCCACTCCGGGTTTTTCAAGTGATCCGCTCCGGGTCTTGTTTTTACTCCAGGTTTTTCAGCAGAACAATCTGAGTTTTTCCTTTTAAATTCAGGAGTTTTATTTTTTCTTTTTCTGGTAATTTGAAGGCTCTGATCCAGCATCCTGCCAACTATGCCATTTTTATGTCACAACGCCGCCCTGGGGGTTAATGGTGGTCAAGGCAGGTCGAACATAAATAAAAGTAAAGTTGGGTTTGGTATGTTTCTCTTTCTAGGGCCCAAGGTTGTATAGCCTCGGTAGCATCCTGTATTACCAAAAATACCCAGAGAACAAAAGGTCATCGAGTGTAGGGAAAAATAAGGCTTTATTTCCCCTGGTTTGCACAAAGGTTCAAAGGATAGGCTTCAAACACCAACAGAAATCTCCTTACATCAGGTTACAAAAATCACAACTCAGATTCAAAACAAAAACTGTTCTTTTCACAGAAAGGTTACAAAGGCAGGCATTCCTATTTACACCGGTTTTAGTGCTCACTGGTTACACAAGCATTCTACGCTTCCCGTGATGCAATAGCTGCAATCCATGTCTTCCTCTGAAAGGGATTCTACCTCTTCCACTTGCATCGGTTCCTCCAGCAAAGTATCTGAGACAAAGTCAACAGTTCCCGGCAAGCTATAGTTAGGTTTCTCATCCAAATGCTGTATGGCCTCCCAGTGTTTGGAGTTTAGCGTGGGGCGTCGGCCATGAGCATTTTTACAGTGTGAATCTCTTTCTTTCTTCCAAGGGTTTACATGCACTTCCTGCAAACCTGGCTTACTTAAAAGTTTCTTATTCAATAAAAACTTTTCATACCTTTTCTTTTGAGCAGTGGGACATGTACAGGGAGCTTCTGTCTCTTGCCCTTTCCATAGGCTGTTTCCAATACAATATGGTTTACCTTGTAACTCTTGCTTCTTTCCTGAGGATGAGGCTTGTGGCCTACTCCTAGGGAGATTCTGCCTTGCTCCAGCAATATGGCTTGGGTTCTGCCCACAGCAATCACAATGCAGCTTTTGCGTACCTGAATCTCTTGGACCCTTTTGTAGTCTCTGTCCATTCAGGTTCCTTTGGCTTGTACCTCTTTCCTGCACTCCAGCAGTGTCTGTAGCTTCTGCAGCTCCTGCCGCTCCTTCGGCGTCTGAAGGTTCTGCAGCTTCTCTGCGGCCTTCTCTGCTGCTTCTGGCTTTAAGGCTACTTCTGCCTGTCCAGTCACTTCTGCTCGGCACAGCACTTCTTCCAGAGCTCTCACTGCTCCTACTTCTCCTCCTGCTCCTCCTGTTCTCCCTGCTCCTCCTGTTCTCCCTCCAGTCTTCCTGACTTCCTTTAAAAGGAGTTCCTGTCTTCCTGGATTGGAGGCTGGCTGGTTTTAGGTTACACCCTGTAGGGCGTGGATCCTCAGTCTTCCAGAGGTCCCTCTTGCTCCCCCTATCAGGCTCCTGCAAATACTGCAGCTTGTGCACGTCTTTTTTCAAGTTTAAAACATTTTCTTCTATGCCCTGCTGGTCTGCTGCATCACAGGCCTCATGCATCAAGTGCAGAGAGGAATCTTCATACCCTGGACTGTAAAAGAGCTCTAGCTTTTTACTTACAGAGGATACAGCAACATAGAAAGTCTTCCCAACTCTTTGTTGCTTTTGATCCTTCTCATTTGGGACAACCAGTCTCCAAGAGAACTCTTTCCAACTGGATTGCCCAATGTATTTCTTTCGCCTATCAGAGCAAGAACATTTCTCTGGAGGGCCATGTCACAGCTCACAATGTGAGAGCCATGGCAGCCTCAATGGCTCATCTGAACACTGTGTCTATCGATGACATCTGTCGAGCAGCCACTTGGGCCTCGGTTCATACCTTCACAGCCCATTACTGCTTAGACAAGGACTCCCGCCAGGATGCCTTGTTTGGTCAGGCTGTTCTCAAACACCTGTTCCATACTTAAATCAACTCCTACCCACCATCTCTCATGGGATGCCAGAGATCCAGGTGGGGAAGTGCAGCCCTGTCCAGGGACACACAACTTCTGGGCTCTCTCCCTGGCATCAAAAGCTAGGGAGTCCTCATATGTGAAGACTCATTCCTGCTTGTTCCTGGAGATAGCACAGTTACTTACCTGTAACAGGTGATCTCTGGGAACAGCAGGAATAAGTCTTCACAACCCACCCACCTCCCCTAGGAGTTGTCTCTCTCTCTCTATCTCTCTTCCTTTCCCTCTCTCTCCCTCTTTGTCTCAGCTATAAAACTCAACTGAGGAGAGACAGTTGGAAAGGCGGGAAGGCAGCACGCAGGCGCTGTGGGATGCTCCCAAAGGCTTTCTGATTGGACGCTGGGGAGCGTTCCCGCGCAGGCTCCGTCGGTACCGACGTACCCATATGTGAAGACTTATTCCTGCTGTTCCCAGAGATCACCTGTTACAGGTAAGTAACTGTGCTTTATGCACAAGGACTTAGTTCTCTTGCAATGAAACCGCAGGGACTGTGCAGAAGAATGAGCTTTAATCCCAGATGCTCTTTCTCGCCATTTTTTCCAGAGCAACATCTTTTGGTAGTCCCCTCAATAAAGAAATTCAAACTGGGATGGACAAGTAAAGCTGTCTTTTCTTACCAAGAGCTTGTGCTGTGGAATGCATTGCCTTCTAGATATTTGCGCAGAAAGTTCTTATAAGAAATTTAAGAAGCTGATAAAGACATGACTTTCTCAAAATTCCTACTCTCCGTTCTTAGAGCCGTCAGTACAGCTTGGATGGTCTTGTTATTGAGTTTACATGAAATTTGGCTGTTCTTAGGATTCCCTCATGTTTCCAGGTATTACTGATTGTCTACTAGGTTTGAAACTGTCCTATACAAATGCCACCTCTCAATGTGTCTATCATGATTAGTCTAACTGTTGGTGTTAGTGTATAGGCTGTTTGTTTGTATTATGCTTGGGTTGTAATGGATTGTGGCACTGGTACTGTGCTACATTCCTGTTATAACTGACCTTGGCACTGTAACCCATTGTGATGGACTAACTGATGGTGTGAATTCTGGTATGTCAAATACTAATAAATAAATAAAAAGTGGAGACTTTGAGGTAAATGTCAAGTGTTCTGATATCACATCTGCTGTGGAAGAATTTGGGACTTTACCATGCAACGATGGGTATTTTGTCGAAGAGCTGAGTGTTCCTTTAAGTCTTGGCACTCAGTATTTGGGTGCATCCATCAGACAGGCCTGCCTCTACTTCAGCGCTTTGATGACTACATCCCCCCAGGATGCCCCAATTTTGGTGGAGCTGTCTTTGGATTTGTTGCTTGCCCAAGTTCTAATTAACCCAATCTTCTCCCAGCTAAACCAGTTTCTAGCAGAACCTGTCTCCTCTCAGCATACATCTGATGACACACCCCTTTTGCAGTACTGCCAGGACAGATTTCCAGCAATTGTGGTGTTTTAGCGGTTACAGTAAGATAAAAAAGTACCTTTTAAATCCAATACTTTCCTCGGTTAAAAATGTAATATGTCTACTTTTTGGGATCTTGCCAGATACTTGTGACCTGGATTGGCCACTCTTGAAAACAGGATACCATGGTCTGACCAGTATGGCATATTTTATGTTCTTATGGCAAAGTAATAGTCCAGCTCTCATGCTTAAAGACTTCTCTTTCTCTGTTTTGGACTGCATACATTCAAACAAGAATGATTATATGGAAACTTGATCAGGCTGATAAATATCAGAATTAAGCCTTTTTCTAATTGCCTAAAAAAGATCTGCTCCTCCGATGTATCAGTCACGGCTGGGGATGCTGTGGGAGCAGTGAGCTATAGTCATTGCACAATGGTGACACCTAGTAACTGGATTCTGTGATTGCAGCGATCTAGAACAGGACTTCCCAATCCTGTCCTGTGGACTCCACAGCCAGTCATGTTTTCAGGATACCCAGAATGAATATACATAAAAATAAATCTGCAAACATTGGAGACTCAGCATCTGCAGTTATCTGATACATATTCATTCTGGGTATCCTGAAAACCCAACTAGCTGTGAGGTCCTTGGTGCAGGCTTGGGATGTCGTATTTTAAAAGAAGTCTCTGGCCAAGGTCTGTCACCACAGTAATTGGACTAAAGTTACCATATAGATGAAAAATATTCCCGGATGGTCGTGAATGAAGGTTTATGATGCCAGATCCCAGGCCTGGCTCAAGCTGAACCAGAGGCCCAAAGGAGCAGAAGGGAAACTGCTAAATAAAAAATAAAATAAAGTAAGATAAGCAAGCTTTTAATAAACTGGGTCTGCATCACACAAAATGCAGTGCATTCACTGCAGACATTGTAAAGAAGAATCCCCCTTGTGGGTCCAGTGGAGTGTCATCCCCTGATGCTCTGAGCCCCTTGGCATTTTTGGAACGTGCATGCAGCTGCCCAGCAAGGCGGTTCAGCCTGTTCCCAGCACCCAGCCAGAAACTAGAAGGGCAGGACCAGAGTTCATTCCATGAAAGGAAACCCCTGGCCCCACACTTGGGGTTGTCAGGATGTCCTGCTCGGATGGTCATTTCCTGCACAGGGGGAATGCGACAACAAGGGCAAAAAAAAAAAAAAAAGCAACCAGGGAGTTGATTCTGTGCTCATTCCCTGCAAACACTAATTCCTAGCCTGAGGCTGGACAGGATTCGCTCCGAAGACATATTTCTGGTCATCCTAAAGTTCCATCAGGTGAGCGCTGCTCTGCAGTCTTCCTTTCCTTCTCTATGCTTCTTGGGCTTTGTAAAGAATCCTGCAACTGGCCCCGGAGACCAGAGGAAAACTTGCTGCTACCCTGGCTGTTTCCTTTGATCCTTTCCCTTACCACTCAGCACAGTTTGCCTTGTGCTAAAACTTTAAAGAAGATAAATATCACTTTGTCAGAAAGAGGGTAAGAACAAATGACAATCAGAGACTGTCTACTGCTAAATTACACTTTACATAAGAACATAAGGAAAGCCATGCTGAGTCAGACCAAGGACCATTGAGACCAGTAGCCTATCTCTGACAGCAGCCAGTTCTAGTTACAAGTACTCGACACATCCCAAGCCATCCCAAGCCCATTTCCAGGGATAAAGAATAGCTTTCCTAAGTCTACTATAATTTTTTATGGACCTTTCCTCCAGGAACCTTAAAAAGGAATCTGTGTACTAAAACGTGTGTGCAAGATGGTCTAATATCACAAATTGTGAGCTAACATTTGAGCTGCATGCTTAAGGTGTATTTCTTGCTACAGTGATGCAGCTGTAATTAAAAAAAAAAGGATCTTTTTTCTAAATTATAGATGTTAATGGAGGAGTGGCCCGCTGATTAAAGCTGCAAGTTATAAAACCATAGAAATAAGAATTTAAATCCTACTATACCTTGTATAAGTCACACTATCTCCTGTTGTCCCAGGAAACCACTTAGATTTTAAGCTCTTTGGGAAAGGGACTTGTCCCTGAATTGTAAAAAGAAAATGCCATAAGCTACTTTGAGCATTATCTGGATAAACTGGCCAAAAATAATTATTAGCATTATGAAAAAAAAAGGCTATTGGTAGTCTCACCCTAGGCTAATAGTACTCAGTAAACAAATGTCTAAAAGCCTTTTAAATTAAACATTACTCTAAAACCTGAAGAATAGTTTGAAGAATCAGGAGAGAACAACCAGCCTTGTGGGAGATAATTTTATAGGAAGGATCCTATTAAAAATGTACAAACATCAACCAAAATGTACATAGTAACAAAGCAGCTAATCAAGTTCAGACATTTCAAACATAAGCTCATTTGGAGGGCACAATAGAGGCTTCTAGTCGCCTGGCACTTATAAAGGCTAGTAGCTGGGAGGGCTCAAAAAAAACATAAGAAACAGCCTGATATTTCACCAGGCACTTGCAAGGATGTTTAAGAAAAAAAGAGTGCCCCCAGCTGTAAAACCCCTGGACGTAACAAAAGAAACTCCCTGCGTCGCTTCTGTGTTTCCCTTGACAGATCTGGATATATACGAACAGCAAGCCTCGGAAAGTAACCTTTCGTTTACGAAAAAAGAGCTTGAGCAACCACTCTCTATCCGAGAGAAGGGCAAAAGTTACCAGTAAAGTAGAAGGCTCCAAAGAGTCAGTACCAGACATTTCCAACATACCAGTAACATTTAAAGTATCACCTTGCACTAAGCCCCCCTCTAAATCTCTGCTAGGGGTACCACGCTTCCCAATCGGTAAATAATAAATTTTTACCAAAGGTGGCATTAATTCAGGAGAAACTCCCAATACATCCAGCAAATACTCTTTAAACATATCCTTAGGACTTATAGAGCGTGACTTAGGAAAATTAACAATTCTCAAATTATTAAGACGGGAAAAATTTTCCAGCTGTTCCAGCCTCATTTGTGCAGTTAAGGAACACTTTTTAAAAGTCTCAGACTGATCTTCCAAAGGCCCCCTTGTGTAGTGGACTTGGGTGGATTGACACATTTGTTTGTTTTTTGCCTCATGAGATTGTGTATCTTTCCTGATTTGTTTTCTTTTCATGTGTCATCCTGTTTCTTCTTCAAGAGAGTGAATTGTTAACTTTCTTGTTTCAATTGTAAAAATTTTCTATAAATAAAATTTAAAAAAAAGTAAACAAATGTGCGTATTTTATAAAGGTAGTTTAGGTATGTATGTGCCTTTATAAAATAGTTCCTAGAACTATCCCCGGTAGCGTAAGAATGCCTTCGTGCAAAGTTACACCTGCTTCGAGGTAGAGACGATGGCATGCATGCATAATGTTTATTTTATACCTCATAAATCACCTCCTGCTCCACCCAAAAGGAAGGTTACCAGATGTCCCCAATTTTACAGCTGTGTCCCCGATTCCCACCTGTTGGCAGCCTCTTGTCCCAATTCCAGCAATGGGGACAGAGGAGGTAGAAAAAATATTATTTTCAGTTTAGTGATTGGACTGAATCAGTTTTTAGAATTTCCATCCAGTATCTTTACATTTTGCACAGTACAGGGAATGTGCATCACTTTTTCAATTTCTCTGGTGATTTTTCTGCTTGGAAGTGATATTGTTGCTTTCATGAAATAGATGTGGGGGGAGGGACAGAGTAATAACTCCTCTTCCTTCCTCCACGCTTTGCTGTTCAACTTGAAACTAAGGTGTCCCTTGTTCTCCCCCACACACCCTTCCAATAAGTGCCCTAGGTCTGCCTAAAACATATCTGGTAATCTTACCCAAATGCCGCCCCCAGGAACACCTTCATACAGACCCAATAAAAGCACACATACTCTTGTTGGTACTTCCGCACACATATTCACCCACATGAGATTATAATAACCAATTTCTGTACATAACAACTGGAAAGTGCTTTATTAATTTACCCCCCAAAAGTCTCACTTAGTACCACTGTTCTGCCGAAACTGCATGGAAGTCTTCTGCCTGCTTGGCAGCCAATGGGGGACTAGTGCTGCGATATCGCATTTTCGGTCATGAGGGGTAGGCAGGTCTCTGTCCTGCCTGTGAACCTGCCTGCTTCTTGTGATTGAAGTCATAATATCGCAGCACCGTCCCCCACTGGCAGCAACACGGGTAGTCAATTCCCTTGCAGCTTAGCAGGAACATTTCTTTGCACAAGTGGTCCATGCTGCTGATTACTTTTTTAGAGCACCTAAACAACTTGCCAGCCTGGGTAACGAACTGTGGCGCTAGCTAGGTTGACTTGGAAAAACAAAAGTTAAATTTTTAAGAGAAGAATCATTCCCTTCCTCCTGAAAGAATTGATGCAAAAAAAGTTGTAATATTTGCAAGATGTATACTTTATTTAGTTTAAAGTGCAGACGTGCTATAGTTATTCAAATACAAGGGAAGCCATTTAAATCTCTCATCTTCTACTGTCATGCCTTGGATAAGTTGCTTCACCATCCACTACCTCTTGTACAAGCTTATAACCCTGTTTACTAACCTGTGTTAACACAAGCCGCATTATTCTGAATAGGGCGTCTTTACTACTCAAATTAGAGTAAGTCAGTAAATGAGACCCTTAGATTGTAAGCCTTCTGGGGAAGGTGATTACCTACTGTACCTGATTGTAACTTGCCTTGGAAAGGCAAATAATTAAATTGAAAGATCATTTTAGCATTGAAAAGAGGGGTTTTTTTGTTAAGTGTTCCTATCAAAATTCACTAAAACATTTGCAGGCTTATTCTGTCCTGGACGTCGATCCCCTCTGTACATCCAGTCTGAACCAGACATACAGAGGGGATCGCGATTCTGATCCCGCGGGGCACATCTAGCCCCGTGGGATCAGAATTGCAAACAGTCCTGTACATGCAGGCCGGGACTGCAATTCAGTCCAGCCTGCACGTACAGGCCTTCCCGGCTAACTCAGTCAAGGCTCTTCAATGGAGCCACAGCATCAAGTTGCCATGGCACCGCAGCTCCATTGAAGAGCCACGATGCCGGCCACCAGAGAAAAATTTCTTATTCCCCACAGCCCGACCCCCGATCGGACCTTCTAAGGCCAGGGTCAGGATGTGGGGAATGTCCTCCAGCCCCCCCTGCCCCATCCGTGCCCTGGCTGTGTAAATAAAACATGTCCAGGGAAGTTATTCCACCTCGGAGGTGGAATAACTTCCCCGCACATGTTGCCAGCCCTGAACTTACAGGGCCAACATTAGAATCGACCCTGTATGTCCAGGGCCAGCGACTGCCCACCGCCTGCCCAGAATCTGCCCCTGAGCCACCCCTTCCCTGCCCCTGTCTAACTTCCCCACACAACCATCGGGAAGTTAGACACGGGTAGAGAAGGCACGAATAGTGGGGATGGACGTTCCATTGGGACGTCCATCGTGGCACAGAATTGGGCTCTTGGTGGATTTCAACAGATAAAGAGTAAGCAGCTTATCCTGTCTGCTCTGTTTTTCTGTCTGCACTGCAAGGATATATCCCATCTTCCATTGGTAGATGCTTGACAATTGCTGGGATATTGCTCTTTATCTTGGCCTATTTTTATTGTCTTCCTTTTTGCTTCTCTACTATCTTGGATAGACAAGTGTATTCATTCATTTATTTATTTAATAAGGTTTTTTTATACCGCTTTATCTTAGAAACATAGAAAGATAAAGACCAAACTAATCTGCTTTTCCATACCAGCTACTAAGCTCTACAGTGCTGATTTCAGAGGAGTTTTATTCGGCAAGTCTGTGGCTTGCAGTACCATTAGCTTGTGCTTCCATTTTTCTGCTCCCTGTTTTCCCCTTGGCACTTTTTCCTTTGCATGTCCTTTTCAGGAAGTGAAGGCTGAGTAACTTGGCAGAGATACAGAAATAGTGGTAGGAGCAAAGTTAGGAGCTGTACAACTGCAAATTTGTAGTACTGTAAATAGGAGAACAATCAGTGGGAAACAATAAATTGCACCTTGATACCAGAAGATTAATCCTAGAAGTGATGTAGGTTTCTACCCACAGTACACAAGGTGGCAATGTACAACTCCCACCTCAGTTTACAGAATCAAATAAGCCTCAGATGCATTTGGACAAGACTACCAAAGCAAAATTTTAAATTTCTAATGCTCTTCTTGTTCTAGATATCTAGTCACCATGGCGGACATGACCACTGATGCCCTAGACAACCCCACCTTCTCCAGCGATTATGGGGATGTACACAACTTGACTGATCCTTTGGCCCTGTTTAACCACAGTTACATGATGTGTGAGGTGGAGCTGGATGAGAACGTAAAGAGGGTGGTACTGTTTGTCCTCTATCTGGTCATTTTTGTAGCGGGATTGGTGGAAAACCTCCTAGTGATCTGGGTCAATTGGCAATCCTGGAAGAGTAAAAGTTCCATCAATATCTACATTTTCTGCATGGCCATTGCAGATTTGGGGGTAGTGCTCTCCTTGCCCTTCTGGATGCTGGAGGTCATGCTGGACTACACCTGGCTTTGGGGAAGCTTCTTATGCTGCTTCACCCATTACTTCTACTTTGCTAATATGTACAGCAGCATCTTCTTTCTGACTGGGCTCAGTGTGGACAGGTACTTCTCCATCGTCTCCTCCTCTCATTTTTGGCACAAGCACCAGCAGATAATCCGTAGGTGTTTATGTGCCTCCATCTGGTTTCTAGCTGCATTGTTACCTCTGCCAGAAGTGGTCCACATGAAGCTCATACTCTCCAGAGATCCTATATGCATCTTCATGGCTCCACTTGAGACATATGATGAGTGGGCCCTTGCCATGAACCTACTTACCACCATTGTAGGATTCCTGATCCCATTCCCCCTTATGGCCATTTTCAACATACTAACGGCTCGCTATATCAACTCTTCCAACAAGCCCGAGAACAAAAAGCAGTGCCGCTTAATCTATGCCTATGTATTTGTGTTCTTCATCAGCTGGCTGCCCTTCCACTTGATGTTGACTTTGCTTGCACTTCAGGGCACCAACATCTTCCTCAACTGTCCCGCTATGCACTTCATCTACTTTTTCTATGATATCATAGACTGTTTTTCTTTACTCCATTGTGTAGTTAATCCCATCCTCTATAACTTCCTGAGCAAGAACTTCAGGGGAAAATTCATGGCAGCTGTGGTCAAGTACATCCCGAAAGATCAGAGGGATAGAAAGAGTGGCGAGCTCTCAACCTCCAGCACCCAGCATTCCATAGTTATCACCAAAGCCAATGGCCAGCCCAACTAATTCTTTGTGTATGCTGAATGTATATCCATGCAAAATATATATATGTGCACACACACACATACACACTGCAACTAGGTTAGAAAGTCTAATGCAATCCACATAATGTATTATTGTGCAATGAATAATGGAAATGAGAAGGAGGGCTCTGATACATGCTAACATGGTTAAATGAGAACAATTTGGAGAAAGCAGATGTCTGAGACTCAGTGAAATGCACTAAATTGTACATCATGTGATCTTTTATTAATCTGTCTCAGGGAGCTGGATTGCCTGCCCTTGAAACATCTTGAAATTAAGGTTTGGAGAAGAAAAGGGGCTCCAGCTGAGTAGTTAACATACTTACTTAGACAGACCAGCACATTTATCAAGGTCAACTTTTTGAAAATGATTAGCTTGCACTGATCCAGAGATGACATCTGGAGGGAGGGAGGCAGGAGGCAAAATGTAAAGGAGCTTTTGCAAGGGAGAAAATGGAAAAGCAGTAGATACTTGGAGAAACCACAGTTACCAACCTATGCATCAACAGTGTCACTTAGTGATAATGCTGGAAATTTTAAGTAAAGAAAATGAATTCTCCTTGTTTAATAATGAAAACTCACATCTCTGCCAGTATGCAGGTTGCCCAAACTAAACAGGAAAGGGTTTTGCATCCACTGAGAGGTAAGTAGGCAACAAGCAAAGAGAGTTCCTGTGCCAGAGATATAAATGTATATCACTAACACCTAAAAGTATGGCAATGAAAATTCCCTCAATCTAAAATAGCCAAACCATACAGAACTTTTTTATACTAATAAGTACCTAAAAAAATGTGAGTAAAATTAGGCTCAAATAAGCCCTGTGGTATGACAGCCTAAAAAGGCTATTACTAGGCAAACTCAATGTCATCATTGGTCCAAATATTTTACTTAATTTATAATAATAAATAATATATAATTCATATAAACATTACTAACATAACTAGCATAACTTATTATACTCTATACCCAGCTACCTATGTTGCTGCCAGTGGGGGATGCTTTTATAGCCTGTACTGCCAGCATCCATCTTGAGTAAGCATGCCCACGCATTCCTGAGCAGTAGCATTTCCATTGCACGTTGTGAGCCTGCACTGAGTGCATGCTCAGGCATGCCTGGACTAAACAAAACCACTTACTTTCTAGGCAACATATGAGTAAACTTAAAATATGCAAGGAAATCACAAAAATAGGCAATTACAAAAAAATGGTGCATGACAGGAAAATTTCAAGGTGATTTTTATGATCAGCAACCCAAAATCCATAAGATACACCCCAAAATGTTCAGGAAGTAAAATCTTCATTGTCCAGTCTATCAGCCCCATATGCAGTACACTTTTCCTAGTAAAAAGGTGTCGGTACTCAATATTATCAATATTACTGAGCACCCCCTCAAAAAAAGCCCTGCCCATATATATAATTTTTTTCAGGAAAGAAAAAAATGGTCCATAGAGGGGATATAGTTGAATTTTAAACCTCAAAGAGATTCCAGTGTACAGACTAACCAAACCTGCTGTTGCATTGGGAATCCTTTTCCAAACAGCATTAAGATGTGAATGTGTGGACCGATGTTGTGTCAAAGCTCTGAAAATCTCCAACATGGAGGCCAATCTCAAGTTGGCTTCCGAAGCAACCATGGCTCTTACATTATGACCCTTGACCTGACATTCTAAAGTCAGACCTGCTTGGGCATAAGAAAGGAGATGCAATCTGCTAGCCAATTAGATGGTGCATGTTAGGTAATGGCAGCCCCGTGCTTGCCGAGGTCAAAATAAATTAAAAGCTAGATTGACTTTCTAAGGGCCTTAGTCCTCTTCAAGGAGAAGATTAAGGCCTGTTTGCAATCCATAGCATGCAAGACACATAGTAAAATAGTAAATGACGGCAGCGTGGTCCTTCTAGTCTGCCCAGCAATATGGCAGGAGTAGGTGCACCCTTTCCCATGTCTTTTAGAGAGTAGGTGCACCCATACCCATGTCTTTGCTTAGTGATGTACCCACCAGGAGCAAGTGCACACCTCCTCATATCTTTGTTTCTTTGTTTGTTTAGGGGTGAACCCACCGCTCCTCCCCCCATTGCTCCATGTAGGACACCTCCTATTTGTTGAGAAATTAGATGGTTCAGTTTATTTAGATTTAATCTTGTTGCTGTAAAGTGATCCACTGTGTCTGTCCCAGGCCACTTTGAATTCCATCACTGTGTTTGCCCCCACCACCTCCATCAGGAGGGCATTCTATGCATCCACCACCCTTTCAGTAAAAAAGTATTTCCTGACATTGCCTTTCAATTTACCACCTTGCAGCTTCATGTCATGCCCTCTAGTTTTACAGCTTCCCCGTCTCTGGAAGAGGTTTGTTTGTTCATTATTTCTCTTTAAGCATTTAAAGGTCTGAATCATATCTCCCCTATCCCTCCTCTCCTCCAAAGTGTACATATTTAGGTCTTCAAGTCTCTCCTCATAAGGCTTCTGATGCAGGCTCCAAATAATTTTAGTCGCCTTCCTCTGAACAGCTTCCATTCTTTTTACATCCTTTGCAAGATACAGTCTTCAAAACCGAACACGGTATTCCGAGTGAGGCCTCACCAGAGACTTATACAGTGGCACTAGTAGCCCTTCCGTTCTGCTGGTAATTCCGCTTCGAATGCAGCCCAACATCCTCCTGGCTTTTGCCACCGCCTTGTCGCACTGTTTTACGACCTTGAGATCTACAGAAATAATCACACCGAGGTCTTTCTCCTGCTCCGTGCACACCAACCTCTCGCCCCCTATCGCATGCATTTCCTTTGGATTTCTGCTACCCAAGTGCATGACACTGCACTTCTTCGCATTAAATCTCAATTGCCAAGCATCAGACCATTCCTCCAGCTTTTGCAGATCCCTCCTCATGTTCAGCACTCCCTTGGGGGAGTCCACTCTGTTGTAAATTTTCATGTCATCTGCAAAAAGACAGACTTTTCCATTCAGTCCTTCAGCAATATCACTCACAAATACATTAAACAGTGCCGGGCCCAGGACCGAACCCTGCGGCACCCTGCTAATCACCTTCCTTTCATCCGAGTGAGCTCCATTTACCATCACCTTCTGTCATCTGTCAGTCAACCAATTTCTGATCCAGTTTACCACCTTGGAACCCATCCCCAAACTACTGAGTTTATTGATAAGCCTCCTATGAGGGACAGCATCAAAGGCTTTGCTGAAATCCAGGTAGATGATATCCATCGCGTGTCCTTGATCCAGTTCTCTGGTCACCCAAAGAACTCAATCAGATTTGTCTGGCAAGATCGCCCCTCGGTAAAACCATGTTGCCTCAGATCCTCTAACCCTCTGGTTTTGAGAAAGTTCACTATTCGCTCTTTCAGGAGCATCTCCATTACCTTTCGCGCCACCGAGGTAAGGCTCACGGGCCTGTAGTTTGACACTTCTTCCCTGTCACCACTTTTGTGTAGAGGTACGACGTCAGCCATTCTCTAGTCCTGAGGAACCTCTCCTGTTTCCAAGGATCTGTTGAAAACATCCTTTAACAGCCCTGCAAGAACCTCTCTGACGAACACCATTGTAGGCATGTGGCTTAAGGAAAGATATTGGCAGGATTGATTGATTAAGGTGGAAATCCATGTCAAAAAATTGTATAGGTGTGCTAAAATGATCAACACCAAAAAAAGATGACCTTCCAGGTTCAGGTACTTAAGCTCAAAGGAGTCCAGTGGCTTAAAGAGGATTTTCATCAGTTGGGTACAACACTGAGGTCCCAAGCTACAGTGGGTGGCTTGATGGAAGGCTTCAATAGAAGCAAGCTCCATACAAAGTGAACTAAAGGCTGTACACAAAGGGGCTTCCCTTCTACTTGGCTGTGATAAGGCCAAGTACATTTAGGTGAACCCTAATCAAGTTAGTCTTTAAACTTGACTCAGAAAGATGTAGGAGGTATTCATGTAGTTTTTGTGTGGGACAGAACAACAGGATCTAAGGCCTTTCTTACAAAGATGGCAAACCTCGTCCACTTAAAACCATAAGATAGTCTAGCGGAGCATTTCCGAGAAACTTATTATAGTCCGCATCAACACTTTTGAAGTTGCAACAGGATTCTACTTCTGCTGAACTTTTGGTCCTTCAATCCTCAATTGGTGCAAGATGGAATAAATTTCATGCTTTTTCTGAATTGACATTAAATAAAGCACGGTCAGAATTTAGGTCCACTGCTTCGTGTCATGGTTAGTGTTCTCTCTAAAGATTGGTGGTTTGTATGCAAAGTTTTCAACCCACGTGCAAGAAATTTCCACTGGTCAAATTTGTGAGAGATCATGTGTACTGCAGTGAAAACTGTGAATTACAAATCAAAATCATATTGATTAAGTTTACTGTACACATTGCAAAGGGCAGTTAATAGTCGTCGTTATAGTAAGAGATGCACGGTGTTAAAGAATGTAAAAATAGGTTGCAACAACGGACAAAACGTGGTACTTACAGGCTAATGTTTCAAGGGAAAATCAGACCAATCCACACCAAACTGATATAACAAATAGTACATAGGGTTGTCCGGGCACCCAGCTCTATTACCAGATATGATCTACAGAAGAAATCCATTCAGTGATCTAAGAAAATGCAAAGATTCCAGGTGCTTACCAATTGTGCCTTTTCTCATAGCATTTCCCATTGTCTTCCCTAAGTTTCAGCGTCTCCCCTTTCCTTCCCTACCCTTTATATTTTATAATTTTCCTTGATGGTATGTATCACTTTGCTGTTGCCTCAAGGTCCTTATTAGAAACTGATTTTAGTTTGAATTATTTATATGATATAGCCCACTCTAAGCACTTTTGGCAGAAAGGAGAGCTATCAGGCTCAAACACCACGGGCCTGATATTCAAAGGGTCTAACATGGTTAGCAAACCTGCTGTGTTAATGCCCTTGTCCAGGATATTCAGCAGCACTAACATGCTTAGTGCGCTTGAATATCTGCAGGTGCCGCCGCTACATGTGCCAATGCTAGCCGGCTGAATATCGCCACCGCCTAGTTAGCTTTATTGCTATCTGCGCAACGCAGATATTGAATGCTGGTGGCTGGATATGGCCCCGGCATTGCTTATCTGGGTCTAATGTTCAGTGGCAGGGGCTAGCCACTGCCGCTGAGTATTCAGCCCTATAATAAAACAGGTGTGGAAGGTCTGAAAAATTGCAAATCTCTACCAGACAGCTTTCAGCTCTCAGCAACAGAACATTCTAGTAAGCAATGCAATGGAAATGTCTGTTCAGTAACAATCGTGTACATATGCAGCTGTATAATAGCACACAGCACATCTGCAGCTCCTTCAGCAGAAATCTCTCTACTGGAAAGATTCAAGCAGAACACCACAGATCAAGATAAATACAAAAAGATCAAGAGGCCAAAACAGTAAAACTAGAATCACAAAAGTATGCAGCACAGTTTTTGACCAACAACTGTTGTACAACTGTGTCACAAAACGTCTGCAAATGTGCGAGTGCTGCAGGGTGGCATGAACTCACCTTTTGTTTCCAGCGGGCCACGTCCATTGGTTGCTTGACATTGAAAGATAAGCAATGCAACAAACTAGGAACAGCTACAGGTGGATTCTGTGCTCCCTTTCCTTCTGCTGTAACCTCTCTTGCTCCTCCCAGCCATTGCTGCAGCCGCTGCTGCCCACCAACAGGCTAGGAGCAGGGCAGTCTGCCAGACTCAACCACCACCACCAAGTCGCACTGCTCCTCTTCCATCACTCCATTCAGCTCCTCTTTGCTGGATGACAGGTCCAACATGCTGTGGGCTAAACTTTCCTCTTCCAGAAAGTTTTTTTTAACAATGACCTTTTTTTCTGTTGTTTTTAAATTCGTTTTTTTTTTAGTAGCTGAGTGTTGGGGGGCGGTGGGGGGGGGGGGAGTATCCTTCTTGCAGCTGAAGAGAAAGTTGGAGCACCTTTCCGGACATGTTGAGTTTTCAGTGTGCCCATGCTCAAGGCCTGCTGCATTTCACTACTCCCTCCGATGTTCTGTAACATCCTGTCAAAGCAGGCAGAATGTGATAGGCCTTGAGAGCGGGCAAATACTCAAGAACCTGGTGCCGTGCGGCTAAAGCTGTTAGTGCTGATGCTTTATGCCATGTCAGACTGTAACTCCGGGAATCCTCGGACTGCCTGAAGAAAAGCCTTGGTGCACAGTACTTAAAAAGTCATGCATGCAAATACATTCCATGCAAGGCTGCACTCCTGCGCAGATGAGAGGAAACATTGGTCATGGCCCAATGCCTGTCTTCTGTCTAAAGAAAATAATACCCACCTTATTTCCCTTTATTCTGTGAATACTACAAACTAGTTTTTCTCTGGGAATTGATTCTACCACCTGGAAATACTCTATAGTTGATCTTTGCTTTAAAAACCCTCAATTGGACTCTTTGGTCCTTACTAATTTTTGCCCCATCTCCCATCTCCTTTTTTTGGCAAAAAGTAATGAAAAACTTGTCTTTTCTCAGCTAATCACTTTTTCAGAAATATTCTGACACTACATCCAAGACAATTTGTTTACGGTCATACCAGAGTACAAAATACTCTCGTTAAGGATGCTTAATGAGGTTAGGTCAACCTTAGAAGCTGGCAAAGCATTCATACTAGTGCAACTCAGTGTCACCTCGGCTTTTGGTCTTATAGACCATGAACTCCTAATTAAGGGGTTTTATTTAGAAACCCTATTCGTGATTTGGACATCTGAAAACAGCCATTCAGATATCCCAGTCACATCCATGTTCTAAGAGTCATTTTAGAATGGCCCTGAACTTATATGTGTCCAGTATGATCGTATCCATGTTGCGTGGAGGTATTTCTGGGGCGTTCTGGAGAACATACATGTGTACGTCCAATTTCAGAATGGGGCTGCCCGTTTAAAACTGATGACAGATACGTCTAATCTCCAGGAACAAACAGGAATGTAGTCTTCACATATGGGTATCGTCAGTACCGACGGAGCCTGCGTGGGAACGCTCCCCAGCGTCCAATTAGAAAGCTTTTGGGAGCATCCCACAGCGCCTGCGTGCTGCCTTCCCGCCTTTCCCAACTGCCTCTCTCCAGTTCTTTGTTTTCCGCGGAGCCAGCAGGTCATTGTTCCTGTCACCACAGAAAACTTTCCTTATTGCCCTTCTTTTTTGTGGTCGCGTCTGCCTTCCTCGACGCTTTACCGGTACCGCCGGTTCTTCTTTCTTTCTTTTCTTTAAAAAAAAAATATATATATATACTTAGTATTTTTTTTTCCAGGTGCACGCGCCATTTTGGGCCCTAGGCCCAAAAATTCCTCCACAATGGAAAAACCCGCCTCGGGTTTCAAAACGTGCACCAAGTG
Organism: Ichthyophis bannanicus; assembly: GCA_033557465.1. Classification (NCBI taxonomy): domain Eukaryota; kingdom Metazoa; phylum Chordata; class Amphibia; order Gymnophiona; family Ichthyophiidae; genus Ichthyophis; species Ichthyophis bannanicus. The sequence goes on from CM066033.1 coordinate 675,328,514, forward strand.
TGGCGGTACCATCTCCATCACCGACATCCATGAGTGGTGTCTTAAGTGTTTAGGTCCTGACCACTCCATCACTGAATGTATGGCCTGTGCCATGATGTCCAAAAGGGGTCGGCAGAACCGAGCTGCTAAGCTCAGTACACTGTTTCCCTCTGATGCAGCCTCGGTGGCATCGACGTCTTCCAGGGCTTCCTCTTCCTCCCGTGGATCTCAGGTAACTAAACACAAGTCTAGCTGGTCCTTAAAGGGTAGATCTCCTTCTAAGCATCGAGATGCCTCTGGCGTTGCCCTTGAGGATTCTGCACCGGCAAAATTGCCCCAGTGGGAGGCTTCGGCTTCCAAAGCATTATCGGGGCTCCAGAACGTTCTCGAGGCCTCAACCTTGGCAGAACTACTGATGCCATGCTCTGGGGTACTGGCTGTTTTCTCTGGTACCGACATCCAGACATCGGCAGCGTCGATAGACCAGAGGTTCCTAGCTATTGAACGCAGTCTGGCGGCTCTCCTTGCGGCATCGACACCCTCGGAACTGCGTCAGACAGTTCAGCCGGTACCGGCACCGGTATTGGTACTGGTACCGACAGCATCGGCATCGACATCGGTGTCCACATTGCCGGCACCCAGCCATGCGATGCCCTCCGGTACCGATACACTGGTACTGATTCCCCCTGGTACCGACTTCAGTCGGTACGGGTATCGGGCTCTTCAAGAGCATCCGGACAGAAGGTACTTCGAATCCTCAGAAGAATCTGAGGATTCTGACAGTTCTGTCGGTACAGGAATATTTCTCCCAGAGGAGCCTTCCTCCCCTAAACGCAGGATGTCTCCTCCAGAGGATATTTCCTTTCAGGACTTCATCAGGGAGGTGGCTCGAGGTCGGTCCATTACTGTGGCTCCTGAAACAGAGCCCAGAGTAAAGGAGTTGGAAATTTTACAATATCCCAAAGCTCCTAAGGAGGCAGCTACTCTACCCATCCATGAGATCTTGCACGATCTCATGTTAAGAATGTGGGAGACGCCTCTTACCACCTCGCCTCACTCTCATAGACTGGATACTATGTAATGAGTCCCTCTTTGTCTTGGTTTCCAGAAGACTCAGCTTCCTCACCACTCTGTTGTAGTGGAATCAGCTATGAGAAGGATCAGGAGTGCAAAGAGGCATGCCTCTAATCCTCCAGGACGTGAGTGCAGAACTTTGGATGCTTTTGGACGTCGTACTTTCCAAGCTTCCATGCTTTCTGCCAGGATTAGTTCCTATATTTTATATATGGGAATGTTCCTGAAGGAAATCACAGGAGATTTAGAGGTTTTGAGCCCTCTTCTTCCTGAGGATAGAAGGCAGGATTTTCTCACATTGGTCAAACATGCCCAGGATGTTTCTAAATTTGTCAACCGTGCAGCTTTTGACTGTTTTGAGTGCATAAGCAGAACCTCTGCCATTGCCATAGGTGCACGTAGAATTGCCTGGCTCCAGGCATCTGATTTGGAGCTCTGGGTACAAGACAAACTGGGCAATATTCCTTGTACTGTTGAGAACCTGTTTGGCAAGGATTGGCAAGAAAAAGCCAATGAGTTGGATGCTGACAATTCCACCTTGGATAGATTATCCAAAGCCGCAGCTGATCCTGCAAGAAAGAAATCTTTCAAGAAACCATTCTTTTCCAAAAAGAAGAGGTTTTATCCTGCTTATTCCCAGCAGGGACGCTCTGCAGGTCAACCTGTCAGGAAAAGTCAGCAACCACCCAAACAAAGGAAAGCAAAGACTGCTAAGCCTCAATCATCTCATCAGTCTCAGCCTCCACAAGGCCTTTGACTTTCGTCTAGAGAACTTAGCCTTCCTGGCTCTCAATGGACCAGAGCCTTCCACCATTCCAGGAAGGTTGTGTCACTTTGCCCCCAGATGGGGGCAGATAACAGCAGAGCATTGGACACTTTCCATCATAGAAGAGGGGTACAAGCTCCATTTTTCGAGCATGCCGCCTCCCACAATGGTAAGACAGTTCAATTCTCAGACCTCTCTTATCAACCTATTAGATCAAGAGGTCACTATGCTTCTTGCCCAAGGGGCAATAGAAGAAGTATCCATTCCTCAACAGGGTACAGGGTTTTACTCCCCCTATTTCCTTATCCCAAAGAAAACAGGAGGACACAGACCTATTTTAGACCTCAGAGAATTGAACAAATTCCTGTTCAAGGAGAAATTCAAGATGGTTTCTCTAGGAACTCTGCTGCCATACCTTCAGAGTCAGGATTGGCTATGTTCTCTAGATCTCAAGGATGCGTACACTCATGTTCTCATTCATCCATTTCACAGAAAGTTCCTTTGGGTCCTTTTTCAGAGAAAGCACTACCAATGCAGGGTGCTTCCTTTTGGCCTGGCCTCAGCACCAAGAGTGTTCACAAAATGCATGGCTGTAGTAGCAGCATTTCTCCGCACTCTAGGGATATTCGTCTTCCCCTACTTAGACGACTGGCTCATTTGAGCCCCATCACAGTCAGAGGCCAGGACCTCCCTATCTTGCACAATGCGTATCCTTCAGTATTTGGGTCTTGTCATAAATGTCCCAAAATCCAGTCTAACTCCCACTCAGTCTCTAGAATTCATAGGAGCTTTGCTGGATACCAAAAAGGCAAGGGCCTATCTTCCACAAGCCCGTTGCCTTCGCATGGTGCAGTTAGCTTCTCAAGCAGTGCTAAAGTCTCATCTCACTGCCCGAGAAATGCTACAACTACTAGGCCACATGGCATGGACCGTGCATGTGGTTCCTTATGCTCACCTCCATATGAGAGCAGCCCAGTGGACTTTATCCACTCAGTGGACCCAGGCATCAGGATGCCTGTCAGACAAAATAGCAAACACAAATCGCCTTATTTTGTCCCTCCAATGGTGGCAGTCCACTCAGAACCTGTTGCTGGGGTCCCCTTTTCAATAACCCTTACCCCAGGCAACTCTCACAACAGATGCTTCACCGATGGGTTGGGGAGCTCATCTACAAGACCTCTCCACCCAAGGCACTTGGACTTCACAGGAGACTCATCTACATATCAATCTCTTGGAGCTCAGAGCAATCTTCCTTGCTCTTCGAGTGTTCCACACTCTGCTCAGCAGCAAGACAGTCCTTATTCACATGGACAACCAAGTAGCCATGTTCTACGTGAACAAGCAGGGAGGAACAGGCTCTCTGTCACTTTGGAACGAAGCTTTGCTACTGTGGGCCCTCACCAGAGAGCATCAGATTCATCTCCTGGCAGTGTATCTTCCAGGCATACAAAACTCTTGGGCAGACAGACTCAGTCGAGTTCTGCTTCTACACGAATGGTCTCTACATGTAGACCAGGTGACCAAGATTTTTCAAATTTGGGGAACCCCGGACATAGACCTCTTTGCAAGTCCGTTGAATGCCAAACTTCCCCGGTTCTGTTCCAGAATCCCGGCTCAGGACTCTCAAGCCAAGGATGCTTTCCTCCTTCACTGGGGCCAAGACTTCCTTTATGCCTTTCTATCCATTCCCCTAATTCCCAGGACCCTATTCAAGCTTCAGAGAGACAGAGGCCGTATGATTCTCATAGCTCCACATTGGCCTCAGCAAGTGTGGTACCATCTGCTTCTACATCTCTCTCAAGCTCCCTCCCTGGAGTTGGGGTCTGCTCCAGATCTCCTATCTCAGGAGAACGGAATGTTATGGCATCCCAATCCCCAGTCTCTGCATCTCAGGGCTTGGTTGCTCAAGGCCTAGATCTCCATGATCTTAACCTCCTTCAGCAAGTAAAGGATATCCTTTATGCTTCCAGGAAGCCTTCCACAAGACGCTCTTATGCTTTCAAGTGGAAAAGGTTTACTATATGGTGTTCGCAGAAGGGTCTTAACCCCCTTGCGGTACCTCTGGAATCATTACTGGAGTATCTCCTTCATTTATCCAATGCAGGACTTAAGACTAACTCAGTGAGAGTCCATTTGAGTGCTATTGCAGCTTCTTTCAAGCCTCTAAATGGACAACCTGTTTCCTCTCATCCTCTTATAGCAAGATTTAAGAGAGGCCTTCTGCTAACTAAGCCTCCCAGTAGGCCACCACCTGTGGCATGGGACTTAAACTTGGTTCTTGGTCAGCTCATGAAGCCACCTTTCGAGCCCTTAGCTACTACCTCCTTGAAATTCCTTTCTTGGAAGGTTATCTTTCTCATTGCAATCACATCAGCACGTCGCATTAGTGAGTTGCAAGCACTAGTGGCTGATCCACCTAATACAAGGTTCCATCATGACAAGGTAGTCCTTAGGACTCATCCACACTTTATGCCAAAGGTGGTCTCGCCTTTTCATCTTAACCAAGCGGTCTACCTACCTGTGTTTTTTCCAAAGCCTCATGCATCAAATGCAGAAAGGAATCTTCATACTTTGGACTGTAAAAGAGCTTTAGCCTTTTACTTACAAAGAACACAGCAACATAGAAAGTCCTCTCAACTCTTTGTTGCTTTTGATCCTTCTCATTTGGGACTTCCAGTCTCCAAGAGAACACTGTTAAACTGGATTGCTCAGTGTATTTCCTTTGCCTATCAGAGTAAGAATCTTCCTCTGGAGGGCCATGTCACAGCTCACAATGTGAGAGCCATGGCAGCTTCAATGGCTCATCTACACTCTGTGTCTATCAACGACATCTGTCGAGCAGCCACCTGGGCCTCTGTTCATATCTTCACAGCCCATTACTGCTTGGACAAGGACTCCCGCCGGGATGCCTTGTTTGGTCAGGCTGTTCTCCAACACCTGTTCCATACCTAATCAACTCCTACCCACCATCCCTGGTTGGATACCAGAGATCCATGGGGGGAAGTGGAGCTCTTTCTCAGGGACACACAACTTCTGGGGTTTCTCCCTGGCATCTAAAGCTAGGGAGTCCCCATATGTGAAGACTACATTCCTGCTTGTTCCTGGAGATAGCATAGTTACTCACCTGTAACAGGTGATCTCCGGGAACAGCAGGAATTTAGTCTTCACAACCCACCCACCTCCCCTAGGAGTTGTAGCTCTCAATCTCTTTCTCTCTCTCTCTCTTTGTCTCAGCTTTAAAACTCAACTGGAGAGAGGCAGTTGGGAAAGGCGGGAAGGCAGCACGCAGGCGCTGTGGAATGCTCCCAAAAGCTTTCTAATTGGATGCCGGGGAGCATTCCTGCGCAGGCTCCGTCGGTACCGACGATACCCATTTGTGAAGACTAAATTCCTGCTGTTCCCGGAGATCACCTGTTACAGGTGAGTAACTATGCTTTCCTGTACCTGGGCATGAAAAGACTTTTGAAAAGTGCTTGTTTCTGCCAGCTACCAACAGTACAAAGGAGAGGAGAATGTCTCACTCCCTCAATATTTTTCACCAACTTAACCCTTTGAAGGCCTACTTTAACTTTTTAATCCACATTCTGCAGCCAGGTTAATTTTTGCATATTTCAGGAAAATTGTACCCGTCTTATTCAATATGTTCTAATAGTGGTTTTCCTTCTGCTATGGTCATGTATTATATACCATTTGATAGGAATATTTAGTCAGAATTTTGGATCCCAAGAGTTTTGGGCTCAGCCTGGAAAGGGTTAAAAAACCTCGTAGGTGCATAGTGAGGCCTTACTGTCTGCTGCTATGCCACTGCATATCTCCTTTTCTTAATTGGCAACCTGGAACATGTATCTCCTAACATATACATCTGTATGTCCTAAAATACTGCAAACATTACACCTGGGGGATTCTATGCAAAAAAAATTTAAATTCTGTGCAAAAATTAAGAAAATCCCATGCACAGTATTTTAAAATTCTGCATGTTTTATTAGTACAATATTGCACAGAATTTTAAACTTTTTTGCTCAGAATTCCCCCAGGTGTAAATCACGGGTATCTTTCCAAAACCCAAGCTTTCCCTGCCCACCCTTTCTCTCTCCCTTTGACTTCTAGGACGATCTCGACTCACCATCAGTCCTCTCTAACCTCCAATCACCTCCCCTGACACACCATGAGTCCTCTTCAGCCCCCAGTCACCCCTGACTTACCATCAGTCCTTCACTAACCCCTAGACGTCCACTCAACTCAACATCGATGCCTTCCAGCCTCCAATCACCCCCCTGACTCACCATCTTTATCTTTATCTTTATCTTTATTAAAACATTTGATAAACCGCCCAGGCCAAAGCATCAGGGCGGTGTACAATCATAAAAAAAGTGACAGCTGCTGAGAAAGGAAGAGAAGAAAAGAACGCCAAATAATAATAGGACAGTAAAAGAAACAGCAAAAGATAAAGAGGGGCAACAGAAAGCAGCAGAGCAACGGAATTTAAAACCATAATACTAATAATAAAACTTAAAAACTTAAAAACAATAAAAATTAAAGGAGTGAGGGGAGGAGAAGGAGACTCGAACCAGATATAGGCGGAGCGAGAGGCGAGACTAGGGGAACATGACACCAGCGGAGAGGGGAAAATAGAGAAATAAGAGGGAGGGAGGGAATAAAAGGCTAAGTGGGAAGGACATCATCAGTGGGGGGAGGGAGATTGAATGCTTGACAGAAAAGATGAGTCTTGAGAATAGTTTTAAAACGAGTATAGGAGGGTTCTAAACGGAGAGATAAGGGAAGAGAATTCCAGAGGGCAGGGCATAGAAAGAAGAAGGCAGAATGTCGGGTGGATTCGAGACGGGCCTGAGTGGGTGAGGGAAGAAAAAGACGATTACCATGGGCGGACCGGAGAAGGCGGGGAGAGGGCTGGAGATGGATAATATTGGCTAAATATTGGGGGGAGTCAGAGAAGAGGGCCTTGTGTGCAAGGATAAGTAGTTTAAACACAAACCGAAACTTAATAGGGAGCCAGTGTAGAGAAGAGAGACAGGGGGAAACATGAGAGCGGAGAGGGGATAGAGTAATAAGACGGGCGGCAGCATTTTGAACGATTTGAAGGCGGTGAAGTTGGTGAGAGGGAAGACCAGCATAAACAACATTGCAGTAATCGAGTCGCGAAATAACTAGGGATATGACCAAAGTGATAATAGAAGAGTGTGAAAAGTAGGAACGAACAGCTTTGATGCGACGTAGGTGAAAAAAGGAGGAGCGGACAACAGAAGAGATGTGATCGTGAAAAGAAAGAGATGGGTCTAGAGTAACACCTAAATAGCGGAGAGTGGAGGTGGAAGGGATAGAATGAGAACCCATGACAGGAAACACTGAAGGAGAAGGACGACCAAAAGTAACCCAAAGAGCTGCAGATTTAGTAGGATTAACATGCATGAAGTTTGACTCAAACCAGGATGTGATGGAGGAGAGACAGAGGTTAAGTGGAGTGAGATCAAGGGCAGATGGAGAGGTATGGTGAACCAGAAGGATATCATCAGCATAGATGTAGAAAGAAAGAGCGGATTGCTGGATTAGCAGAGCTAGGGGGGCCAGAAAAATGTTAAAGAGGAGAGGGGCAAGAATAGAGCCCTGAGGGACACCACAAGTGACAGACGCAGGAGGAGAGACTGAAGAACCAGCGTGAACTGAAAAAGTACGACAAGATAAAAAAGAGTGAAACCATTGAAGAACAGTGCCATGAATACCAACATCAGACAAACGAGAAAGAAGGGTGCGGTGATCGACTACATCAAAAGCAGAAGACAGATCCAGAGAGACCACTAGGGAAATATCACCACGATCGTGAGAACGGTGAAGTTCAGAGAGCAGAGCCGTGAGAACAGTTTCGGTACTGTGACCAGGACGAAAGCCAGATTGCCGGGGGTGAAGGGCGTGGGTGGAGTCAAGATGAGAGGTCAGCTGGGAAAAAACAATTCGTTCAAGGATTTTGGACAGAAAAGGAAGGTTGGAAACGGGGCGCCAGTTGGCAGAAAGCGTGGGGTCGAGGGTGGGCTTCTTCAAAAGGGGGCGGACAATAGCGTGCTTCCATAAAGAGGGAAAAAGACCAGAAGAGAGACTAGTATTAAAGATAGAAAGGATGAAAGGCACCAAAGCAATATGCGAGTCAAGTAGCCAGGGAGATGGCAGAGGATCAAGAGGACAGGTAGTTTGGTGAGCGGAAGAAATAGCCTTAATAAGTTCGGGCGAAGAAATAGGAGAAAAGGAACACCAAGTGTGGGAGAGAGTGTGAATGGGTGAGGAGGGGGAAGTGGGCAAAGGGTGAAAAGGGGGAGAAGAAGGGAAAGGAGGGAGAAGAGGGGAGAGGGGGGAAGGGCATGAAGGAAAGGAGGAACAAATAGCAAGAATCTTATTAGTAAAGAAAGCAGCAAGAGAAGAAGGGCTGGGAGGGGGGGGCTGGGAAAGGGCAGAAGGGAGAGAAGAAGGGGAGGAAATAGATTTGAGGACCAGAAAGAGACGCCTAGCAGAGTTAGAAGATGTAGAGATGAGACGAGAGTAGTATGAATGTTTAGCAGAAGTGATAGCAGAGCGGTAGGAAAGGTGAGCAAGCTGATAGTTGGAATGAGAGTCGGATGAGCGGGACTTCCTCCAGAACCGTTCAGCACGTCGGAGATTGGAGCGGAGGAGAAGGAGACCGGGGTGGTACCAGGGGTGATGGGAAGATGAACGGGGGGCTGAAGAGTGGAGAGGTGCCACAGAATCAAAAGCAACCGAAAGAGAAGAGGAAAAGAGATCAACCTGACGGTCAATGGAGAAGGAAGAAAAATCTGGAGGGAATAGCGTGAGGGCAGATGGAAAAGAGGACCGAGAGTTTGGAGTGAAACGTCGCCTGAGGGAAGGGATAGGAACTGAAGAAGGGCTAGTGGAGTCTAAAGAAGGAAAAGGGAAAGTAAATAAAAGACAGTAATGGTCAGACCAAGGAATGGGGACAGATCGGATATTGGAGGGAGAAAAAGTTCTCTTCAGCCCGCAGCCCAGACACTCACTAATGCCAGATTGCATCATTTTAAGCACAGCAATGGGAACATCTCCCTTCACTTCTGTATCTGTGCTACGCTGGGAGAAGCATTTCCTGCTAGGGACAGGAAATGCTTTTGTTGACCTTTTTAGAAGGGCAATGATGCCATCAGAAGTATAGCACAGCCACGGGAGTGAAAAAAAATACACCCATGGCTGTGCTGCAGCAAACAGGCAGGTTTGGGTGCCTTAAAGCTTGGGCGCTCCGAGCCTGCCTCACTGCTCACTGATATTGGTGCCTGCACATGATTCTGCATAGCAAGTACAGGATTCTGCACAGGTGGGGAATTCTGCATTGTGCAGTTGTGCAGAATTCCCCCAGGAGTAATACATCTATATCTCGCATGTGCACATTTCTGAAATCAGATATATCTGGATCCTTATTCTGCATGTCCCTATTTATCTTTTAGGGTGGAGATAGGGAAGTTATAGACAGCATTTATACATGTCCACTTTCACTGCTAATCCTCCCACAGAATTTCAAACATTTTGACATGGACATTTCAGATTTCACCTAAATGGCCTTTCTAAAATGTGCCTTCAAATATCGTGAACATATCAGAATGAGTGAAAGAGCTCTCAGCTGGTCTTGCACCTATCGGACTTGGAGAACATTTCAAGTATGGTCAAGAAATACTTTCTCCGGGGGCGGAGCTAGCCACTGAACAGAATGGACGCCTGAATTTTTGCTCCCGTTGCTGCCCAAGAATCCTGAACATATCCCGGTATTCCATTGAAGTTTGTACCCCCTACCTACATCAATAACACCGCAATACAGCTGGATGGCATCCCTGAAGCCTGCCCGGCTGGAATTTCCACAGGGATCCGGCTCAGCAGCGAAACGATCCAAACCCGAAGTGGGCTCCCCGCAGAAAATGGCCGCGGGAGAGAAGGAGGGAGTGACTGCCGGTGGCCTACGTGAAGTGCTACAGGAATTGAAATGCGTTAAAGAAATGATTGCAGCCAATTCTAGTTCACTGAACATGATTCAAGAAGACTTGCTGGAGGTAAAAGAGAAACTCCTCACCATCACCACTCGACTTAATGCAGTTGAATTACAAACCCAGAAGCATGGCGTTGCATTAGAACAGCTGGGCCCTTTGGCCAAACGAGTCCGGCACATAGAAAATCTGATTGAAGATCAAAATAACCATTCCCGTAGAAATAATATCCGCCTTGTTGGAGTCCCTGAAGGCGCTGAAGGTACCGATCCGATTGGATTTCTGGAAAAAACCATACCGGAGATGCTGCAGCTTGTCTTTGCAAGGCCTTTTGAACTAGAACGGGCCCATCGAATCCCAACACACAAAGCTGAAAACACACGATACCCGCGCCCACTCATAATGAAGGTACTGAGATACCCACAGGTCCTACAGATCTTTCAAGCTGCACGGAAGGCCGGATCACTGCAAATCCAGGGACACAAAGTAGCACTTTATCCGGATTTGAGCAAGCAAACGGTAGATCGGAGAAAAGCGTTGCTGGCCTGTAGACCCATGCTACAAAGTGCACAGGCAAGATACGGGCTATACTACCCAGGAACCATGCGGGTCACGCTGCATAATGAAACGAGGAATTTTGTTGATGCTGAAAAACTGAAAACTTTCCTACAAGAAAAATGCGGTATGGAAACCTGAGGTCAATATTCTGATCTCTCACGCAGTGTAGAGAACTCAGCATATACTCAGGGGGTGCGGCCGTGCGTTCTCACAAATTTTAGAACGCCTTAAGCCTTGTTAAACACCTCATTGATTGTATTTCTGTTGTTCTAAATAGTTTTAATTAAACAGATATTTCTGCTTGAAATGTAGGGGTGGCAACGGGAGGTCGGGGTTGGTTACTGTTTCAGTGGATTGTGTTCACCTTCGCGATACAATGTTTGCCAGTTATGCAGTTGTTTGTGTCAGTCCAGTCCAGTACAAAACCCTCCACATACACGCAAATGCAAGTACGCGGCAAGCCTATCCATAGGATAGCTTTCACCTATAAGACAGCTTATCCCAACGTTGATGTCTAGTGATCTTTTAATGCTTTCGTTAAATGTAAAAGGTATTACTGGCCCTGTCAAGCGAAAGAAGATTTTAGCGTACTGCCAGCAAAAAAAAGCAGATATTGCCCTCTTACAAGAGACACATTTAACAGATACTGAATCGCAGAAAGTAACCTCTAAATACTTCCTGGTGGCGGCCTCGGCCTCTGCCACTCAACGCAAAGGGGGGGTAATAATATTAGTGCGCAAATTCCTGCAATCCGCCATTACCGACACACGGATTGATCCGCTAGGTCGATGGGCCAGAGTGACGATGAAAATAAATCAACAGCTTTACACATTCTTCAATATTTACGCGCCCAACCTCGATGACCCTAACTTTTTCAAACTGATAGCTAAAGAAGTTACAGCCGCGGCTCACACCAATATCATATTAGGGGGCGATTTCAATGTCATCTTGGATCCACTGTTAGATCGCACGCCCTATCGGGCTGTAGACAAAGTCAAATCGCAGGCGATTCTTAAAGGCATCATAACAGAGCTACACTTGGTAGACCCCTGGCGCCTACTTCATCCCCAAGAAAGAGACTACACATTTTATTCCATCCCACATAATACCCAAACAAGGATCGATTTCTTCCTACTGTCCACAGAGCTGATGCCCCAAGTGTTGTCCGCAGAGATATATGCTACAACGGTATCGGATCACGCCGCTGTCTCCCTAGTGTTGAATACCAACGTTACACAGCATGTTCCGCCAAGATGGACATTTGATAAATCCCTACTAGCAGATGACTCCTTTGTACAGCTACTGTCAGGGGAAATTGAGACCTATTTTAAATATAATACACCCACTGATACCTCCATCTGGAGCTGGTGGGAAGGTTTTAAAGCGACCATACGAGCTCATATTACCACCTACACCATTAGACGGCGTAAAGCCAGGAAAAAGAAAAAGATGAATTGGAACTCCAAATAAAAGCTGGGGAAAGGTTACTAGCCAAAAGAGCTGACTCAATGATATTGATTAGACTCCAAAAATTGCGATACCAATATAATGCTCTCCTCAACAAAGAAGCACTGAGTAGCATCCAGCTACAACGTAGTATATACTACTATGACAGCAACCGCTCAGGATCCCTCTTAGCTCGGCAGCTCAGACCAAAAACCAGCAAGACCGCTATAGCGGCGTTGCAGGACAATTCCGGGGGCCTTCTCCTGAGATCTGACAAAATACTAGACCGCTGCAAAGAATTCTATGAGGAACTATATCGCTCAGATACCCAATGTAGTGACAGAGCCTTTGAAGATTTTGTCTCCAAGATAGTAGGACCCACATTAACCAGTCATCAAAGTCGAACGCTGGAACAAGAGATCTCAGTAACTGAAATACAAGATGCGATCAAACAGATGGCTCGTGGCAAAGCCGCCGGTCCAGATGGTATCCCGCTGGAATTCTATAATAAATATTGCATTCAATTGGCTCCCATGCTACAGATCTACTACAGTGGCCTGCAAGATGAATCTCCAGAGATTGGAGCCCTGGCAGAGGCTGTGGTGGTAATTCACCCGAAACCAGGCAGGGATACACAAAAGATAGAGAATTACAGACCCATCTCTCTTCTAAACTCTGATTATAAAATCTATGCTAAAGTGCTTGCTAACCGATTAGGACGGCTCTTAAAAGATTTGATACATGAGGATCAATGTGGATTTATACAAAACAGATCCACTACAGATAATGGAAGATTATTGGCACATGTACTGGCATCTGCCAAGACCAAGACCGAGCCCCTGATAGGGCTAGCATTGGATGCCGAAAAAGCCTTCGATCGACTGGAATGGTCCTTTCTATTTCGATCCCTACGGTGGTTTGGGATAGGAGAAAAGTTCCTAAAACGCGTTGAATTGTTATATACCAAACCCACAGCTCGAATAGCGGTCAACTCACACCTCTCAGCCCCTTTTCAGTTGCAAAGAGGGACCAGACAGGGTTGCCCCCTGTCACCGATGCTTTTTAATTTAGCCCTGGAACCCTTATTAATAGCGCTCCGACAGAAGGAAAACATAAAAGGAATTGAGTTAGCTGATGGTCCCTGTAAATTGTCAGCATATGCCGATGACCTGCTCATTTTTCTACAACCATCAGACCTTCCTGAAACACTGCAACTCATAGATGCATACTCAGCGATATCCGGATATAAAGTAAATTTGAATAAAACAACAATTATTCCTCTGAATGAACAGGTCAGCGAAGAAATGATGCGTGGATACCCCTTTCAATATGAGAAGTCATCCTTTAGATACCTGGGCGTGACCTATGGCACCACCTTGGAAGAGACTGTCGCAATCAACATTAAGATGTGTCAAGAAATTGTACATGATAACATCTGCAAGTGGACCCCCCTTCATTTGAGCTGGTGGGGCAGGCTAGAAACGATAAAAATGATGTTGGTACCAAAACTCAGCTATATATTAAGTATGATACCCTTACGTTTCCCGTCAGCCTTCTATAAGAAAATGAATAGTCAACTGATAGCCTTTCTATGGAACAACCGAGTACCCCGAATAGCTGCCTGGAAACTGAAGTTACCTAATACACAAGGAGGTGTCCATTTCCCAGATCTCGGCTGGCTACACACTGCCTCTCTTTTAAAGCAGGGTGCTCAATGGGTCGACTCTGACGACACGGATAAAGGACCTAGATGGCTGAGTGTGGAGCGGGCCCTACATTCCCCCCTGCCCACATGGCTACTGGTAGGCACAGTAGTAGACCAGACTGCACCACATAATGCTATTATCCGAGAAACACAGCATGCCTGTCGATTATTGGCATCATGTATCGATGGAGGGGATGACTTTGCCGCAGATATGCCCATATGGCTGAACCCGCGCCTTATCATCGGAGGGAAGCCTGTCTTATGGAAAAAATGGGTGGAACATGATCTTATCACCATTGGACAACTGATCAATGGAAGTGCATTTAAAACCTTTGACAGATTAAGAACGGAATTCCGATTGCCTAATACATGCTATTTCCAATGGTGTCAGCTCCGATCCTGCATGAGCAAAGCGGGTGTGTCACCTGTCTTGATACGTACAGGATGGCCACTGCGACAGAAACTTCAAGAATTACAAACAGATGCTAAAGCTGTTTCAAGATGTGTTGCGATTCTCCGATCCAAAAGTGACAAGACATGTTCTAAGATACAATCGGTGTGGGCTACTGAAACCGGTCAAGATCTACCTCCGGAACATTGGGACACTTTTTGGGGAACTCAAATACGTGCCACGAGAGCAGCGTCTCTCACACAATCTATGTACTTTATAGCACATCGAGCGCATATTACACCGGCTAAGAAAATGAAATGGACACTACAGGAGGGAAATCGATGTTGGTCCTGTAACATGGAAATTGGGACACTGGCACATATGTTGTTCCATTGTAAATCCCTGGAAATATATTGGAACAGAGTTTGGGAACGCATATCACAGATCCTCAACTTACAAACTCCTATCACCTATCGGATAGTGATATATAAATCCATAGCTCTGGAACCTACTCTGATGAAATGGGATGGTAAACTGCTGGACTTAATGCTCGGGATAGCGCTTAAAATAGTTCTAATACACTGGAAGAATCTCGACAAAGCTTGTTTCGAGCATTGGTGGAGTCTCTTAATCCTACATAAGACCTACGAAGAGATCTATATAGCCAAGAACCCATGGTCTGGTAAACTAAGTAAGAAATGGTCAGCTTTACAAAATTATGTTTGATGAAAATGATTGCTGGAGGCTGCCTTGTGGAATGGTCTCTGCTGTAACCACATTGAACGGAGAGAGAGGGAGGGTGGCGTGCTGGCATGGACTGATACTAGTTCTTGTTAACGTTATTGTACTGTCTTGTTCAAGTTATTATATTCTTTTGCTATTTTGATCAATAACATCTGCTTGTATCCTGCTATATCACGATCGTTTGTATTGTTATTTTATATGTTAAAACTGAATAAAAACTACTATTAAAAAAAAAAAAAAAGAAATACTTTCTCCAACATTCAGCACAGCTTCTCTAGAGTACCACAGGGCTGCTTATTGGCCCCTATGCTGTTTAATATATATGTAGCTCCCCTGATTCTACTGATTCAATCAATGAGCTGTAGCCCATATGTTTATGCCAAGAATATATTACTGCTGTTCACCATTGTCCAATATCACTGTATCGGGCAGTATTGAATCACTGCCCAAACTCTATTGATGAAGCTCCAATCATATAAAATGATTTTAAATACTTCAAAACATGCGACTATGTGGGTTGCACAAACCCCATTGATTTCTGTTGTGCCTGATATTGATAGTAACATAGAAAATGATGGCAGATAAAGACCGGTATGGTCCATCTAGTCTGCCCAATAAAATGGCAAGAGTAGGTGCCACTCCGTGCAGGCCACCTTTCCCATGTCTTTGTTTAGGGGTGGAACCCACCGCTCAGTGTAGGACACCCCTGTTTGTTGAGAAATTAGATAGTTAAGTTTATTTTGATTTTATCCTGTTGCAGTAAAGGGATCCACTGTGTCTGTCTCAATCCCATTACATACTTTAGGGGTTATTCTTGATTATTATTTTATCTTTCAAAGTCCAAATAACAAGTGTTATCTAATCTGAATTCCACTCTCTTCATAGAATCCATGCTCTAAAACTGCTTAATTCTCCACCAGATCTAAAAGATCTCTGACATTCGTTAACAATACCCAGATTAGATTACTGCAACTCACTCTAAAATCAAGTACATTCGTAGCAAAAAACCTGTGAGAGAGTCAGTTGGACCATTAGATGATGGAGGAGTTAAAGGGGCACTAAGAGGCGACAAGGCAAGAGCGGAGAGACTGAATGAATTCTTTGCTTCAGTCTTTACTGAGGAAGATGTAGGGATGTTACCCATGACTGAAGTGGTATTTAAAGGTGCGGAAGAATTAAAGGAAATATCGATACATCGGGAAGATGTATTACAACTATTAGATAAACTGAAGAGTAGCAAATCACCTGGGCCGGATGGTATACATCCAAGGGTGTTGAAAGAACTGAAATATGAGATTGCAGACCTGCTATTAGTAATCTGTGAACTATCATTAAAATCATCTCTAATACCTGAAGATTGGCGGATCGCCAATGTAACACCAATTTTTAAAAAGGGTGCGAGGGGTGATCCGGGAAACTACAGACCAGTGAGCCTTACGTCAGTACTGGGAAAAATGGTAGAAACCATCATAAAGCATAACATTACTCAGCATGTAGATAGTCATGGCCTAATGGGAGACAGCCAACATGGCTTTAGACAAGGAAGATCTTGTCTTACTAATCTGTTATGTTTTTTTGAAAGTGTGAATAAACAGGTGGACAAAGGTGAGTCGGTTGATATAGTGTATCTGGACTTTCAGAAAGCCTTTGACAAGGTCCCTCATCAGAGACTTTTGGCAAAACTAAAGAGTCATGGCATAGGAGGCAGTGTACTACTGTGGATCAGGAACTGGTTAAAAGATAGAAAGCAGAGGGTTGGGCTAAATGACCAATTTTCCCAATGGAGAAAGGTGAATAGTGGTGTACCCCAGGGATCTGTGCTAGGTCCGCTGCTTTTTGACATATTCATAAATGACCTGGAATTTGGAATAACGAGTGAGGTTATCAAATTTGCAGATGACACAAAACTATTTAAGGTTGTTAAAACCCAAGAGGATTGTGGAAACTTACAAGAGGATCTTGATAAATTGGAAGACTGGGCATCAAAATGGCAGATGAAATTTAATGTGGACAAGTGCAAAGTTATGCACCTAGGGAAGAACAACCCAAACTATGGTTACACGATGCAAGGTTCCACATTAGGAACCACCACCCAGGAAAAAGATTTAGGCGTCATTGTGGATAACATGTTAAAACCCTCGGCCCAGTGTGCAGCGGCAGCCAAGAAAACAAATAGAATGCTAGGTATCATAAGGAAAGGAATGGAAAATAAAACAAAAGATATTATAATGCCTCTATACCGTTCCATGGTGAGACCGCACCTTGAATATTGCGTGCAATTCTGGTCGCCGTATCTTAAAAAGGATATAGCGTTATTAGAAAAGGTTCAGAGAAGAGCCACCAAAATGGTAAAGGGGATGGAAGGATACTCCTATGAAGAAAGGCTAAAAAGGTTAGGGCTCTTTAACCTGGAAAAGAGACAGCTGAGGGGAGATATGATAGAAGTCTATAAATTAATAAACGGAGTGGAACGGGTAAACGTAGATCGATTGTTTACATTATCAGAATATAGAAAGACTAGGGGACATGCAATGAAGCTACAGGGTAAACTATTTAAGACTAATAAAAGAAAATATTTTTTCACTCAACGTGTAATCAAACTCTGGAATTTGTTACCGGAGGATGTAGTAAAGGCTGTTAGTGTAGCTGGGTTTAAAAAAGGTTTGGACAAGTTCCTGGAGGAAAGGTCCATAAACCATTATTAAGAAGGGACCCAGGATATCAATGCTTGACCTAGTACAAGCATTGCAGAACCTGTGTCTTTTGGGGAAACTGCTAGGTACGTATGACCTAGATTGGCCACTGTTGGAAACAGGATACTGGGCTTGATGGACCTTGGTCTGACCCGGTATGGCATATCTTATGTTCTTATGTATATCATCTTTCTGAATTTCAACTGAACAGAATATAAGAAATGCCATACTGAGTCAGACCAAGTCCATCAAGCCCAGTATCCTATTTTCAACAGTGACCAATCCAGATCACAAGTACCTGGCAGGTTCCCAAAAAGGTACACAGGTTCCACAATGCTTGTCCTGAGGTAAGCAATAGATTTCCCGGGGTTTATGGACCTTTCCTCTAGTTTGATTACTCTTTGAATCAAATAAGAATGATCACATATCTCCTCTACTAATTTACCAGCACTATTTCTTACTGGATTGAGTAGAACATTTTACTCATTGCACATCGTGCCTTCTACTCTAATCAACTTGTTTATCTGGTTAATTGGTTAATTCTCTATATGGCAGTCCATCAGTTCAGATTAACTTACTTTCACATCTGGTTAGATACAACACTGACAACTTATTTTGCTTTTCTAACACCCTTATTCTTGAACTCTATGTCCATTTATATCCATCAAGGACCCCCCTTATTACATTTTTAAAACACTTTTTTAAAAACCGTATTCAACTTATGCTTCTCGTCCTTGCTCTGAGACCTATGGAGGAACATGATTTTTTTTTTCATTTCTCCTGATATAATTTATTATTTAACCTTCTTTTATTGTAAACCTCTTATTGCTGAAAAGTGATCAAACATATTTTATAAATAAATAAATAAAAGCCAGATTCAGGGCAGCTATGATTACCTTCTTAACTCCCAAGCTGAGAGGGAGAGGGACCTGATGTTAGGATGCCACATTGTCCCCTGAATATGTGCGATCAAACTTTCAGAATTCCCCAAACTGATGGGTTTCCTTCATTCTTGCAGGAGAGGAAACCAGATTTACTTTGGCAAAAAGTAGACTATGAAAAACATAGTCCCCTGATTCTGTCTGAACTTCACTTACAGAAAACCCTCCATCCAATCCAGAAGGAAGACATCCAAAGCTAGTTAGCTGTGAGTTCCTATCCTGGAGCAGAACAGAAGCTCTTGGGTCCCTCTGGACTGATGCTAGTGATGACAGGTTACACTTCTTTCTCTTTCCTCTTCACAGCCCTGAATCCCCCTCTTAGCCATTTGGGAACACAAATGGTACTAAAAGGATTTATATTTGGACTCACGAAACAGCAAGCACCAGTTGTATCAATAACAGATATAGGCTTGCCACACACTACTTGTATCTTTTTTCTGGGACGTCATTGTAAACAATATAGCCATAGTGCAGAGCTTGATGAGTCCTGGGTGCCAGGTTGCTATGATACTTTGAAATTGCACCTTGGCACCCAGGATTTCATGCTCCCAAATGTTTTTGGTAAGCACTAGTACTCTCTAACAAACATTGCACTTCTTACTTTCCCACTGCGACCTGCTTTCTGCAAGCAGCTTGAGCCACACAATGGAGGACGTTTGGGCTGATCTCACAGTTTAAAGTCTCATGAGAAAGTTAAAAGCGCAGTCTTTTTAGTGCAGCTGCAAACAAGAAGGTAAGAAGAATGGGGAGTGAGAGACTGGGTGAAGGCAGGTTGTGGAGGCTGAGAGAGACTGAGTGAAGGCTTGGGGGGAGGCTATGAGAGAGAGACTGACTAGGTGAAGACGGGAATTACGAGAGAGTGAATGATGGCAGGGTATGTGAGCTAAGAGATAAAGACAGACAAGGTCATTTATTTATTTTTATTGAACAGCTCTTTTATACCGCTCCTTCCAGCGATCAGGGTTGGTTTACATAGAACAATAACTTGATACATAGAACATTGAACAGCTTAATAACATAATTGGAACTAATGAACTAGTTGAATCAAAACTATATACATACTAGATGAATCCAGAACTATGTACATTCCAGTATACACTTATGGATAGGTAGCGGAGACTGTGTTTCTTAGCTATTTACAAGTGATAAATATTTCAAAGGAGAAGGATTATGATATTTGAGTGGCATATTGGGGAGTTGATAAATTGTTAGTATTGTTGGAGGAGGGTGTATTGTAATATTCTGAGGAAGGTTTTTAATTCCTTGTGGAATGTTAGAAGGTCTTTGGTTGCTCTAAGTTGGTCAGGTAGAGCGTTCCAGAGTGTGGGGGCTGTAAATCTGAACGCTCTATTGCTCGTGAACTGCAATGGCTTGGGGGGGGGGGGGGCTATGACAGAAAGACTAGGTGAAGGCAAGGGATTGAAGCTATGAGAGAGACTTTTTTTGCTTCATGTATTACCAGGCCTTGGTGATATCTAAAGTAAAACATGAAGTTGCCTCAGGTACAGCTATAAAGAGTTGCCAGTATGCTGCGGACAACAAACTCATTGCAGGATCGTGGGAGGGGGAGGAGAAGAGTCACTGCTTTCTGTTGGCACTGTGTAATGGCACATTAAGGGCCTGAATTATTAAACTTTCTTTTCCCACAGGAAATGGGAAAACAGTAAATCAAGCCCTTAAAAAAGGAGCTGTGATACACCTTTTCAGGGGGGCAGGGGCACTGTGACTGAGGTCGTGGCAGCCAGATCCTAAATTTTTAAGCTGGCTCCTAGATTCCAATAAAATCTATCAAGGCTTGCCGTAATGAAATAGCTTGATTTTGAAAAACAGACCTTGCAGCACCACTAAGCACTAAATAAGAAAAAATAACTTTAAAGGTGATCAAAAAACCTAAAGTAGGGGTGCTGAAAGGAGGTCCTTGTGTAATCAGCACAAAAGAAAAGCTGTGTGAAAAAGAGCAGGCTGCACCTTACCAGGTCCACAGAAAAACAAAGATCTAGGAGGTCCCCGTACGGTAGCAGGAAGTGGAAAGCTATATACACGCACAGTGGTGGCTCTCTGAAGCTTCCAGAGACTTTTCCCACAGAGGTTCAGATGACATCACCCTGTGGTCAGGAATTGTGATCCTGCTTGTCCTTAGAGAATAGTGCTTACCTGCTGCGGCTGCCTTCTCTGCCAATTTCCCTCAGCAGGCTAAAGCGCAGGGGGCTCCGTAGTCTCCCTGCTGGTGACTCTGGCTGGCCCATGCGAAATACCGATGGTACACTTGTGCTTCTACTATGACATACTGGTTTGAAAATTCTGCATTAGGGACCAAGCCTGTTGGGGACTCACTGACCACGTCACTGGAGCTGCTCATACAGTACCTATCTGACTGTTCTTGTGATTTTCAGCTCTTTAAACTATACTGTATTCTGGAAGAGTCAAAGACCATTTCATGTGAATCAGTGTAATAAATTAGCTGTTGACAGACATGAGAAGATAAAACAGCCCGTAACAGACTCTGACCTGCTGATCACCTGACTCCTGCATTTTTTCTAGTTTCTTTTAGAATGCAGTCCCAAGGCTGACCCACTAGCGGTGCTGTGCATGGCTATGAGGAAGGTCACTGGTTTACATAAGGACATAAGATTTATCATACTGAATCAGACCAAAAGGCCATCAAACCCAGTATCCTGTTTCGAACAGTGGTCAGTCCATGTCACAAGTACCTGTCAGGTTTGATCCCCAAGTCAGTTCTTCCACTGCCTTGGTTGGCTTGGACTCAGGATGCTGCAGAGATGGTGTTCACACCCTCTGGGGACATAATCATAATTTCAGAGTGACACCTAGTAGCTAGAATCAGGGCACATGGTTGCAGGGTTCCTGAAAGGACCCTGATGGGTGGCTCTTGACCAAGGATCATCACTGCAATCACCAAACTATGTTTGCTAGGGATGATGGGAAATATAAAACAGGGAAAACACCCGCAAGCAGTTCTAATGAATGCCCATGGCACTAGCTGCTAGCCTTGATTCCAAATGAGCTGGAAGTACAAAGAGGCACGAGTACAGATTAATACATAAAAACAAAAGCTATAAGGCTACTGGATTAACAAAACATTTCCAGCCCATGATAGCATTTTATAAAAGGCTTGCTGGACTTTAGCTGGTAAGTGACAGACAGCAAGTGTTATTTAAATAAAAGGAGGCTCACATGGTTAAAATGATTGCATTGTGAAGCTTTATAACAATGAGTGGAGGAGTGGCCTAGTGGTTGGGGCAAGGTACTTCGGGCCGGAAGGTCAGGGGTTCAAATCCCACTAGAGAACAGCAACCTTGGGCCGGAAGGACTGGGGTTTCTAGTCCCACAGGTGCTCCTTGTGGTCTTGGGCAAGCCACTTAACCCTCCATAGCCCATGTTCCCTGTAAAATAGTTCTCTGTGTGCTGTGCTTTCCTGTCTAATCAATGTGTTTATACCTCAAAAATTTACTGTCATGATTTGACAATTTCCAATCTGTAATCAAACTGCTGCTGATCGCTGGAAGTAGCGATAAAATAAATTCTGCACTGTCTTTGCATCCCATACTAGATTACCCCTACCAAAAGTGAATTACAGTAGCCCAGCTAACTGGTGATAAATACAGAGGGCCTTTGCATCCAAGAAGGACCATAACAATCGAATCAGGCACAAAAGTGAATCTTAAATAAACATGGCAAAAGACCTTTGGACCATGAAAGAAATCTGAAGTGAGAAGGTCAGGGAACTGCCGAGGGTAACTCCAAATGATCTGACTGAATCTTTTAGTGGAACCTGACCCCTAGAGATTTCTGGATTGAAGGAATGATGTTGTCCTGGGAAGACCAAATTGCCTCACCTTCATATGTTAAGAATCAACTGGTTGGATTTTATCCAACTAGCAAAACTGTTCAAATAGCTCTGAAGAACCATATCCTGTTTATTATGAGTGAAGAATATTTGAATGCCATCAACAAAAATCTATATACTAAGGCCCAGACTCTACTAAAGTGGCTAGAGGGGCAAGATATATATTAAAAAGTGTTGGGAACAGTATAGAGCCTATGGGACCCCACAGGTTAGCTGATACGCTGCTGAAAGTTGATTCACTCTATTGACTCTAAATGCTTGTTTGGAAAGGAATGATCTAAATCATTCAAGAACCATCCAGTCCCAGGTACAAACCTTTCCCAAGCTATCTATCACCCTGAAGGTGGCCATGTTATGATATTCAAACTTGTTTTACAGTTTAGCAAGACAGAGACCCTGTAATTCCATGTTAGTAATTATCAATAATATCCAAATCCAATCCCTCAGGTTGCATTGCCTCATGACCACAAACAAATCAATAAGAATAGTGAAGTTTTCTTAAAAATATACAACGAGGTATGTTCCTTTCTTTCACTTTTGTAAAGTTATTCTTCTCATTCTGTAACAATAGCCAATTGTTAAAGGAGGTCTTTCCTTCCTTAAATTCTTGAACATAATTCAACAGATCCCTCAGGAGGTAATAAAGCTGCACTGGTATTTGAGAGGATGTAAGATGTGTGTTTTTCTTTAGTTCACAAGCATCAGTCATGTTAAAGTAAAGATTACAAAACCCCATTCCCAGCTGGACAGGAAAGTCATCTGAAGGGACTGGTAGGCAATGGGACCGGACATTCACATAGACCTGTCCCATTTAGCAGCTTTCCAGCATGGCTTCTGCACAAAAGGTCACTGCAGAGCTGATACAGAGAGAGCATATCTGCTAAGCAGTGATGTACTGGAGTTCTTTTTAAATTGCTTTATCATTGAGTGAAGGAGTAGCCCAATGGTTAGAGTAGTGGATTGAGAACCAATGTTCAAATCCCACTATTTTTCCTAGGAACCTTGGGTAAGTCACTTAATTCTCTCTTGCTTCAAATACAACCTTACAGTAGTGGCCAAAATTGTGGATACACCTTAATGTTTAGTTCATTTCTAGCAATAGATGCTCAATTGTCCAAATGTTTTATGTGCTTTAGGAAGAAAGTACATAATATTGGTTTAGAAACTATATTGAAATAAAAATTCATCAATTTAAATCTTGTTCTGTTAAAAAAAAAAAAAACCTGAAGATAGTGTCAGAAGTATATCGCTATGGGGTATTATTAATTCAGAACCATTTTACATCATTAAAGTCAGTAACGTGTTGGAAACCATTTGGTATCAATGACAGCTTGGCATCTTCTGAGTACTGATTCAACAAGCTTCTCGAGGTCCTCCTTTTTGGTTATATGGAACCAGGAACTGATAATGCACTCAATCACTTCCTGCTTGTTGCCGGAATGCTTTGATGCTACAGCAGTCTTCAATCTGGACAAAGGTTTAAAATAGGATTGAGGTCAGGACTGTTTCCAGCCATGACAGCAATTCCACATTATTGTCAGCAAACTACTTCTTGCAAATGGTTGCTGTGTGATATGGTGCTCTATCCTGCTGAAATGTGAAGTCCCCATCAGACCTGAATATGTCAGAAGCAGAAGGCAGCATTTTGGGTTTGAGAATATCTGCAATGTATCACTTCGCACTGATGGTGCCACTCAAAACTTGAATCCTACCTTCATTATGCAAAGACATGCAACCCCAAATCATGGCACTCAGGGGATTCTTAACAGTGGCGCTGAGGCATTCTGGGATGAGGTCTTCTTCACACATACTGAATATCATCACACTCGAAAACGGAAATCTTTGGAAATGAGTTACTTGGAGCGATGAGACATTCTTCAATTGACTAACTCAAGTGTTCTTTGGCCCAGTCAAGCCTTTTCCTTCTTTGAACTGGATTCAGACTTTTTCCTTGGTCTTCTGGCTTTCAGACGGCCTCGACTAGTCTACAACAGTTCTGTTTGACACTAACACTCTGATATCGGACAAAATGTTGCTTATATCATTCACAGTAATTCTTCTGTTCCCTAGAGCCAGTCTTGCTAGTCTCCTGTCAGTTGTAGGTGGTGTTGACTTTTTTTCTGCCCTTTCCCTGTTTGCAGTTGTTCCAGTCATCTTAAAGCAGTTGCACAACTTCTGAGCACCAGAGGCTGTTACTCCACTGCCAAGTTCTTTGCTATTTCTGTAAAGCTGTAGCCTTCCATCCTCAATATTACTGCAGAAGCCCTCTTTTGGGTGATGAATCTTGTCTCTTGGTAGTTTTCATTCATGGTATTTACTTAAAGGAAAGATCATAGTAAATTTAGGTAATAAATATTAAGTGAAATCTATATCTTAACTAATTAATTAAATTTTACTTATTTTAATTATAAAAAACAAACATTTTTGAAGTAAATAACAACATGCTTAGAAACATTCAGAAGAAACACATAAATATTAATGGTATAGCAGAGTAAAACTGCACGAACAACAAGTGGTGTAATTACAGGAAATATGCAAAATTATGCTCACCTCTCATCTTAACATGCATAATCACAAATTTTCAGAGTAAAAGTAGGCTTTTTAGGTCTCCACTGATTCAATAAACAATAATACACTCAACCATAAACTTTACATCAGCTAGAATAGACGTGGAAAGCAAGTAAGATACTTCAAATACGCATGAATGGAATGACAATTTTGGCCACTAGTGTAGATAAGACCTCTGAGGACAAGAAAATACCTGTTATACCCAAATGGTGCTCACTGTGATTTCTGAGAAAGGCATGAGCTAAATCCAATTCCCTTTCCCTCATCATTGAGATCAGGAAGAGAGCTCCTATATAAGAAATTGGTGACCCATTACCACACATACAGCATAGAAATGTACTTATTTTGGGCCTGTTCCATTGTCAGACACGGGATTAGCCAGGGGATGGGAGAAGGCAAGGGGGAGGGGGGAGAATGAAAGGAGAAGCTGCCCACAAGCACATCCTTTAGTGGGTGTTATTTTTACAGAAGCAACCCCAACCCCTTGGAGACAGCTCGACCCCTCCAATACTGATGGCAACTGAAATGGAGTGATTGACCTCACTGCTGCCACACCCCTAAGGTGTTGATGGAAGCCAAGGGAGAGAGGCCAGGCTTGGGCATTGATTAATGAGGGAGTACTAGAACAAGAACAGTAGCTGCTGCTAGTGTCTGCCCACCAGCTAGTTGCCATACAGCTGACACTGCCAGAGCCAACATAACCACAGCAGAATCAAACAATTGTAGCTGGATCATAGCTGCTGGTGCTACGCCCCAGAATCACAGGGAAAGCAGCACTGAGCCTAGTAGGAGGTTATCAGCTTGGTAGCCCATATATAAGAGGCCAGAAGCAGAGGCTAGAATGTTGGGGCATGCAGTGAGGCCTACAGGAGGGCCACAACATGTAGTTACAACAGAGCAACATGCACAAGCATAGACCTCTGCATGACTACCCAGTAAGTTCATCTCATATTGTATGTTGGGGAAATGGAGAGTTTGGAGTGCCCCAAGGCACAAACGATATTACCCCAGGCACTATCTGATGTGGCTATCTAACTACTCCAGCCATGCCTGCAGCTTTCAGAAATAATAGAAAACTACTCATAAAAATTAATTCTGGGGATGAGATATCCACTTTAAGGATAATTTTATAAAGAGGCACTTACTTGGGCGCTAATTTATAAAGAAAAGTAGGCACCTATTTTATAAAATATTAGCATAAAGTAGCAGAAAATGTGCATTCATTTAAAACCCATGCCCATATTTGTCAAGAATGCATGTAAATTATAGTATTTTATCATTTTTATGCACCCCACCCAAACTCTATTTGCTCGCCTACAGTGAAAGTACATGCCAGCCACCCTATGTGCATACTTATAAAATTGTGACCTACTAAAACAGACAAAGGCCCATTTGACACACATCGATGCATGAAATATTAGGAGTCTCCTTATAAAATGACCCCATTTATATTGTAGTCATAGGAACAGTAGCAAGCAGCTTTTAGCACTATACAAGTAAAGATATTCAGCCTTCTCGAAGCCTAGAAAATGTGAAACTGAAGCCTCACAAGCACGCAAAAGATAACATGCACTTGCTGAACCAGGGAGCCTACTTACCAAGGTGTATCAGCTGTTTGATCCAGGATGAGTTTTTGCTAACAGTTAATACAGCAGTTTGACAATCCCTACATCAAACAGCTAAGGTGAATGAGGGTAGGGAATGGTCAGGGACTGTGCCTTTCAGCAAATGTGAAGGTAGTTACAGTGTTCTCCATGGGCAAGCAGGGTGTGTTGGCCACAACTGATGGCATCATCCAATGGCACCATGGATACAGAAGTGGTCTCCTATAGCTCAGAAAGGCAAGTCTTTCTGCGCATGCCCTAGTTGCCCTCACTCCATGGCCCGCCCCTACCTGGCTTAGTTCTTGTTCTTCCACCCTACAACACAGACGGAATACCAGCTCTCCTTAAACCTACTTCCAAAAAGTGGATAAAGTAAAACGAGAAAAGACCATCAAACCTGGATTCAAGAAATGCCTGAAATGTTCTAGGAAGATTAATGCTACCGATACCCACGACCATTGTGCACGCTGCCTGGAAAAAGACGATCACAAGGAGAACTGCCTTCACTGTCCTCGCATGTCTCTCAGGGCTCGCTGCTCCCACAGCCACATTTAGAAGATACAGCCTCGGAGAGGAAGTCCTTCAAAGGATTCCCCCTCCGAGGCTCAGTCTTCAGCTCTCCCTCCTCCGTGGCCCATTCCGGTGTCCACAAGAAACAGCAGATGGTGAGGGGAGCAAAAGCATGGCCACATCCAACATGGCCGCCACTCTAGACTCTCTTCCTTCTTCTGCTGCGGCACAGGATGTGCCCTCCAGAGCATTCATCCTTGGCTCAGCATCCTGTGTCTCCTCCGCATGCAACCACTGCCCAACCAGCCAAGAAAAGCACATTGGTGGCAGTGGACAGAGTTAAGGATCCTAGAGGGTTCCCACACACTGGCACGAACGCCCAGGCAAGAGCAAAGACTTCTCTCACTGACCGCAGAATTGGCTGAAGTCATGATGATTTCAGCAGTCACCGCATCAACCAGGAACCCACCCAAACCAGCTCTCTCCACACCGTGCGACCTCCTTCACCCCAACACCAGCACCAGAGCTCCAACTTCAGCCATGCCAAAAAGGGAAGATCAGTCAATGACAGCAGCAGTAGCTAGAGAGCAGAATGAGGCATAGACGCAGATACCAAAGAAGCTTTTCCAGCAGCTCTGCTTCCTCTACCACCTATCAGAAGTGCCAGTGAAAGGAATGATCCCACCAGCAACAGCCTGGGCCAGCACCCCCTGCCCACAACCAGGCCCTGGATCCTGAACACCCACCATTGGCCTTGATCGACCTGTGGAGGCGCTTGTTGGCGCAGAACTGTCCCACATAAATCTCCAGCCACACAAGCCAACACAGCTATCCCCCCCCCCTCCCCATGGATACCACCTCAGAAGATGTTGCCCTCTCCAGTTGGTTCTCCCCAGGGCCCCTCTCCTAAAACAATAATTTGGCTGTCTCTTCTGCATTGCTATTGGCAAGCAGCAATTCCCTGCCCTTCGATGGCAGGGAGACCCCTTCAGAGTCTTCTCCCCTACCACTCCTACCGTCGCCACCAGCAAACCTAACTTATCTAAAGTTCCTACAGAAATTGTCCTCTCATCTGAACTGACCCCAGCAGACATTCCAGACCATAGGAACGAGGTCCTGGGGCTCTTGAAATACCTCAACACACCTAGGTCTGTGGTTTCCATTCCCGTCCACCACTTCCTACTGGACCTCACACGTAACTAGCAGATACCAGCGTCTGTCCCAGCCACATTATGAAGACTCAGCACTAAGTACCAGGTGCAGCCAACACCAGGACCCAACTGCCGCACCAATCTATCATGGTGAAGTCTGCCCTAAAGCAGGTGAAGAGCTCCTGCCCACATTCCAACACACCTCCAGGGAAGAACCACAAGCTCCTGGGTGACCATGGGAAAAAGACCTATCCGGCAGCTATGCCGAGCCCAAAAATCACAGCTCATCAATTCCAGCAAATACTATACCTCAATACCATCTTGGACAGTCTCAAGGACTGGCTACGGAATCCAAGGCCACTTTCTCACTCCTCTTGGGGGACCTGAGAAAGTGCAGCAAACACCTCATTCACTTGGCCTTTGATGTTTTTGATGCCATAACCCGATGGCTGCAACAGCCATTGCATCCAGACACAGGGCCTGGGTCCGAGCCTTGGGTATGTGAGAGGACACACACAAGCACCTCGTGGACCCCCCCCCCCCCATGCACCAGAGACAATCTCTTCAGAGCAAAGGCTAAAGAGACAGTCAATGACATAAAGGAGCACTTCACCACCCTGCAGACCTTAGCCTCAGATGATCTTAACAGATGTTCCAGCCTTACCCTCCAAACGATAACAACCATATTATAAATGGCAACCACAATGGTCCAAGCACCAGTCCTACCATCAGATACCACGGCAGAAGCAGCATAGGCTGCAGAAGCAAGCAGCAGCCTCCTCGGGGAAAAGCACCCCATCCTTTTGATATCACGGCCTTCACATCCGTGCTAGTGGGGGGAAGCATCATTTTCTTGAAGGAGGCATGGGCGAATATCACCACTGACAATTGAGTGCTGCAAATGATCAGCCAGGGCTACATTTGATTTCTGACAACCCCGCATCAAAAATCCTTCCCTCTCAGCCACATGCTGGAACACCTGCATGCCACTGTGTGCACAGAGATCAAGGCCCTCCTGGAGCCCTGAGCAGTAGAATGTGTCCCACAGGAGGAGATAGGACATAGCTTCTACTCCAGGTACTTTCTGATTCCCAAGAAGTCTGAAGGAGTGTGCCCCATCCTCAACCTATGCCGTCTCAACAAGTTCATCTACAAGGGATTGCTTCCAGATGTACTCTCTGGGGTCCATCTTGTCCCTCATATAACAAAACAAATGGCCAGCTTTGCTGAACCTGCAGTATGCCTATACCCACATCCCCATCCCTCCAGCACACAGGAAGTTCTTGCATTTCTGCATCATGGAACACTACCAATATAAGATACTTCCCTTCGGTCTCTCTCTGGCCCCTAGAGTGTTCACCAAGTGCACTGCAGTGGTTGCAATCCAGCATATGTGTTTTTCCCTACCTGGATGACCGGCTGATAGCTGCTCCCTCCAGACTGACAGCGGAGGCGGCTGTGCAGAGCAACATCTCCCTCTTATCTGCCCTGAGCTTCTTGGTCAACTTCAAGAAATCACACTTATGATCCATACAAGCCTTGGACTTCATTGGTGTGACACTTGCACCCACCAAGTGAAAGCCTTCCTTCAATCAGATTGGGTGGACACTATTACATCCCTAGCACGGGATGTTTTGGCAGCCGAGGGGTATCGGCCAGAACGCTCCTGTGCCTCCTGGGACATATGGCAGCAACAACTCAGGTTTTCCGTCTCATCAGGCACCACATGAGAGGCCTGCAATGGCACCTCTGCCAGCACTGGAACTAGCGGGCCCAGCCCATGTCCCACTGGGTTACCACAGACCAGAAGGCACGGGCCTCACTCACTTGGTGGATGCACAAAGAACATCTTACTCAAGGCACGCCCTTCAAGGTCCCTCAACATGACCGCGTCATCACCACAGACGCCGCCAAGCTGGGCTGGGGTGCCCACCTCCTCCAACTGCGCACCTAGGGAATGTGGACGGTGGTGGAGGGTCAGCTCCACATCAACCTGCTGGAACTGAGGGCCATTGGGTATGCCTCCAGGCCTTTGAGTCCTGGATAATCGACAAGATTGTCTGTTTCTATCAGGACTATCAAGTTGCCATGTTCTACATCAACGAGCAAGGTGGCATGGGGTCGCTTACTCTGTGCAGGGAAGCACGCAGAACCTGGAATCTTGTACTATCCAAGAATAGCCATCTCCTAGCAACCTACCTTCCCAGCAAGCACAACCAGCTGGAGGACAAGCTCAGCAGCCAACTGCAACTGCATGAGTGGTCTCTCAACATGGAGATCACAACTTTCCTGTTCCAATGGTGGGGGTTAGCCGCAGTTGGACCTCTTCACCCACCCTGAAAACACAAAATGAATAGAATTCTGCTCCAGACTCCCGCCAGAAGAGATAGCAGCATACACATTCAAACTGAACTGCGGGAGCCACAAGCTGCTGTATACCTACCCCCCGACAACTGTTCATCTACAAGGTTCTACAGAAAACCAATCACCAACAAGGCCAGTCACCTCATTTTTCCCCTACTGGCTGAGGCAGATGTGGCTCCCTTATCTCCAATGTCTCGCCAAGGGTCCACCAGTGTGCCTGCCGAAATGGCTGGACCTCCATCATCCAAGACAAGGGGAGGACCCTGTACTCCAACTTCTCCGCCCTTGCACTGTCTGGAAGTTGAGAGGTCCTGGCAGTCCACCCTGAACATCTTAGGGCAACATCCAGCAGGTCATTCTTGCCACCTGGAGGGACTCTACCTGGATACTCTCTGAAGTGGAACTGGTTCTACACCTGGTGTGGAAAGGCAGGACTGGAATCCCTCACCTGCCCTCTGCCTTAGATACTCCAATACCTTGCCACCTTCATTCAGGCAGGCCTCCAGACTTCGTCCATCAGGATGCACCTCTCCACCATTGCAGCTTTCCATGACCAACTTGAATGCCGACCCATCTCTGTACATTCGTTGGTCTCACTGTTCATAAAGGGCCTTGCCAATCTGAGACCCACTGTGAGAAGGCTGGTGCCCCCCTGGCTCTCAACATAGTGCTAGAACAACGCACGAAGGAGCCCTTTGAGCCACTGGAGAGTGCACCACTCAAATATGTCACATGGGAGACCCTGTTCCTCTTTGCCATTACCTTGGCTAGGAAGGTGAGTGAGCTCCAATCACTTGTTGCACACCTACTCTACCCCAACCGCACCTTGCTGTGGACTCAAAGTTTCTGCCTAAGGTGGTTTCACCATTCCATATCAACCAAACCAGTGAGCTCCCCACCTTCTATCTGGAGCCACATGTCACTCCAGAAGAGCAGTCTTCAAACCCTCGACTGCACGTGGGCACTGTGCACCAATCTGGCATACACTGTGCCTGCCTGTCAAGGGCTACAGCTCTTCCTTGCCTTTGTCCCTAACCGGCTGGGACACCCAGTTACAATGAGGACACTGTCTCAATGGATCACCACATGCATTGCCCACTTCTTACTCTCAAGTGGGCACCGACCCCCTGGCCTCCATCCAGGCCCACCAGTTATGGGCCACAGCAGCCACCCTGGCAAACCTTAATGTGGTTCCCCCTACACCACATCTACAAGACCATGACGTAGACCTTGCTGCACACCTTTCAGAAGCACTACTACCTGGATCACTGGATATTGAATAGCAGCTCTTTTGGACGATCCATCCTGGATGCAGGGGCCCAGCCAAGAAAAAGGGCATCAGTCCCTGGTTCAGGGTAGCAACCAGATTCATTCAATTTGTTGTCTCTGCCTTAACATTGTCAACAGTCAAACAGTTTATTGCTCATTGCACCGAGCCAAAAGGTTGTTGAATTATGGTGCCTTGTTAGGTTATGGTGCCTATTGCAACTTACGGTGGACGCTGGTTGCACCACCAAGGTTCTATTCTGACCCTGTTGTGAGTTACCCACACAGACATGGTGGTTTTCTTACATTGGTTACCTGTGCAGGACCTTAATAAATCACCTCATTGCATCTGGTGTTGTGTCTAATTACCAGCACCATCATCCTACTGCAGCATGGAGTGGCCCACAACTGCTGCTGGGGAGTCATCAGGTGTGACTGATGCATCCTGCTTGTCCATGGAGAAAGCAAAGTTACTTACCTGTAATGGGAGTTCTCTGTGGATAGCAGCATGTTAGTTACACATTCCCATCCACCTCCCCTAAGGACAAGGGTGACACCAGCTCACGTGAGACGTTGCCATGACCCACAACCCTATCTGAGCAGCAGAATTGGCATAGGCTGGGTACAAACTGAGCCAGGTCAGGGTGGGCCAGGGATTGGGGCAACCGCCCGCATGCTCAGAAAGACTTGCCTTTCTGAGCTATAGGAGAGCACTTCCATATCCATGGCATCATGGATGACATCACCAGATGTGGCTGACTTATCCTGCTGTCCATGGAGAACTCCTATTACAGGTAGATAACCTCACTGTATTAACTATTAAGGCAGCAGATAACGATGAGGAGTTTATTACACCAGAAATACATAGACGCCTTAAAATAACAGTTTGGCCATTTCTTGGCTCTGTTGCTCTCTTTTCTGGTCTTACTCCAATAGCTCCTTTTCATTTTTGGTCATGCACATATTTTCTACAGGGTGGTCACAAAACGCACCCTAGTTTTAATTACTTATAATTAATGAAATATGTCACAGTATCATTTCGGGTATCACAAAATGTAAAGAATAGGAAATTTTAACTCATGTATAAATATTTTTAACATGTTTTCTTTAGGCATTCAAAATCATTTGCAGATGTCAACAAACTTTCCATAGCCATCACCAATTTTATTCACAGCTGGGTTATCCTGTAAAAAGTAAAAAAACCCACCACCCTCCTATGGATTTAGATCAGGCAAATACAGTGCCCAGGACCATGCAGTACCAAAGCAATCAGGATCCTTATGTGAGGAAATTGAGAACCAACTTACCATAATAGGGTTGAACATCATCCATGTTGTCAGGAAATGAAATTGATCATGAAAGGCTTTCAGATTAATGGTTGTTATGAAAGTTTCAGTCTGACAGTTGGAACAATGCCCCGTCTCATATAAAGATGCCCTCATAATTTCATAGAGGTTTTCTGAGGTCCATGTTCAAATGTTCTACATATTTACATGGCATATTCAGTGAGGTGGTAATGTGCTTTGTCAGTAAGCTACATGCTTTGAATAAGTCTAGGATTATCTGCTAGAAATTGCCCCAATGGACAGCAAAGGTTGGGCGGCTTATTTTTTTGATCATCACTAAGAGATTACTTTATTCATTTTTAGTGTAGGTCTCTAAATCACTCTGTAAGCTGCCATTTGATTTACACCAAGTTGTTCAACTGGTTGTCTTGCAAATTTCCCCAAATTAGGAACAAGTGCTTCCTGTATATGTGCAATATTCTCTGGCATTCCTACTGTCTTCTTCTTGCCATCAGTACCCTGCTTCAAGTAATAACAGCACTAACTAATCTCTTCACAATTTTTTCACTAACAAGACTTTTCCCTAAAAACACACTTCCCTCATGTGTATTATTTTGTTCTCTTCTGTTCCATGGCTTAATAGAAGATACTGTTTAGGGACAACATTATACAAATTCTCTGGTGTCACTTAATTTCTGAAGCGTGAACAAATGTTGTGAGGAACAAACTTTAATAAATATCATTAAAGCTAGATTGTCTTTCTGTGCACATCTTGTAGATACCACTAAAAATGTGCACTGCATGGGAGGGCACTCCATTAGGGCTTGTCGCACTGCCCTACAAGCATGGCTGTGGCATCTTGTAAAGTTGTGCTATAGACATTAGTATCTATGCAACAACTATTGTTTCAAGAGGTCAGTATGGCCTGGAGGATTCCCTCCCCAGGCTGCAGAAGAAGAGGGGATAGCGAGTGAATACAGGGCTAAGGTTCCATCCCTTGATCAACAGGAACAAGACAGTCAGCATAGACACAGTTATCCTGCCTCCAGGACCTAACAAGAGACAAAAGCCAGTATGGGCTGACGATTCCCTCTATGAAAAGGTAAAGCAGAGAGCATGGAGTAAAACGGGGGGGGGGGGGAACCCCACCCACTTCCATGACATTTTTGGAGATGTGTACTGTCTTCTTTTATTTTGATACTTTTGGGGAATATGTAGCCTTTGTATTTTTTGTCACAACGGTCTTCAAAAACATCCTGCCCCAAACATACTCTTCAACTGTTTGAAATGCTACCAAATGTTTTAGGATGCCTGCATTGAGCTCAGATGACAATCTGCACAGCAAGACCTACCCTTTATCTGCACACATACCATCCTTCCCACCACCCCTGCCCTGAGCCTTTCCCCTATGGGACTGGAACTGTGAAGGTATGGAAACTAATTGACTTGGTAGTGGTGGTGTTAGTGACAGTGGAAGTAGGCAGAGCAGGCCACTCACCCAGAGGGTAGGACTGGAGAGCTGCAGATAAGTCTAACCATTGGACACTTTTAGTCTTTCCAACTTAATGTAAGTTGGGAAGAATTATACAAGAGGTTGAGAATGACTGCTTGTGGGCAAAATAGCTCTACAATAATTCTACAGACTGGGAAAAAACTTGGTAAGTGGGAAAAGCTGGTAAAAAGATGCACAGAGTTTAAAAAAAAATATATAGGCCAAATTGGGCCAGCAGTTCCAAAGAAATAAGCTCCCCCCAAAAAGCAGGCCATTGCATTTCTATGGGAGGAGAGAGCTCCAGCTTCTGTAGCCCAGAACTCCATACAGTGAAACAGAAAATGATGGTAAAAAAAGACCGCATGGCCGATCTAGTCTGCCCTTCCATATCCACTACAAAAGTCCCCACTTATCCTTTACAAATTTTCTGCATTTGTCCCATGCTTTCTTGAATTCACATACCATCCTTGTCTCTCCACTGGGAGACTATTCTACGCATCCACCACTCTTTCAGTAAAGAGGTAGGGGAATTGCTCCTTTCTAACTCACGCACCCTGTTCTCAATTCTTCCAACCCCCCAACCTCAAAATATTGCCCTATCCCCAAAGAATACTTCCTCACAATTGCCCTGCCAAATGCCCCATGAAAAAAGACCCTCACACAACTGCCCCACACCTCAAAAAACACAACCTCCCAACTTCCTCAACAGCCTGAAAACAACCTAACCTCAAAAACCTGCAACTGCCCCCTCACAACACATACTGCCCCACCCCAATAAAGTATCCTTTAACTACCTCACCCACAAAATATACCCCTTCACAATTGTCCCATCCTTAAAACACTTCAAATACCCCACCACTCCATAAACTCTCCATGCCCAAAAAAATGCCCCCAGCACTGTCCCACTACTCCCATAAACTACCCCAACTGCCCCATTACAACTACCCAACCATCCCACAAATTGTCTACCCCTAATATACACCCTTGCCACTGCCATACCACCCTGCAAACTGTCCCATCCCTAAAAAATACCAGTTACACCACCACCCTGCTGTTTTCCAAAAGTATCAATAAGATTAGTAAGAACAAATATTTTTCTCTATATTTCTGTTACTCTTTGGTTGTCTAATACTAATCAACTTATAATACCAAATATTAAATGGAGGTGAGCTTGTGTTGCATTGGGACGACCATTTAAATTCTGACTGCACATCACTAGATACCCATATCAGCAATATAATTGGAAAAAGATAGCTCAGTTCATTACATTGTTAAAACAATTCACAGGCCACACTTCATTGTTCTTGAGCAATGGTACAAACAGCACTTCATTATTCTTATGTCTCTGCTAACCTTTAAACTATTATTCACAGTCAGGGCTGGCCCAACCATTAAACAAGCTAGATGGTTGCCTAGAGCAGCAGCTTCTGGGGGAAGAGGTGCAGTGTGGCAAACAGCAGAACATTCAAAGTTAATAACTGATTCTGACAGAGAGGGGGGGTGGGGGAGCATAAGGCTTAAGCTTTGCATGAGGTGCTAACACCTTGAACCAACTCTGGGACCAGCCCTGTGAACAAGTCCAATTATTAATTCTTGTTTATCATGCAATGGCAGGTTTATATGAGTCCGCAAACACTTCCTCTACTTTTAACCATGTGCAGTATAATAAAATGTGCCCAACACCATCAAAACAAGTTACTCTATGAAGTCCAGACTAAAGATGATAATATATACCCATAGTTCTCTAATCCTCCCTCCTGTGATAGTACTTCATTCCCCAACCTGTGTGAGAATACTTGCAATGTAACCAGCAGCAGACACTTTGGGTAGGATCCAGCCAATGGGATGGTTGTGGGGGCAGAGTACTGGAAGGCTGCTGTAGGCACAGGAAAGGAGGTGCTGAGCTGGAGTTTATGTACTGTAGAAGTGATGTTTTTGCATGGGTAGGAGACAGAAATGTTACCCCTCCCCCAAAAAATGTCCCAATACATTTCTATGGGAGAAGCACTTCCAACAGCTGCAAAATACATACACTGATAACATGCAAAATACATACACTGATAACAGGCAATCATCAACTGCTTCGAAGCAGTAGCCAATTGGCTATTATCACAAAACTTACAGATCAATCACAGTAAAACAGATGTCCTATTTGTCACAAAGAACCTCAAATTCATACCTCCTTCATCACTACGTGTCAACAATGTAGAGTGAAGTCCAAATCCACAATCCGTTACTCGGCATCACCCTGGACCAGCACCTGAACATGACAACGCATATCAAAACATCACAAAGGCAATATACCATAAAATCAGAACTCTACGCCACCTTCGACACCTACTGGACTTCACAGACTATCGGACAACCTTCCAGGCACTAGTCCTTCCACATGTCGATTTTGCAAACATCATCCTGCACGGCCTCCCACAATCAACTTTAAACCCCCTCCGCTTAGCCTTGAATGCAGCCGCAAGAGTCCTCTCCGGATCGTCAAGATCCGACCACATAACACCCATCATGAAAGAATTGCATTGGCTACCTCTACATGCCAGGCTCCAATACAAATCATTGGTCCTCACTTTCAAAGCCCTAAATAACTACCCCCCTACACCAATCAGCAAACTAATTCATGGCACCCCAGAAAACAGAAAATCTACTGCACGGAACACATTAGCAGTCCCTAAGTTAATGACTAAGTGCACAAAAGCTACCTCCAACAGAGCCTTCTCATTATTTGCCCCTTCAAACTGGAATGCACTCCCCCACGAAATCCGTGGAATAAAAAGCCTCATCCTATTTAGAAAAGCCATAAAGCTCCACCTGTTCACAAAATGCTACTCAGAAACCTCCAGCGATAGAAGCACAACTAACAACCTGCAAACTTCCCCCACACACCAGTCGCCCCTGCACGTCAACACCACAAATAATACGTAGTCCCCCAAACCCTACCAACCTTCACAAAACTAATGCAACACCCAGTTACATTAGAGCATTGTACATAGTTTGAGTTAATATGTATTTAGTTTCCCCGTTTTCTCCCCCATGTTCAATTCCCTGTTATTTGTAAACTCAATGTTATTTGTATACATTGCAGTATTCTTGTTCGATGTACACCGCGCTGATTTTAATAGCGCGGTATAGAAGAAAATGTTAAATAAATAAATGAGGGATCTAGCTAAGCTTGAAGAAAGGTCTAGAATTTGTAACTGGGATTTAATGTTAAAAAAATGCAAGGTCATGCATTTGGGTTGCAGCAATCCAACGGCACAAAATAATATAGGGGGTGAAGTACTTTTGTCCATTAAAGAAGAGCAGGCCTCAGCGTGGTTGTGTCTGATGATCTTAAAGTAGCTAAACAGGTAGAAGACAGCAAAAGCTAGAAGGATGCTTGGGTGCATAGGGAAAGGAATGGCTAGCAGAAAAAAAAGGAGGCGATAGTGCCTTTGTACAAGTCTTTGGTGCGACCTCATTTGGAATAGTGTGTGCAATTCTGCAGACTGCACCTTCAAAAGTATATAAACAGAATGGAGTCAGTACAGAGGGTGGCTACTAAAATGGTTAGTGGTCTTTATTATAAAGCATATGAGGACAGAATTAAGGATATTAATATGTACAACTTAGAGGAAAGGCAAGATAGAGGTGATATGATTGAGACATTTAAATACCTCTGTGGCATAAATGCACAGGGGGGAGAGACTCTTTCGATTGAAAGCAAGTTCTGCTACAAGGGACGAGGAGAGAGGTGATAGAGTCAGGAGTGATATGCAGAAATATTTCTTTACGGAAAGATTATGGATCCGGGGAATAGTCTCCTAGTGGAGGTGGTAGAGATGAGGACAGTTATCTGAATTCAAAAAAGCATGGGACAAACAAACAGAGGATCTCTAAAAGTAAAAAGGGGACTGTTGTAGTTGTTGATATGGAAGGACAGACTAGATAGAAACACGATGACAGAAAAAGACCACATGGCCTATTTTAATACTGTGATTAAGGAATTGCACCTTTCAAACTGCCCTCCCCTCTCCTCTCTCAATCTCAGCCACACAGAAAGCAAACAAATATAGATACATACACATACAAAATATACACCCACATATGCAAAACACAGATAAAGCGCACATGCTCAAGACACAGATAGGAGAGCACGTGCTCAAACACAGGCAAATGCAGAGGGGTTGGAAAGAACATCATGAGCCATGCTCTGCATGCTTTCCCCACTTGCCCAAAGAATTTAGCCATCCTTCTGGCTTCTAGACATTAATGTAAACATCTGTAGTCTTGAAAAAAATCCAAACAGCTGGCAACTCTAACCTTTTGAGCATAAATCAAAGCCCTATTCATAACCAAGGACAACTCATTTTCTCCTCCAGTCACCCTCACACTAAACAACACTCAAATACAAGTTCAACCAGAAGTAAAATACCTTGACATCATCCTCGATCAACACCTCACCTTTAAACAACAAATAAAACTGCCAAAGCAGTTTACTTCAAAGCCAAAACCTTGCAATGCCTCCAACTGCTACTCGATCCTCCAGCCTTCCGCTCAGCACTCCAAGCAATAATCCCCTCCACCACCTCGATTACTGCAACACTAGCTACCAAAGCTTTTCACAAACCACCCTATTCTCACCATCCACAGCTCTACATACAACGGCACGTATTCTGCAAAGAGCATCAAAATACATTCATATCACACCCATTAAGAACTCCACTGGCTTCCAATAACAAGCAGAATACGTTAGGAATACAAGACCATCCTCCTACCCACAAAACTATTCACTCACACTCCATTACACCATGCTACAGTATTAGCACAAGGGTTGTTAGAATCCATTCAAAAGTGAGGATCTTAGACTTCAGGAAAACTAACTTTGCCAAGATGGGCCAATACCTCAGGGAGTCCTTAGCAGTATGGAAACAGCTGGGGATGTAGAAAAACAGTGGGCAAAACTGAAAAGGGATATTTTAAGGGCAACCACCCTTTTTGTTAAAATGGTAAAGATAAAAGGAAAAGACGACCGCTATGGCTTTTGAAAGGAGTACCTGAAAAGGTGAAGAAAAAGAGGGAGGCCTTCATGAAATACAAAAGATCACAGAGAGAGGAAGATAGGCATCTACAGTATATTTGGAAAAACTTAAAGAGAAGCTAGCAAAGAAGTCAGGAAAACAAAGATTCAAAAAGAGGGAGAAATAGCCAATGCAATAAAATGGAGGATGAGACATTTTTCAGATATGTGAGAAGAGGAAGGGCAAAAGTGGTATTGTCAGACTCAAGGGTGAAGGGGAGGAATATGTAGAAGCTGATGAGGATAAAGCGGAATTGCTTAACAAATATTTCTGTTCTGTGTTCACAGTTGAAGAACCAGGAGCAGGACCTCAGAAAACACCCACAAACAGGAATAGAAGCAAGGGGATTCTTGAAGAATTTTCAGAAGACTGTGTTCACGAGAAACTAGCTGTACTTAAAGTAGACAAAGCGATGGGACCGGATGGGTTACACCCTAGAATACTGAGGGAACTTGGGGACGTTCTAGCAGCTCCACTGACTGCCCTTTTCAATGCCTCAGTCAGGAGTGGCGCCAAAGGACTGGAGAGAGGCTCATGTGGTGCCTTTACACAAAAGCAGAAGTAAGGATGTGGTTGAAAACTACAGGCCGGTTAGTTTAACTTCAGTGGTAAATTATTGGAAGCACTGCTGAAAGAGAAGATAGTGAGGTTTCAGGAGTCCAGCGATTACAGGATCCAAGGCAGCATGGATTCACCAGAGGCAGGTCTTGTCAGAGAAAATTGATTGATTTCTTTTACTGGGTGACCAGGGAGTTGGACCGAGGGAGAACCCTTGATGTGGTCTATTTAGATTTTAGTAAAGCCTTTGACACCGTTCCTCACAGACATCTTATAAACAAACTGAGCACCCTAGGGATGGACCCTAAAGTTACTGCTTGGGTTAGAAATTGGTTGAGTGAGAGGCGACAAAGGGTACAGGTAAATGGAGCTCACTCTGAGAAGATGGATATTACCAGTGGTGTGCCCCAGGGATCCATCCGTGGTTCAATTCTTTTCCACATCTTTGTTAGTGATATAGTGGAAGGGCTGTCGGGTAAAGTTTGCCTTTTTGCGGATGATACCAAAATCTGCAATAGAGTAGACACCCAGGAAGGTGTAGATAACATGAGGAGGTATCTAGCTCAGCTTGAAGAATGGTTTAGGAATTTGGCAGCTAGGACAATGTTAAAAAATGCAAGGTCATGTATTTGGGCCGCAGCAATTCAAGAGAGCAATATAGTATAGGGGGTGAAGTACTTTTGTCCTCTAAAGAAGAACGGGACCTAGGCGTGGTTGTGTCAGATGATCTTAAAGTAGCTAAACAGGTAGAAAAGGCAACAGCAAAAGCTAGAAGGATGCCTGGGTGCATATGGAGAGGAATGGCTAGCAGAAAAAAAAAGGAGGTGATAGTGCCTCTGTATAAGTCTTTGGTGCAACCTCATTTGGAATATTGTGTGCAATTCTGGGAGACCGCACCTTCAAAAGGATATAAACAGGATGGAGTCAGTACAGAGGGTGGCTACTAAATGGGTAATGGTTTTCATTATAAAGCATGAGGACAGATTTAAGGATCTTAATATGTACAACTTAGAGGAAAGGCGGGATAGAGGTGATGATTGAGACGTTTAAATACCTCCGTGGCTAAAATGCACAGGGGGAGAGCCTCTTTCGATTGAAAGCAAGTTCTGCTACGAGGGGACATTGGATGAGGGTGAAAGGGGATAGATTTGATATGCAGAAATATTTCTTTATGGAAAGAGTGGATCTGTGGAATAGTCTCCCAATGGAGGTGGTAGAGATGAGGACAGTATCTGGATTTCAAAAAAGCATGGGACAAACACCGAGGATCTCTAAAGAAAAAAAGGGGACTGTTGTAGTTGTTGATATGGAAGGACAGACTAGATAGGCCATGTGTCCTTTTCTGTTGTCATTTTTATGTGTTTCTATATCCAACAAACAGATCCAGACAAACATCCACCCAAAACACACTCATCATCCCCACACAAAAACCAAATATAACCAAACCTGCAAATGAGCCTTCCAACTATATGCCCCATCCATCTTAAAGACACTTTCTGCCACAATAAGAAACATCTCTGACATCCTCACCTTCCAAAAACAAACTAAAAAACCACCTGTTTTCAGAACACTTCAATACTACAACTATCCTCCTACTTCTACTATTCTTTACTGAAGATGTTTCAAACAAACCTTCACCCACTGTATATAGTTAACTGTTCCAATTCTTACCCAGTGTTCACTGTATATAGTTAATAAGTTCTATGTAAACCAAATGATGTTCTACTGTTCCATGTAAATTGCTTTGACCTGGTGAAAAGCAGTATATAAATTTTGCTAGATAAATAAATACAATTGTGAGTGGGGGAGGTAATTTTATAGAGGTTGTGTATTTTAAGCATAAAGTACACACCTACTTTGTAAATAGTTAAGCCTTAAATCATTTGCTGTTGAATAACTGTTAAACAATAAGGTGCACATTACAAAAATATATAATTTAAGTGTTAATTTTACTGCACTGAGTTATCTGAAAATTGTCACCTGGTAGAACAATGGTATAAAAACAACCCCCAATAAATAAATAAATGAACGTACCTATGTGGCCACATATTGTTTTGCTTCAACTTCACTTCATGCAATAGAAAAAAGTGTAGTTACTCACCTGTAACCAGTGTTCTCTGGGAACAGCAGGAATCAGTCCTCACATATGGGTGATGTTTGGCATTGACTGAACCAGTGCTCTGAACACTCTCCAGCTTTCACAGAAAGCCTTTGGGAGTTAGACCATGCATGTGCAGTCACCTTCCCGCCCAAGGGTGCCATCTCACCTCAGTATGACATCATAGCTTAACCAAGCCAAAAAAGAAAACTCCTCCAAGAGGAGGGAGGGCTGTGAACACCGATTCCAGCTATCACCAGAGAACACCTGTTACAGGTGAGTAAATACGCTTTCTCCAGGAACAAGCAGGAAGTCAGTCCTCACATATGGGACTCCCCAGCTACAGACTACCTAAAAAAACCTGTAATAAGCCACAGCAACTGAAAAATTGAACCGTGAATGACAGCAGAGAGCACCAAGTAGCCACAAGACCTCAGGGACAACTACAGCTTCGACCATGGAATCAATTTTCCTAACCTGGACACACAGAAAGGCCAGATGTTAGTAGTTCCACTATTCCCCAAACAGATGATGGAGTACCGCCTGGCTGAAGGCACGGTCACACTGGGAGTTCTCCACCAGGCAGTATGCACTGTAAAGGTGTGAGCCAAGGACCAGGTGATGACCTGGCAGATCTCCAGCATGGAGACAGAATGAAGGTTCACCACAGAGGCTGCCATAGCCCACACATTATGGGCTTTGAACATATCGCTCGAGAGACCAGTCTGTAGACAGGGTGTGCTTAGAGACCACAGAACCAAGCTAGTTCAGGTGGTAGGAGATGAAGAGATGCTAGGAGCAGCAATGGGCCTTAGTCCGCTCTAGGTAGAAGGCCAGTGACCTCTTGCAATCCAAGGTCTGTAGAGCAGCCTCCGCCCTGCTCACATGAGGCCGAGGAAAGAAGATGGGGAGAAACACCACCTTGTTTAGATGAAAGGCACTGACCACCTTAGGGAGATACTTGGGGCATATATGGAGGACCACCCTGTTATGACACCTGGTTTGGGGGGGGGAGGGGGGGGAGCCACCAATGCCTGCAGCTCACTAACATGGTGCACCTGCGTGAGTGCCACAAGGAAGATCACTTTTCAGGAAAGGTACTTGAGGTGGCAAGAAGCATATCAAAGGACAGAGCCATAAGCTTCCCAAAAACCACATTCAGATCCCATGCTGCCACCAGTGGGCGAATGGGCCAAGTGAGCAAGAGACCTCTCATGCAGAGGGCCATGAGAGGATGGGCAGACAGGGGTTGCCCATCAATGAGATGATGGTGCACTGCCAGGGCACTGAGGTATGTCCTGAGGAAGTTAACACTTCAGGCCAGCATTGGAAAGGTGTAGCAAATACTGCAACACCACTGGCACTGAGTAGGAAAAAGGGTTGAACCCCTTGTCAGTACAACAGATGGAGAACCAGC
Organism: Ichthyophis bannanicus; assembly: GCA_033557465.1. Taxonomy (NCBI): domain Eukaryota; kingdom Metazoa; phylum Chordata; class Amphibia; order Gymnophiona; family Ichthyophiidae; genus Ichthyophis; species Ichthyophis bannanicus. The sequence goes on from CM066033.1 coordinate 675,372,071, forward strand.
ACTACTTGAAGGCGTAGGCCCGCCTGGTGGAATCCTTACAGGATGCTAGCAAGAAATCCTCAATGTCCTTGGACAAGTGGAAGTGTGCCAGGGTCACCCTTTCAGCAGCCAGGCTGAAGGCTCTGAAGCTGGAGTACATAAGAGCTCCATCCTATCAAGTCCAGAGTGTAGCCCAGGGGAACTGGGCATACTTGGGAGAGGTGGAGAAGCAGGGGGAACCATGGCTGCCGCAGCCACCTGGGAACAATGAGGATTGGGGTGGCCTGGTCGAGCTGAACCTTGAGAAGGATCTTAATAAGGATTGGGGGGGGGGGGTGTCAGAGGGTACACAGAGGAGGTCCTTTGTCCACGAGATGAGTACCGCATCAGCCATCACTCAAGAGGGGGCTAGCATCCTGGAGCAGAAGCACAACAACTGGGTGTTGCTTTGGCTAGTGAAGAGATCAACTGAAGGACAGCCCCACATCCGAAATATGCAGCTGACTACCTGCGGGTCCAGTCTCCATTCTTGCAGTTGAAGGACCCTGCTAAGCCAGTCCCATCAGCAGATTGTCTGGACTGGAAGATACACTGCTCGGAGGAGCATCCCGCTCTCGCTTGCGAAGGTTCAGAGGCAAACAGCTTCCCAGCACAGGAAATACAGTCCAGTATCGCCTTGTTTGTTCATATAAAACAACCACCACATGGTTGTCTATCTAGACCAGAACAACCTGGTTCTCCAAGTGGTGTCGGAACACCCGTAATGTGTTTGCAACTGCTCAAAGCTCGAAGAAGTTGGTTTGGTGGAAACTAATATCAGGCCATCACAGTGGGGCCCCTAGCCCAGTTTGGAGGCATCTGATGAGGATCTTTTTGAAGCATCAGGGCCTGAAAAGGCACCCCTGCCATGAGGTGCAGCGCCTGCTGCCACCAGATAAGGGATTCGGAGATAGGTGCGATTACACTGAGCCTGTCCTCCAGGTGCCCCATTGCCTGAGTCTATTGAGTGCAGAGAGTCCACTAGGCCCGATGCATACGAAGCGAGCATCAGGCGTGATGTGCACCAGTTGAGGCCATGTGCCCCAGGAAACACAACAGGAGGTTGGCTGAGGCTGTCGAGCAACCCTACATCTCCGTGGTGAGGACCACCAAGGCACAGAGCCCTGTCCAGAGGAAGGCAGGCCCTGGCCTTGATAGCATCCAGGAGATCCCCTAAGAACGCCATACGCTGTATCGGCTGCAGATGAGATGGGGTAGTTGATGACTAAGTCCAAGTGCTTGAGAATGAGAATGGTGCGACGTGGCCACCAGATGGACTTTGTTGGCGGAGCCGCCCTTGACAAACCAGTCGTCCAGGTAGGGGAAGAAACACCCCCTGCAGCCGGAGGTAGGCAGCGACCACTGCCAGGCATTTTGTAAATCACTCTTGGGGCAGAAGCCAGTCCAAAGGGAGGAACCTGTAATGGTAATGGCAGCCTTCGATTGCAAAGCAGAGTTACTGCCATTGGCAAGGAGAAATCAGGATGTGGTATAAGCATCTTTTTAGATCCAAGGCGCATATCCAAACCTCCTGCTGGAGGTAGGGCAGCAATGTTCCAAGGGAAAGCATTTTGAATTTCTCTTACAGCACGAACAGATTGAGATCTCGCAGATCCAGGATAAGCCGAAAGCCGCCTGTCTTTTTTGGAACCAGGAGTAGCAGAACTTCTCACCCCTCAGGTGGGACAGTTCAACCACTTTTGGCTGCGAGGAGGCCTTTGAGCTCCTGCTGAAGAAGGCCTCAATGAAGAGTCAAGGGAAGTTTGCCAGGAAAACAACAAAGCAGGTGTCTGCTCAAATAGGCAGTAACAGTCTCTCACCACCTGGAGGGCACAGGCATTGGTGGTTATGGTGATCCACCGGTCGGCAAAGAAGGTCAGACACCCTCCTGTATGCTGTGGCCTAGACCTTGTAGGGGGAAGAGGGCCATGCTCAAGGAGTCAAACCTCTCCCCCCCCCCAAGTTGTGACTGTAGCACAAGCTGGGGTTGGGGGGCCTTAGGCTTATGAGGGCCATGCCCCTGGCCCTTGGTCTGCTGCCCCTGCTGGGGAACAGAGTAAACCGGTTACTGGGGTTAAGTTCCATAAGCCTTCCTCTTCTTTGAGTAAAAGGGCTTTTTCCCCCAAAGTTTTGTGTCAGGAAGAGGTTTTCCGAGAGAGCCTCATTCTGGTCATATATTCTGACTCCAGCTCTGTTGGCTTGTCTGTCATGGTTTTGGAAGAGGTTCTCCCCCCAACATGGAACATTGACCACTTGTCCTGGACCCATTGCTCCAGGTACGATGATTGTAGCCATGCCAGGCAACAGGCACTAATGCCCACCGCAGCTACTCTAGCCATCAAAGGCCGCCTGAGTAACATTTCGAGCACTCCTTGACAGTCAACATCAGGTCCGGAACCACTGAAAAGGTTCCTCGAACAGAACAGTCGAAAACCCAGCCAGTTCCCTCAGGTACATGCCCATGTATAACTGGTATGCCTAGATACCAGGGCTTGATGCTCGTGGCCCAAAACACTTTTTACCAAAGCCATCCATGGTGCAGGCCTACCTGCCAGTGGGCACCAAGGAACGTGTCTTCTGGCTCTTGGATCCTACAAATGGCCGATTCCACTACCATAGAATTTTGTGGTAGCTGGGGCTTTTGGAATCCAAGGCTCTTGTGGACTTGATACATGGAGTCGAGCCGCTTGCTTACAATGGGTACTGTAACAGGCGACTCCCACATCCTGAAGAACAAGCATTCCAAGGTAAGGGGGAATGGGCACCATGAATGCCTCCTTGGGAGGGGCACTGTACTGCAGGATCTCGAGACCCTCCACCCGAGGCTCCTCCTTGGATTCCATTGTGAAGGCTTTCGCCATGTCCCGGACGAAGTCCAGGAAGGAGAGATCCTCAAGTGTGGACCTCCAATGCTCCTGTGGCAGAGAGGGGTCCGAGGGGACATCCAGTATCACTGGATGTCCAAGGACTTGTCATCGTTTTCTACTCCGAGTCAGAATTGGAAGAGACCTCGAGAATCCGACAGGCCTTGTGCATACACACGGCCTGGGGTGTCGAACAGGGTCCTGGCACTCCAAACCGGAGACACTTGTGGGCAAGATCCAAGGCTTCAAAGCAGGAACAGGACCAATGCCAGTTGTCAGCCTGAAGCACTGGCTGGATCTCCTTGTGTGACGCTCTTGGCAGTGGAGCAGCCAATCACCGGGCCAGAGCATTGGACTTCACTGCTGGGCTAGGAAGGCAGAAAGACTGCATTCCAAGGCTGCCATCCTGACACTTGAGGCTAGAAGGCTCCGCAGCCACCAAGCATGGGTACCGAGGTTTTCGGTCCCAATGCCGTCTCCATCGATGGGGTTTCTTCATTGACGATGGCCTCGGAGGACCGGTGTCAATCCCCCAATGCCGATGGAATCTCCTCCCACCATGGCAACTTTGAAGGCCACTCTTGGCCATCACCGTTGACATCACGCTGAGAAACTCCAATGCCAGTGACTGAGGGTCTAACCCCCGGTTCTGGCCTTGGCCTACTATGCTGGCCAGGGCAGTGCAACCCTTCCAGGGACAGCCCTCTGAGGATACCCCGCTCTGATGCCCCATGACCTCAGAGCTCAGTGGGCGCAGACCGCTAGGTGATGCCAAGGCCTCATTAGTGGCCCCCGGAGGGCGTCTATTCCATGCTCGAAGCAGAGGCCGAAGAAGTGATATTGTGGCTGAACAGCGTTTCCTGCTGCCTTTCACAATTCCTACGACACTTGCTCATCATTTGAAGACAGAGCAAGCAGAGGCATCATGATCGGTCCGAGACGCCACAGGCAGGCAGTCATGGGGATATGTGTGGGACATAGTGGGCATGCATCAGTCACACTGCTTAAATCCACTAACCGAGGACATAGTGTGGAAAACGGTACCCAAGAGATCAAACCCCAAGATCCTGGTTAGGGAGGGCATGAGGGAAAACCCAGCACACACCAGAGAACAAGAAGAATGAAAAAAGAAACCAGAAAAAAATGCAGCACAGAGATGGCAGTGGTTGCCAGGAAGCTGAGTGTGCTCGGTAGCGCAACCCAAAGTGAACAAAAGAAAAAACAGATGGCAATAAAATTAGCTCCTTTTTCCAGGGGTTGGCCAGATGAAATGTTTCAAATGACGGCTCTAGTGGAAAAAAAAAAAAAAGACTGAGGGTAAAATGACACCATAGACCTGGGAAGGGGGGGGTGAACCACACATTGACACTGGTCTAACTCCCAAAGGCTCTCCTGTGAAAGGCTGATCGGCGATGCTTTCACCGTGCAAGCTGCAGTTGGTGTCCCCCCACCCTCCTCGCGATGTACACCCAACCTAAGTGAGGACATGATTACCTGGCTTGTATCCTGAAGAATCACTCATCGATTCTTCATCTCAGGAGTATTCAAAGTAATTAAGTTCCAGTACTCTAGCAACTGGAGCACAGGGCCAAGTTCTATTTAACTTATTATATGCCTTATTTCAAGCTGCTTTTAGAAACAAAGAGGCTAGCATTTCACAATAGGATATCCGGATGTGGCATCTGGGAATGTCCAAAGCCAGAAAACGTGCTGGAAAAAAAAAAATAGGCCAGACACTTGCAAACGCTTGCAAGGCATAGATTTCAGACACATGCTATGATATGGATGACTTTTAAATTTTTATTTTTTCTATGTAGCCACTTCTCTGTCAGGATAGCCATATTCGGAACTAAATGATGTCTAATAGCATAATGGTGTATAGTAGTGGCTTTAAAGAGCAGGGATGGCCCGGATGCATATCCAAGTGCGGTACTACTTTGTGATTCTAAAGCTAGTCACTTAATTCTCC